>CM064550.1:8929728-9093214 GCA_032716605.1 Paralithodes platypus
TGGGCTTAAATAGCGTGAGAAGGGTTTCTGACTTGGTAGAATTCGAAGGGAGGAATAACCTCCAAGGTGTACAGTTACCCATTTAAGTATCATTCACCGTAAGTAAATCACCTTAAAATTACATGAGAGTTGCATATAATGATTCCTAATAATTATTATTGAATCTAAGATGTCAAAAATATGATATGTGGCTCGGAGCCTCTATAATGGCTGCCAAAATAAAGAATTAACCAGTTTCAGGCTGTAAGGAAGTTAGAGCTGTAAACATCAAAACGAATCATAAATACAACAATAAGGTAGGAATTTGGTGGACAGATTGTATGATGAATGTTATTGTATGTATCTATAAATGTACCACAACCGTATTTTACCTTGTATATATTGATGTCTACAGCTCCAACTTCCTTATAGCTCTAAATTCCTAAGTGGTCAATATAGGCCACCAACAATACAGCCAGATCCCGTGTTTTCGAGTTGTAAAGTAGGTGTAAGCGACCAAGAGTCGACATTGGGTTTCTCGTGCATCGGGCATCCATTTCCATACTAATTACATCTCTAAAATATGTTAGTGTTCTCTATAATCATGCATTGAGGAAATTATAATTTGCACCTGTATCCAATACCCATATCGTTTGGTTGCCATATACAGTATACTGTATGTCCATATACAGCATATACTGAGTTTCAACATTCGCAAAAGTTTGAATTGTCGTAAATCAGCCACCCTTCTCTTCCCGATGATAATAGCTCCATTAAAACTATTAATCCACGTTGGCCACCGTTTTCAATGACTTTCGTTAATAGTATGTGAGATAATGGGGTTGAGCAGCCACCCTCAGACCAACACCAAAATAGCAGTCATCCAGGACAGCAAAAAGAACAGGAGAAGACAACAGCAGGAGAGGACTAGAGAAAATAAGACTCGACCAGCTTCTCAGGCTTTAATTCCTGCCGGGATAAGCAAGTCTACCCCTTTTCCCGGATCTGCCCATGCTCTAAATTCCGGGGAAATAGGTCAGTCTGCCCGAAAAAGGAGTTCGAGCCCTGGCCACTCACAGGGGCCCCAGCTCCTCCAATGGCAGAGGCCGAAACCTCTGCCCAGGGCATATCATCAGTTCCAGCCTGACTTGCAGTACAGTGAAGAACTATTTATGCAAGTTGAGCACCAAGAACCTTTCCAATATCGGTACAAGTGGGAATATCAGTAGCCCCCCCCCCCCCATATAGTACCTCCCGGGAAGACTGGGAATAATGTAAAATAAGTGACGAGTAAGAAATATATGGCCTGCAGAGTAAGAAAAACCAGATACCACGATGAACAGGAAATCATCCATTACGTCACCATAATGCCCTCTAAAACTAGGGGACCAATATCAAGAGATTAGGAATCTCCATATGTGTAAATAAAAAACTACCATGTATTTTTAGATTAAGAATGACCTTCACCATAGCCAAAAACAACGATATCCACATGTCCCTATGAAATTGAAATACAGTACACGAAATTGAACACTCAAAATAAACCAAATATAGCCTAACTATAACTGAAGGAAATTAAGCAAATACGATTGAATCCTTCCACTGGTAAAGCCGGTAGTGGGTAAACGCATTGGTATTACCGCTTCACCTGACGTCCAGTCCGGAACCACCTTCACCTGTACCTGGGAGAGAGGCAGTTCCCCTTGACGTCCAGCCCTGCAGTACCACGAGAGGCAGTTCCCCCCGACGTCCAGCCCTGCAGAACCACGAGTCCACGTCGACCAGATTCTCGCTCAAGGCTCCCTCTACCCATTACCCTAAGTGTCTCTGAGTGTATTAAGTTGTGGCTATTTGTTGTGAAGGTAAGGTAAAATATGAGAGTATTCCATTTATAATTAACTCTAGATCTGTGCCCAAGATCTATCGTGAATCTTTGCTACCCGTGAAAAATATTAAATTTTGATCCGTACAGTGATTTATGAAGTACGAGATATTGTCATATTAATCTGTGTTAATCCTTCAGAAACTTAAAATACCCACACGCTTCATATTCATATATTATACGTGTTAATTAGTCGGAATACTCTCAGATTTTGCCCATATGTGTTAATTATTCTTTGTGTAACTAAGTTGAAGTCAAAGTGTATAACGTGAACTAATTCCCTTCCTAAATCTTCTATCTACCTAGAACCTATGCCCAATTTTAGGATTCGTTTATCCACTTAATTACCACCCAGAGAGATTTTTAATATTATTTCCCTTATTTCGAAAGTCAAGAACCCTTTTTGTTGAATTAGTAATTATTTGTTAACAAGTTATCTACTCTATAAATTCTTGTGAATAATCTGATAATATACGTTATTCGGATCATATAATTCTTTCCATACTAATCTAGGAATTCTGTTTGTTTAATCTTATATCAAGTTCGCCTACATTTTGGGCTATTGATTTACCTTTTATTACTTGATTCAGTAATACATTTATTATAACCAGATTTAAGGGGAGCGTCCGCCATGTATTTCAAAATAATCCGATCGTTTTCATATTTCTACAGGTCATAGATATCACTTCTAGAAACAACATATCCAAAAATGAATAAAATCAGACCAATAGTTTTTAAGCTACCTCGGATGTTCGCATTTTTTGCTAATTTTAAAACGGCGAAAACTGTTTTTATTTGTGGTCCCATTTTAATAAGTAGGATATCATTGGAAAGAGGAGGAAAAATGCAAAAAAATAGTTAGAGGGATATTTGATACACTCTATAGTTTTGCCGCTAATATTTGTTTTTGTTTTTGAACAAATTAAACGGTTTGCCTCCTGTCAAAAATGTTATTGGTGTATCAAATATCCCTCTGACTGTTTGATTGCATTTGTTCTCTTCTTTCCAATGACATCTTACTTATTAAAATTGGACCACAAATAAAAAAGTTTTAGGGAAATATTTTCGTATAACTATAGTTTTGAGAAAAAGGCGAAACACTAAATGTATCCATTACCCAAAGATTCCTCTCTCAAATGACGATTTATTGCAACTGTTTGCTCTTGATTGATTTGATACATGCTCTGGTACTAAAATCCAGTACAATTTACTAAGTCTAAGTGAATAATATGCCACCTGGACCCCCCAAAAGGTATTTTATTCATTTGGCGCCAATGGCGTCATGAACCGTGCACCTCATTTATGCCAAGTTAGGTCATTTTCGATTACTCTAGGTTGTGTTATGGTTGGTTTGGATGGGTTAGATCTGTTTAGTGTTGAATATATATGTTTGTGCATGTCTTGGCATCTGGATGATGATGATGGCTTGGATGATGATGATGATGTATTGGATGATGATGATGACTTAGATGATAAGGTCTAGTGATTCACCCTCACACTCCCGGGTTCAGTTGAGGTGCCAGACACCTCCGTTGTCTGTAATTTGTCTATATTTGTGCATAATAACGCGATTGTATTGGTTACTATCGTTCATACCACGATACTACATATACGTTGTGAGGGGGGGGGGGGGGGGGGGGCGTAATGGGGGGGGAGGCCTGTATTTAGAGTATTATTTATTTTACAAGTCTAAAACTTTGCCACATCACTCCTACAGTGTTCCCATCACTGCTGCAATAAAAATCTCAATTTCAGATTTTCCAATCCACACCAGTTTGGGCCATGGCGGACGCTCCTTTTAAGTTATAATACAACGCTACAATAGTTCTGCGTTATCCTAGGAATTTGTTAATATATTCAGAACTCCTTTCATGCCAAGTTTGGTATTTGATCAGTACAACTTCGTCGTGTATGCCATTCCAGATAGCAATTCTTATTAAGCTATTTATTCATGCTATTTATATCTGCGTTCCTTAAATACTTAGTTAATTTGTTCCAGCCTTATTACATTGTGTTATCCATCATAATTCAGTCGCTTTAATTGTTTGTGTATCTGAATTCCTCAATCCGTGTGATTTGACCTAATATTTGATCGAAGATATGTTTCGTATCTCGTGTGGGAGATTATTCGCATAAATTCTTATATAGTTAAATCCAAATTTAACTTATCTTCCTCCCTAGCATTAAATTATCCACCTCGCTTTAGTCCCTGATTTAACATCGCATTTAAACATATTATTATTCCCCGTGACTACAGTCCACTCACTCGAGCTATACCCCTCAGGGCGGCACCTTTGAACTCTCACCCAAGCGCGGCCTGGCTTCCTACTACCCCACCACGCATTCGCCCCGCTCAGTGGACAATACGTTTCACAGTCTATCGTATCATAGTCAGAATACTTCGCGTTAGATGCGTGACTCACATAGGTATTATTATCAATGATTCTTACCCTGTGTATATAATTATGTATCTGTTATACCATTAGTATTTTCATTTCTTTATTTCTGTGTAAGTAACTAGAAACCTCATTAGAGAGCCAACTTAATTAACTCTCTCCACCACTATTGATTGCTTACTCCCTATTTCGATATAATAGTCGAGTACAGTATTAACATAATCTTAGTAAATGTCTGTAAATAAATAAGAGTGTAAATTACCTTGTGTGTTTATTGTGTTTCTTGTTGCCTGATTGAGTATATAATTATCATATCTACTGTGCTCGATGTGTCCCTGTCGAGCAATATTCCAAATCTAAATATCCGAAACCTGGATTGATGATAGATAATACTGAAGCCTGTTGGATATCAACCTGGCATAACAGTATGGAACTCCATTCAATGGTTGGAATGTATGGTAGGCATAGAAATGTCAACATACCGCATATGGTTTCTGTTTGGAAGGCTACCCAGTGATAGATAAAGCCAGTGTCGACATTTAAAGGGCCTGAAGGCGGGAAAAGCAATGCCAATCTGCTGAAGCAGCCACTTGTGTAATTTTGTAGGTAGGGTCAATTGTCTGATGTTCCTATTATATATATATGGCATCTCTCTATCTCTCTGGTCCGGAATGTGTGTATACCTGTATATATTATTGTCCTATGGGGCCTTTACTTCCACTGGCTGGCATCATTCCCTTAGTTACCACTGCATTTTTTCCCCTCTCTCTCTCTCTCTCTCTCTCTCTCTCTCTCTCTCTCTCTCTCTCTCTCTCTCTCTCTCTCTCTCAGCGACAGATTAAGACGTGACTTAATTCAAGTGTTCATAATCATCAAAGGCATCAACAATATGAACTGTTATAAATCTTTCACTATCGACCAATCAAATTACACGCGGGGGAACAGTTGCATAATTATTGATCTTTTAACTCACACGATTCTAAGAATTTATTTGTCACTCGAGTTGTCAACTTGTGAAATGGGCTTCCCCGAGATGTCTTAGACTGCAGCACCGTTGATTCATTTAAACTTCGCATATACAAACGCCTTGCCTTAAATCCACGACTGACTGCATTGTTAAATGAATAAAGGTGTGTTTTTTCCCCTCTATTATATTACTAACAACTGTCCCCTACTAACATCTAATCCTGCACCAGACATTTGTCCCAGGGCAGTCTTCCCTTTCCATTTTTCCTCACCTACTCTAAACCACTGTTTGGACACTTAACTATCAGTGTTTTGGAGGGCAAGCAGCCTTGAAGGATCGCTGGTTCTGTTGTTGCTTGATTTCTTTTGTACTCCTTTATACTCTCTCTCTCACACACACATTCAATCTCTCTCTCTCGTACCCAATGCCTGCAAATACCCAACCAAGTACCATATGGATTCCCAGGGGGAGACATAAAAAGTAATGGGCTATGAAGGTTGCTTACTGCTGCAGTTCTAGTAACATGGAGTTCCTGCATTCCTAACTCCTTCTGTACCGGTGACGTCTTTTTAAATATATTCTTACTATATGTAGACGATGTTCTACAGTGTATGAAATGGCTGTGGTAGTGAAATGCGTTGAGTGAGATATTTCGACGCCTGTTAATTGCTGGAGACCCTGTTTAAACTGAATAGAATCGTCAAATACTAACCATAATTAAATTTAAAAGATGTTGCCGGTCCGGAAGTGGTTAAGTACAATTGGTCAACAAAAACGATAAACACACACACACACATATACACACACACACACATACACATACACACCCATACACACACACATACACATACACACACACATACACATAGCAGACAAATTATATCCTGTATACTGCATTATTACCTATACAAATAAAACCAAACTCCAGATGATTGTAAGGGGGAGGTACTCGCTTTTCCTGGACCCCCTTCTCCCTCATGTTTAGCATAATAGTTTTTAGATTTTAAGACGTTCGTTCCGTTAGTATGGCGATTTTGAGACCTTTCGCCTAATTTGTTTGTCAATATTTAGTCCTTTCGTGCCATTAAGGTGTCGATTTTTTTCCTGGCGAGCGATAGCGAGCCTGTAATTTTAGAAGGAATCGGCCTTCGGCCGGGAAATTTGTCTACTTAAAAATTTACAAATTTATCTTGAAAGGGGATCTAGGGGGTAATTTTGTTAGCTTGATGAAGGTCTAGCGAGAAAAACAACAAATAAATAAATATATACATAATCCAAAAACCAACAGTATAGGAGAACCAACAGTATAGGAGAACCAACAGTATAGGAGAACCAACAGTATAGGAGAACCAACAGTATAGGAGAACCAACAGTATAGGAGAACCAACAGTATAGGAGAACCAACAGTATAGGAGAACCAACAGTATAGGAGAACCAACAGTATAGGAGAACCAACAGTATAAGAGAATCAACAGTATAGGAGAACCAACAGTATAGGAGAACCAACAGTATAGGAGAACCAACAGTATAGGAGAATCAACAGTATAGGAGAATCAACAGTATAGGAGAACCAACAGTATAGGAGAACCAACAGTATAGGAGAATCAACAGTATAGGAGAATCAACAGTATAGGAGAACCAACAGTATAGGAGAACCAACAGTATAGGAGAACCAACAGTATAGGAGAACCAACAGTATAGGAGAATCAACAGTATAGGAGAACCAACAGTATAGGAGAACCAACAGTATAGGAGAACCAACAGTATAGGAGAATCAACAGTATAGGAGAACCAACAGTATAGGAGAATCAACAGTATAGGAGAACCAACAGTATAGGAGAATCAACAGTATAGGAGAACCAACAGTATAGGAGAATCAACAGTATAGGAGAACCAACAGTATAGGAGAATCAACAGTATAGGAGAACCAACAGTATAGGAGAATCAACAGTATAGGAGAACCAACAGTATAGGAGAATCGTTACAAGACTATTTACTGTAAGGTTCTCCTGTGTTGCCGGGGACTTGTGGCATCACAACAAATCCACTTAGAGGGGGATGGGGGTATTTATTTGCTCATATGTTCATCTTTTGATTATTTGCTTTAGTTTCCTCCCTAGACCTCCACGAAGCTTAAGAAAATACCCCCCAAAACCCTCCTTCAAGACAAATTTGTACATTTTTAATAGACATGTTTACCGGCCTTCCTCTTAAATTACAGGCTCGCTTTCGCTCTCCAGGATAAAATCGACACCTAAATGACACGAAAAGTCTTAATGTTGACAAAGAAATGGGGCGAAAGGTCTTAAAATCGTCAAACTAATGGGCCGACGTCATAAAATCTGAAAATAAATGGGGCTAAACATGAGAAGAAAGGGGGACCAGAAAAAACAACTGCCCTCTCCCCCCACAGACTACCTCAGTTACGTCAGCCCCAGTGTTGTTGTTGTTGTTGTTGTTGTTGTTGTGGGGAGATCTTGCTAGCTGATTTGATAAAGGACAATTTTCTTCTCTCTCTGCTGGGAGTGTGTTGTACAGTTGCTCACATGAATCCGTATTTGTAATGCCAATATTATTAGGGGCACGTAGCGAGTGTGGTTAACTGGGAGGAAAGAACACAAGTACATACACATACACGGTATGTGGTTTAGATACAGGGACAATATAAGCACAGGAAACGGGTAATCACGATCCAATTCAAAAACACAATTCACAAATACGATAAACAGATAATCATGACAATTCTTAAACACAAATCTCAAACACAATTCACAAACACAATGTTCTATACTACATACACAACAATCACTGGTTTCATTCATAGTAGTCGTGGGCGAATCCCATTAGTCCAGGTGGTCCTGAGGGATTCAGCTGACTCAGGGAAGTATCTGGGTGGTGTGGTGAGAGGGACAGCTGGCTAGCATGGGAAGGCATCGCGCCTAAGACACGGAGAGTAACGGGACAATTAGCCTCGGCGGTCCTTGGTTGGTGTGGGAGAGGGACAGCTGGCTAGCATGGGAAGGCATCGCGCCTAAGACACGGAGAGTAACGGGACAATTAGCCTCGGTGGTCCTTGGTTGGGAGAGGGACAGCTGGCTAGCATGGGAAGGCATCGCGCCTAAGACACGGAGAGTAACGGGACAATTAGCCTCGGCGGTCCTTGGTTGGTGTGGGAGAGGGACAGCTGGCTAGCATGGGAAGGCATCGTGCCTAAGACACGGAGAGTAACGGGACATTTAGCCTCGGCGGTCCTTGGTTGGTGTGGGAGAGGGACAGCTGGCTAGCATGGGAAGGCATCGCGCCTAAGACACTGAGAGTAACGGGACAATTAGCCTCGGCGGTCCTTGGTTGGTGTGGGAGTTGGACAGCTGGCTAGCATGGGAAGGCATCGCGCCTAAGACACGGAGAGTAACGGGACAATTAGCCTCGGCGGTTCTTGGTTGGTGTGGGAGAGCAACGTGGAGTGTCCTGGTTAGGTGCGTGGCATGGGAGAAGGTCTCATCTTAGGTGCAGTGAGCGAGCCTCTAGACTTCTTGAGTTACAGGGGAACAGGGGTTTTATTCTGAGATGCCGGGAGTGAGTCTCTAAACTTCATCAGTTACATGGGGAAGGGGGATCTAATTTGAGATACAGGGAAGGAGTAGTATTTATACTGCTTTAGTTACAGAGGAACAGGAGTTCTAGTATGAGATGCAGGGAGTAAGTCTCTAGATTTCTTCAGTTACAGGGAAAAGGGGTTTTAGCCTGTGAAGCAGGGAACTGTGCAACCAAACCTACTACCTATATTAGCATGACTACCATGAAGTCATCACGTTGTTTGTCTTATAATTTATCTTCAGGAACCCATAAAACCCATCACAGAGACGAACACAATGCGACCTTGAAGAGAGAGAGATCGTGGTTGAAAACACATAAATCTTAGCAATTAATCAAGATCAAAGAAGATTGCCTCTCTTAGAAGCTCTATTCATAAATGAGTTATCCCCCAACTTAAATATACAAGCCGAAGATCTTAAAGCCCTTCCCAGCATGAAAAGATCCTACCTCCATGAAGCAGGGAGGGCTACAGACGACGTCACAGCGGCTGACAAAGGTGTCTGTGTGTCTGTGTGTGTGTGTGTCTGTGTGTGTATGTGTGTCTGTGTGTGTGAGAGAGAGAGAGAGGGAGAGCTAAGGTGAGAGGTGTCAGTCTATCTGTATATATGCATGCGCTATACTGTATATACAGTATAATGACTAAATACAGTATGTGTATGTGTGTAAAGTCGGCCAGATATGTAATGTCTCAGTACCAAGTATATTTTTAGCAATAATTGGTATCAGCAATAACAAAACATGGATTTATTTTAATTTCGAGTGTGATACACAAACATGTTCCTGACAAATATTGATGCATAGAGCGAGCCAAACGTAATGCCAGCTGAGACATGACTTATTAGCGCTACCGTACCTTGGAAATTGTAATATAATTAATGAAACACTCCATGCTTCCTAACATCATGACAATTAAATTGTAAACGATAAGAGACTCTAAGAAGCCTACACCGTTAAATAGAAAAGATTAATCCTAATTATCCCTGAAAGATGATTACAGCACTCCACCTAATCATCAATAAAAGCTAAACTTGCAAGATAAAAGAATGAGCGAACTCTCGAACCGAATGTCGGTGGCTGAAAAATCCGAGCAATGGAAATGTGCCAGCTTTTTCCTGCTATTTTCGGCTGAAATGTAAAAAACAACACAAACATATTCGAGAGTGGAGGGGATTTGTATCAGCTGACTTGTAAATCACAATTTGTGTGGATGTGTTTGTTCTTTGTGTATGTGTGTGTGTGTGTGTGTGCGTGTGTGTGGTGTGTGAGTGTTAGTTTTAGGCCCCATCTGGTTTATAAGACTACGAACATTACCTTCTACTCTTACTATAAATGACTGCAACATTCGTGGTCTTTCCTCTAACTTCCACTATGTTTGTTTGTTTTTGTTTTTTTCTATGTGAGTGAGGGAGGCAAAAGGCAGAACTGCCTATAGCGAGTGCCTCCCCCATAGTTGAAAGAGTGACAGGGCCAAAATCAAGGGACGTTCGAGCCAAAATGCCTGGACACACGGAGTTTGAAGCAATTTAAGTCATAGGAAGAGGGAAAGACTGATTCTGGGAGAGAGTTCCAGAGCTCAGCTGTTGAATAGAAGAAAGTTTGAGAGTAACGTTTCACTCTTGGATTGGAGAGTTGCACAGAGTAGGGGTGGGATTGTGTTGCAAGACAGGTACCACGTGCCCTACGTAAAGGAGGTGGAATAAACTGGGAAAGCTCTGAGGAACACTGATTATTATAGTAGCGATGGAATAGCGAGAGAGATGCAACATTGCGGCGGAGAGAGAGAGATTGCAGAGAGTTTGTGAGTGGACGGGAGTTAATGATACGAAAGGCCTTCCTTTCAACTTTGTCTAGGAGAGGGAGGTGAGAGGAACCTCCCCACACATGTGAACAATACTCAATACAAGGACGCACTATGCCCCTGTACAGAGCAAGAAGCTGTGCAGGGGTAAAGAACCCCCTAAGGCGGTTGAGCACACCCAGCTTCTGGGAGGCTACCTTAGCAAGACTGGTAATATGGTCCTTCCAAATGAGAGCAGAAGAAAAAGAGACACCAAGAATATTGAGAGAAGATGAAGGATTGATTTTTGTATTGTTGAAGAATAAGGGATAGTCCGCTGGGAGTTCCGGACGAGTAGATAGATGGAGAAATTGGGTTTTGGAAGCATTAAAGGTAACAAGGTTTTCTCTGACCCAATTGGAGATAGTAGTTAGATCAGAATTTAAGTGTTCTATGGCTTCATTACGTTTGTCTTTGAGGGATTGCTGGCTGGGGCATTCTGAAAACTAATGGAGTAGTGCAAGGTTGAGTCGTCTGCATATGAATGGATGGGAATTGAGGTACAGTTGAGAAGATCATTTATAAAAATTAGAAAGAGAATAGGAGATAGAACAGAGCCGTGAGAAAAACCAGAGTTTATAGGGTGAGGAAGTGAGCGATGGCCGTCCACAACCGCTGCGCAGCTATGGAATGGCCGGAAAGGAAATTAGAGACAAAGGCACAGATGGAGGGATAGAAACCGAAGGAGGGTAGTTTAGAAATTAAAGATTTGTGCCAGACTCTATCAAAGGCTTTCGATATGTCTAGTGCAATAGAAAAAGTCTCACCGAAGTTCCGAAAGGAGGATGACCAAGAGTTAGTAAGATATGAAAGAAGATCACCAGTAGAGCGACCCTTAAGGAAGCCATACTGGCGATCTGAGAGCAGATTATGAGAAGAGAAATGCTTAAGAAATTTGGAAGCAAGAATAGTTTCAAAAACTTTAGAAATACAAGAGATGAGAGCAATTGGACGATAGTTGGAGGGTTGAGGGCGGTCACTCTTCTTTGGGACAGGTTGAATGAGAGCAAACTTCCAGCATGAAGGGAAGACGTTAGGGGATAGACAAAGACGAAAGAGTTTGCCTAGGCAGGGAGTCAGCACGGAAGCACAGTTTTTGAGTACAACAGGAACACCGTCCGGACCGTACACCTTCTTAGTATTAAGCCCAGAGAGGGTAGAAAGTACATCTTTAGAAGAGATTAGGATATTAGGCATAAGTAAGAGAGAGGAGGGTGGAGAGGGAGGAATAGCACCGGAATCATCCAAGGTGGTGTTTCTAGCAAAAGTTTGAGCGAAGAGTTTAGCTTTGCCAGAGGAAGAAGTGATGGTTGTGCCATCAGAGTGGGAAAGGGTAGGGAAAGACGAGGAAGAGAAATTGTTGGAGAGGTTTTGGCTAGATGCCAGAAAGCTTGGGAAGAGCTAGAGTTGAATAGTTCAGTGCATTTATTATTGATGAAAGAGAGTTTGTCAAGTCGAAAAACTTATTTGGCTTGATTCCGGGCAGAAACATAGCAAGAATGAGAGTCTTGAGTTTTAAGGCGTCGGTACCGTTTGAATGCTTCCTCCTTATTGCGGACAACAGTAGAACAGGCGTGAGTGTACCAAGGTTTTTTAGCATTAGTCTGAGAGAAAAAGAATGGAATGTATGCTTCCATGCCCGATAGGATTACCTCGGTAATGCGTTCAGCACTCTCCCAGGGTCCCCGGCCACGGAAGCAGAAATCATTCCATGGGAAATCAAAGAAGTAATGCCGGAGAGCCTCCCAATCGGCAGCGCCAAAGTGCCACAAGCGCCGCCGGCTAGGAGGATCGGGTGGCCATACTGGAGAGATAGGACAGGTGACAGAGATAAGTTTATGGTCGGAGGAGCCCAAAGGAGAGAAAAGATCGACAGTATAAGAAGAAGGGTTAGAAGTTAGAAACAAGTCAAGAATGTTGGGCCGATCTACGAGGCGATCCGGGATACGGGTGGGTTGCTGAACTAACTGCTCTAGGTCATTTAGGATAGAAAAGACGTAGGCTTGTTCACCAGGTTGGTCAGTAGTGTGAGAGGAGAGCCATTGGTGGTGGTGAACGTTGAAATCTCCTAAGATGGAGATTTCTGAGAAAGGAGAAATGGATAGAATGTGTTCCACTGTAGAGTTTAGATAGTCAAAGAATTTGGGAAATTTGGTAGAGTTAGGGGAAAGATAGACAGCACAGAAATATTTAGTAAGAGAATGACAGGAAAGTTTGAGCCATAAAGTTGAGAATTCAGAGGAGTCGAAATCGGGAACACGAGAGCAAGTGAGTTTGTTGTGCACATATGCACAACATCCGCCTTTGGCTTTGAAACTAGGATAGAGAAAGAAGGAGGATACAGAGAAGGGGCTGCTGGATGTTGCTACAGACACGTGAGTTTCGGTGAGGAAAAGAAGATCATGTTTGTAGGAGGGGAGATGGTGTTCAACAGAGTGAAAATTAGAGGAAAGTCTCGCGAATGTTGCAGAAATTAATAGAAAGAATAACAGGCCGAGGTCCAGGTAATTTAGTGGGGTCGTCAGGGGAAGGTCGGGCGGGTGTGGGGGCATTTATGGTCCCCCCCGCCCACTGGGGACTCCGAGGCTGAGCTAAAATTCATCATTTTGATTCAATTTTGGAGTGGAGGAATGAAGTGTGGTGTGCATGTTTAGTGTAGTGAAGTTGATAGGAGGAGGAGGTGTTTGTGAGAGCTAGCTGGATTGCTCTCAGTGTAAATGAGGCACAAATAAAATCAGTAAGAGAGGCCAAGCAAATGAAACAGGAGTTCCAGTGACTCTTTATCACATGCCTATAACCTCACCTGGGTGGAACACCACCTCTCCTCTGCCAACCATGATCTTCTCTTTCTCACCGAAACTCAGGTGTCTGGGACTACTGACAGCAAACCCTTCTCTGTATCGTCCTACTATCTCTATCCTCAGTTTCAAGCCAAAGGTGGATGTTGCATATATGTGCGCAACAATCTCATTATCTCTCGTGTTCCCAACTTAAACTCTCTGAATTCTCAGCTCTCTGGCAAAAGCTTTCTTGTCACTCTCAAATTAAATATTTCTGCACTGTTTATCTCTCCCCTTATTTTACTAACTATCCAAAATGCTTTGACTATCTAACTTCTAAAGTGGAACACATTCTATTCATCTCTCCTTTCGCAGAAATCTCCATCCTAGGAGATTTCAACGTTCACCACCACCATGGCTCTCCTCTGTTTCCACTGACCAACCTGGTGAACAAGCCTACATCTGTTTTATCCTAAATGACCTAGAGCAGCTAGTCCAGCAACCCATCTGTATCCCAGATCGCTTCGGAGAGCGGCCCAACATTCTTGATTTATTTCTAACCTCTAACCCTTCTGCTTGTACTGCAAATCTATTCTCTCCTTTGGGCTCCTCCGACCAGAAACTAATATCTGTCACCTGTCCTATGACTCCGGTACAGCCACCCGATCCTCCCAGCCGGCGGCGCTTATGGCACTTTAGCGCTGCTGACTGGGGGGCACTTCGGCAGTACTTCTTTGATTTCCTATGGAATGACTTTTGCTTCCGTGGCCGGGGACCCTCAGAGAATGCGGAACTCATTACCGAGGTGATCCTCTCAGGCATGGAAGCATACATTCCATTTTCTTTCTCTCAGTCTAATGCAAACAAATCTTGGTTTACTCATGCTTGTTCTACTGCTGTCCGCAACAAGGAGGAAGCATTCAAACGGTACCGACGCCTTAAAACTCAAGAATCTCATTCTTCTTATGTTTCTGCCCGGAATCAAGCCAAATCTGTTCTTCGACTTGCCAAGCACTCTTTCATCAATAATAAATGCACTGAACTATCCAACTCTAGCTCTTCCCATGCTTTCTGGCATCTAGCCAAAAACCTCTCCAACAATTTCTCTTCCTCATCTTTCCCTCCCCTTTTCCACTCTGATGGCACAACCATCAATCACTTCTTCCTCTGACAAAGCTGAACTTTTTGCTCAAACGTTTGCTAGAAACTCAACTTTGGATGATTCCGGTGCTATTCCTTCCTCTCTCCTACTTATGCCTAATATCCTAATTTCTTGTAAAGATGTACTTTCTACCCTCTCTGGGCTTGATACTAAGAAGGCGTACTGTCCGGACGGTGTTCCTCCTGTTGTACTCAAAAACTGTGCTTCCGTACTGACTCCCTGCCTAGGCAAACTCTTTTGTCTCTGTCTCTCCTCTAACATCTTCCCTTCTTGCTGGAAGTTTGCTCTCATTCAACCTGTCCCAAAGCAGGGTGACCGCTCTCAACCCTCCAACTATCATCCAATTGCTCTCATCTCTTGTATCTCGATAGTCTTTGAAACTATTCTTGCATCCAAATTTCTTAAGCATTTCTCTTCTCATAATCTACTTTAACCCCTCCAACCCGGATGGGCTCTTGAACGCCCATAACAACCTCGGCCCGCGCAACCCGGAAGGGCTCTTGAACGCCCATTGCTTGCATGCGTGCTTTCGAATGCCGCGCGTACATTTTCGGTATCGTGGGACGGTAGGTGGCGCCACCAGGCGTAAACTCCGCCACAGCAACAGTATCTACCCCGACGCCATCATGGACAGTACGCCAAATAGTGATTCCGCTGTGTCCGATACCGTGCTTCCTACGACGCCCTTGCTTGTTCGTCGCGCCTTACCCCGACGCCATCGCCTAAATGTGTTATCTCCCGGAGGTATTGAGACGACATTGAGACTTTATGAGCGAGCTGATGCCAAGCATAATGTTGATGATGAAGTCAGTGACGACTCCAGTAATTATAAGTCGAGTGATTATGGCCATGAGAGGGATAAAGAAGAGCAATTCCTGGGATTTGCGAGAGAACATGACAGTGATGAGAGTGATGAAGGTGATGTACCAGTTGTTGAGGAAGCTGGTTTACCTAAAGACAGTGAACTTGAGAGAGTGAGCGAGTGGGAGAGTTCAAGGTCACTCACCAAATTTCGCTTAAGTGACACGACGCCAAGCCCTTCCCAGGTAAATCGCCTTTCAAGCTACATTTGTATAAGCAGAAAATACTTGAGAAGGCGGCCGCGGCAGCTAGGGAACAAGCAAAACTACTTGGTGAGGATGAGGCTGTGAGTGAGGGTCAGCGTGGTGACCCTTCTCGTCCGCCATTGTCTCCCTTATCTACCCACGCCACCCAAGATGACCCGGATGCCCCGCATTCTTCCTCACCACCCCCACCATTGCCAAGGGTTGAGGACCCCACACTTTCGGCCTATTTGCCTCCTAGGTCCCCCGACAGGAGACATACTGCTGCCGAAAAGGGGAAAGGTAGGAAATATACCAAGAAAATTAAGAAAAGTAAGAGAGTTTTGTTCGAGGCTCCCGCGGCGTCCACCCCGGCCGGCCCCAGCCATACGTCCCCGCAACTTTCCCCACGGTCCTCCCCACCTCTCCCGCCTTCAACATGTCTTCCTGAAGAAGTCTTTGAGCTCGCATCACCAATACCTGGCCCTAGTGACAGTGAAACATTGCTTTCTGTCACTCGTTGCAGGCCAAGGAGCCCGGGACCTCGGGGGGACACAGCCTCACCTGCCACTCCTTCCCCACCTCGCCCACCTGCACGCCGCCCACGCATCACTGGTTCCCCGCCAGATTATGTGGGGGCCACTGATGATGAAGGGCACCTCTCTCAAGACTCTGGCCATGATTACATAGGTCCACCGTCAGGGCAAGATGACCACTCTGACGATGACTATATGGACATCGACGACCCTCGACCCATCCGCTTGGCCCGGCGTCGTGCTGCCCGTCGTGCTGCCCACCGCCCTGGCCGCCGCCCTCGCCGCCCTAGGGCGCGCGCCTCCCGAGTTGGCCGTGGGCGTGCTGGGCCACCAGCTGGGGCTCCTCGTCAGCGTAGACAAGACCCATTCTACGTTTTTCAGTGGCAAGACGTAGTTGATGAGGATGCATACAACCCTGATGTGCCAGCTTTTGATGAGGTACTGGAGGGTTCAGGTGTTACCCCCAATTTTCCTGCAGGCCCCAATGCTCCACCACACGAACTGTTTGAGGCCTTCTTTGATGAGGAGGTGGTAGGCTATGTTGTCAAAGAGACAAATAAGCAGCACCAATTCCAGGTCCACTTTTTGGGAAAGGTGACCAAGGGCCACATGAGGCAGTGGACCCCAGTGACTCATAAAGAGTTCATGGTATTCCTGGCACTCACCATGCTAATGCCTCATGTCAAGAAGCATAGGTTGCCTGACTATTGGATCACCAATGATCTGATATCCACCCCTGCCTTCGGGAAATATATGTCTCGCGACCGGTACCTTGATATACTCGCAGCGCTCCATCTTGTCACCAACCTTGACGTCCACCTCCCAGACAAGCTGTGGAAGATTAGGACGTTGTATGAGATGATGCGAGAACGCTTCACCTCCTACTTCAAGCCCTTCCGCAAGGTCGTCATTGACGAGTCTCTTGTGCTGTTCCGGGGAAAACTCAGCTTCCGGCAGTACATCCCCTCAAAAAGACATCGCTTTGGCATAAAATTCTTTGTGCTGTGCGACTGCCAAACTGGCTATGTCCTGGACTTCCTGGTCTACAGCGGGAAGGAAGGGGACTTGCTTGTGGACCCCCTCATTGGCTTTGGCGGAGCAGTGGTGCAAGCCATGATGGACCGCTACTTTCATAAGAATCACGTCCTCTACACGGACAATTATTACACGTCCCCCACTCTCTCACAGTACCTGCATGAGCGCAAGACGGGGACTGTAGGCACAGTACGAGGGAAAAGGAAGGGCATGCCACCTTTCCCTCCAAAGACCAAAAAAGGTGATGTGTTCAAGAAGAAGTCGGGGCCCATTCTGGCTATCCACTGGCACGACCAGCGGAAGGTCAACCTCCTGACCACCATCCACAAGGGGGAAATGGTGGAGACTGGCAAGGTGGATCGCCGCACCCAGGCCAGGGTGACCAAGCCCAATGCTGTCCTGGACTACAACATCAACATGAGGCTGGTGGACAAGTCCGACATGCAGATAGGCTTCATTGACTGCCTGCGTACCTCGTGCAGATGGTACAAAAAGTTCTTTCTGCATATGGTGGACATGTCAGTTCTGAATGCCTACAACATATACAAGCTTCGGAATGTGAACACACCCATGAAGTTCAATAGCCTGCGGAGGTTCCAAAAGCAGGTGTTGACGGAGCTCCTGGAGAAGTATGCTATGCCACAGAGGGCAGTGGCACATCCTGGGCCCGCCGTTATTGACCGCTTGCAGCCTGCTCAATACTTGACTAGGCACAGGCTTGGTTCCCTGCCTCAGAATGAATCCGGAAGAACACAGCAGAAGCGGTGCCATGTCTGCTACAACAGCAGGGTGAAGCCGAGGTCAGGTAAAAAGTCAACCCTGGAGTGTGTGGAGTGCAAGGTGGCACTCTGTGCTGTAGATTGCTTCTTTGATTACCACTCCAAGCTGGAGTTCTAATAATCATACTGAAATTGCCAAATAAAATGACAATATGTACACTATAATTATATATAGGCAAAAAGTGGAAGAAAACCAATGTATTGTAATACAAAAGTCATGTATTATGAGAACATTGATACAAATACAATTACACCATAATAATATGTGAAAGTGACACATATGTATATACCAAGTGACATTCATATGATTAGAACCTATAGAAATATATAAATCAGTGAAAAAAGACACAATAAATTGTATATAAACGTTTACAAATCATATAACTAAGTGAAAGTGACACAAGACCTAATATTTGATGGCCAAAGTATAATAAACACCTGTGATAACGAATAATCAGTGCCTAATACAACAATAACCTACCTCAATTACTAATAAAATGTACGGTATCGAGTGAAAATGAGCATTATCAGTGACAGTGACACTCTCTAAAGCATATTTGTCAAAGTGAAAGTGACACAAGACCTAATATTTGATGGCCAAAGTATAATAAACACCTGTGTTAACGAATAATCAGTGCCTAATACAACAATAACCTACCTCAATTACTAATAAAATGTACGGTATCGAGTGAAAATGAGCATTATCAGTGACAGTGACACTCTCTAAAGCATATTTGTCAAAGTGAAAGTGACACAAGACCTAATATTTGATGGCCAAAGTATAATAAACACCTGTGATAACGAATAATCAGTGCCTAATACAACAATAACCTACCTCAATTACTAATAAAATGTACGGTATCGAGTGAAAATGAGCATTATCAGTGACAGTGACACTCTCTAAAGCATATTTGTCAAAGTGAAAGTGACACAAGACCTAATATTTGATGGCCAAAGTATAATAAACACCTGTGATAACGAATAATCAGTGCCTAATACAACAATAACCTACCTCAATTACTAATAAAATGTACGGTATCGAGTGAAAATGAGCATTATCAGTGACAGTGACACTCTCTAAAGCATATTTGTCAAAGTGAAAGTGACACAAGACCTAATATTTGATGGCCAAAGTATAATAACACCTGTGATAACGAATAATCTGTGCCTAATACAACAATAACCTACCTCAATTACTAATAAAATGTACGGTATCGAGTGAAAATGAGCATTATCAGTGACAGTGACACTCTCTAAAGCATATTTGTCAAAGTGAAAGTGACACAAGACCTAATATTTGATGGCCAAAGTATAATAAACACCTGTGATAACGAATAATCAGTGCCTAATACAACAATAACCTACCTCAATTACTAATAAAATGTACGGTATCGAGTGAAAATGAGCATTAACAGTGACAGTGAACTCTCTAAAGCATATTTGTCAAAGTGAAAGTGACACAAGACCTAATATTTGATGGCCAAAGTATAATAACACCTGTGATAACGAATAATCAGTGCCTAATACAACAAACCTACCTCAATTACTAATAAAATGTACGGTATCGAGTGAAAATGAGCATTATCAGTGACAGTGACACTCTCTAAAGCATTGTCAAAGTGAAAGTGACACAAGAGCTAATATTTGATAGCTAAATTATAATAACACCTGTGATAACGAATAATCAGTGCCTAATACAACAATAAGCTACCTCAATTACTAATAAAATGTACGGTATCGAGTGAAAATTAGCAATATCAGTGACAGTGATACCCTAATAAACATATTTATATAATTGGCCTCAAAATAACTAGAAAATATCAAATAAACATCACATTCTCAATATCAAACACTAAAATCGTCTAAGGGAGATAAATACTTTGGCGCGGCGAGCGGCTAGGTGCGTCGTAGCCATGGCCGAGGCGACGCGTCCGAACGCGGGAAGAATTTGCCGCCGAAAAGCACTCGTCTTCCCGCGCTCACCATTATGCAACCAGAGGGGCTAGAGACCTCTACTCAACGCCATTCGACAGAGGAAGGTTTGTGGAACATTATTATTTTTTATTCACAACATTACATGACATATTCATTGACTTACAGAGTAGTTAACATAGGCCAAAGATCGTCAAAACACCCGGTACCGGAGCACAGTCGTAAGCTATAGCCCCCGGGGCTGGAGGGTTAAGATCGCCAGAATGGCTTCCTTAAGGGTCGCTCTACTGGTGATCTTCTTTCAAATCATACTAACTCTTGGTCATCCTCCTTTTGGGACTTCGGTAAAAACTTTTCTATTGCACTAGACATATCGAAGGCCTTTGATAGAGTCTGGCACAAATCTTTAAACCATTCTATACCGGCGACGTCTTTTTAATATTTTATTCTAGCTATATCAAGACGATTTTGTGCAGCTTATGAATGATCTGTGGTAGCATAAAGGGTATGAGATAGTTCGAAGCCTGTAATTGTTGGAGGCCCTTATTGTAATTTGATAATATTCATCTAATATTAACCAGAATAATGGTAAAAGACAGCGCTGGTACAGACGGGGTTAATGTCTAAACTACCCTCCTTCGGTTTCCAGCCCTCCACCTGTGCCTTTGTCTCTAATATCTTTTCTGGCCGTTCCATAGCTGCAGTTGTGGACGGCCATCGCTCACTTCCACATCCTATCAACTCTGGTGTTCCTCAGGGCTCTGTCCTATCTCCCATTCTCTTTCTAATTTTCATAAATGACCTTCTTAACCCGGCAAGCGCGATAGGCCTCACGGAAGCAAGACCATAAAAAAAAGCCTTCCAAAAAAAAAAAGGGCCTATCAAAACAAAGGAATTTGTCTCTAGGTGAGATCATTCCCCTCTAGTACTCATCCATGTGTTTCTCACCCCTCCCCCCCCCCCCCTTCCCCCCCCCTATCCCCCCTCCCCCCCCTCCTCAATTATCACCTATTTTTCCTCTTATTATCATCATTTATCGGTTATTTTTCTCTCCCGCGATAATGTAGCACAAGTGGGTTGCATAAAAGATCGTTATGCAACACTCAGACACCGGCACACACCGCCCCGCTCGTCTCAGTTGACTCACAGACACCGAGAGGGGAGGGTTGCCTGTGGCTCTCTCTTGCCTGAGATTATGACCGGGTGGCCAATATCTTCGTTTTTCACCACCCAAATGCTTTTCCAACTTATTTTAGCACTCTTGAAGGTTCATATATACATCATATATGTAAAATAAAAGCATACCGAAAACAAATAATGGTCTATATTGTAAATATAACGAATTCTGTCAGAATCCAAGGCTAGAAATGCACAAATAACTACCCTAGCCCCTAGGTCTATATCTCGCTTGTCAGGTTAACTCACCCAGACATATATGATGCGATCGCGTCATATGGTCCAGTGCGCCAAAAACTCATATGACGCGATCGCGTCATATGGACTTGTCTCCATGGCTCTCCAATAAGTTTATGACGCGATTTTGCGTCATATGAGCTCAGTAAGTCCGATTAGTTAGCTTACGATAAAACCGTTGGTGGCAACCTCAGCCACCTCCGATAATTCTAACAGCCGCAATGTTGTTGTGAGTGTAGTGCGAGGCAGTGGCAATAATACCGGGGCTCCCGCCTCCTTGGACTTACTGGGACTTTAAATGTCTGAAGGAGTTAACTGTACCTCAATTCCCATCCATTCATACACAGACGACTCTATCTTACACTACTCAATTAGTTTTCTTGAACGCCCCAGCCAGCAATCCCTCAAAGACAAACATAATGAAGCCATGAAACACTTATCTTCTGATATAACTACTATTTCCAATTGGGGCAGAGAAGACCTTGTAACCTTTAACACTCTCCGTCTCATATGACGGTTTTGCCAAAATACTCATATGACGCTAAATGTCATATGAACTTATCTTAATACCTCTCTAATAAGTTATATGACGCTCTAGCGTCATATTGAGCTCAGTAAGTTAGGTAAGTTAGATCAAAATCTGTCGAATGGTGGCAACCCCAAGTTCCTCCGACTTCTAACGATCCCTCAGTGAGATTTTGACAATTGTGGGGATAGTACCGTGTCGTCCGCCTCCTCGTCAGTAAGTTAACTATTTCTGTCTGGGGGGGGTTAATGATTCCATATCCCAATTTCTTCATCTTACTACCCATTCGGAACTTCCAGAGGACTATCTCTTACTCTTCAACAATACAAAAATTAATCCTTCAATTTCTCTGAACATTCTCGGTGTCTCCTTTTCTTCTGCTCTCACTTGGAAGGACCATATTACCAGTCTTGCTAAGCCAGCCTCCCAGAAGCGGGGTATGCTAAACCACCTCAAGGAGTTCTTTACCCCTGCACAGCTTCTTGCTCTGTACAGGGGCACAGTGCGTCCTTGAATTGAGTATTGTTCACATATGTGGGGAGGATCCTCTCCCACTGCACTCCTAGACAAAGTAGAAAGGAAAGCCTCCCGTCCACTCACCAACTCTCTGCAATCTCTCTCTCTTTGCCGCAATGTTGCATCTCTCTCGCTATTCTATCGCTACTACAATAATCAGTGTTCCTCAGAGCTTTCCGAGTGTATACCACTTCCTATACATAGGGTATGTATTACCAGTCTAGCAATACAATCCCACCTCTACTATCTTGTAATACGATAGATAGGCAATTTATACACTAACGTTCGTCTCTATGACTTGTCTAGTTGGGTAGTTGGTTGATGGTCGTTTCCATGGTTGAGGCAAGGGATTTCAGATCGTGAATAGTAAGATTGAAAGTTGTAAGTTAAGATTATAAAAGGCCTAATATGCTATTATACAATATTGATATGGTCTTGTGCAGTATATATGACTTTATCATATATATAATTATTAAATTATCGTATTAGCAACTCAGATGCAGTACGATATTTTTGCTGGCTGGCGGTAAACAGGCAGTAACCCGGCATTCCGGGGAAGCTTAGAGCCTTCACCGACACCACCCAGTCAACACCTATTTTCCGTTTCAGTTCCTTGTGCTATAGTGCCTATAATTACAGCAAATGGACAGAATTCTTCACACTTCATCTTCTTAAATGGTCTCATCGACGCCATGACTGACAAATAAGCACGGTTTTCTCATACTCATGATCATAACATAATAATTTTGATTCCTTTCCTCTGAGTGAGCTTTTGTGCCACTCCGGTGTCCAAACCACCACGCCATCTTGACCGGCCAAATTCCCTACCTCATTGTTCTGTGTGACTGTTGGTAAGTTGAATCCCGGTATATAATTAACCCTATCATTATCATTTAAATATATGTTTATGTGTGTGACCTTTAGATTCAATTTAATTTCAATTTAGATTCAATAAAGTTTAAAGTAGATTTGATTTGGATTTTATTTGCATTTGGATTATATATATTTAACTACATTGAACACTCCATCACATTGGTGCTCAGACCTGGGATTTAACTTCTAACTTGGGTTTTGAAATGCAATGAGCAAGGGGACATACAAAGGGATGCAGGGACAACTCTACGATAAACTGGTAGGACTAACCAAGCATTGGTTAGAGCCGAAATGCAGGCTCCTGTCGTTGCCCCTCCTGAAATCATGCATCCCACCCATCACCTTCCGCCAGTAATATTTCTTTCATTTTCAGACTTTCTATGACACCCGACTGACATAAAAACAAATTGTTCATACTGTGGCCATTTGAAGTATTGCCGTAAATTCTATTGTACTGTTTTTTCTCCATAATTAATGAAGTCTGCCGTGAGCTGCGCCTCTTAAATTAGGCTGCTAAATTGCTGTGTTAATATAACATTGTAGTATTGTCAAGTATGGATAGCCTATAGGTTTACATAAAGATGGATAAACCACAGGAGATGCACCCTGGAGGGGTGACAAGTAAGGCTCCGAAAAATCAGAGGGCTGGACTTCGGGGAGTTTTGAATAGATTAATGGCTGATGTAAACACATTTATCACTACTGCTGCAATCGAGGACTTGGAGGCTAGGCTAGATAATGTTCAATCTACACATAGTCACATTGTTACTTTGAGTGAGGTGATTGTAGCGAGTATGACGGAGGAGGACGAGATAGTAGCAGAGTGTGAAAATCGTGCTTTGTATGACGAAACAGTCTTCAAAGCGAAGCACTTATTGCAACGGGCCATCATGTCTATGAGGGGAGGCGAAAACAACGCCACCAGACGGACAGAGCCGCGACACACTGTGCACCTCCCAAAGCTCAATCTACCTACATTTGGGGTAACTTGACAGAGTGGTTAGCCTTTTGGGATGTGTTTAGATCCACCGTACATGAATCCAATATGGATAATGTCCGGAAATTCCATTACCTAAAAGGGCAAATGGATGGAGAGGCTTTGCATCTAATTGAGAGTTTCGCAGTAGTAGGAGATAGCTATAATGAGGCAGTACAATTATTGCAGTCAACATACGGGGATCGGGAACAACTTAAATTGGCTTATGCCGTCGCCTTGTTGAATCTGACAGAACCAAATCACAGGGTTGATGAGTTAACAAAATTTAGAGCGGACATAGAATGCCACATTCGATCACTGGATACACTAGGGCTGACCTCACAAGAAATGATAGTTATTATACTAAGACAGAAGTTTCCTTTGGCAATACTAGACAAGGTAAGGTCATTTGATCTGGGTGAGTTAAAAACCTCATTCAGTAAAGAAATTAGTAATATGCAGTTGAACAATGGAAGATTGAGTGCGTCAGGAGGGGGTGGGAATGTCGAAATGAGAAGGACTGTAAGTATGGCGGTGGGGACCAAGGGGAAAAAAGAGGAAACATACAAGAAACCTGCACAGACTTTATGTAAACTTTGTAATAACAACAAACATAAATGGATTTTCTGTGTGAAATACCAAACAAATGAGTTAAAAATCGCACAAGCTAAAAGGGTAATGCTATTTGTAGGTTGTCTGAGTAGAGAACATGATAGACAAGGGCAATGTACTGCCACATACTTAAGGCTCTGTCGTCACTGTAAAGGACATCACTTTGATAAGTTGTGTCCTACAGTTGCCAAGGCAAAGATGAAAAACCAGAGGGTACTACAACTTTGACATTAGGTAGTACAAAGGACACCACTATATAGCCCACCATCAAGATTCGCATGGAAGGTAGTGACAGTAACAAAGTTTGTCGGGTCCTTCTCGACCAGGGGTCTCAACAGTCCTTTATAAAGAGGTCCATGCCAATGGGGCTTAAGCGCCGAATTGTAGCGGCTGAGACTCTTCGATTGCAGGACTTTACGAGGGTTACTGACAAACAAGACTACTAAATAGCAGAGGTTTACTACTTTTACCGTAAACAAAGGTATTTTATGACATGCATCGTAGTAGATACTCTACCAGAATATCTATCTGTGGGAGTGAAGAAGGTGGAACACGCATTGCGTAGTAAAGGAGTTCATCTGGGAGATCAAAGTGAGGTGCATATTCTACTTGGTGTTGATCACTATTATGATGTAGTATACCCTGGATTTAAAAGAATATGAGGTGTAATTCTAATCCCCACTAAATTTGGCTTTTGCATGAGCGGAAAGGTGAATACCACACAGTCAAATATCCTGGTTGACACGGTTTCTATATTAAGGGTGAATGTAACCGCGGCAGAGGAGTTGGTAAGTGATGAATCCCAACCTAGTGACCATAAAATGACTGCCGAGTTTGACCTGGAAAGACTGTGGAAATTAGATCACATATGCATTAATCCTGTGGAGACTGATTAGGACTCGGAAATTGCGATTAAACAAATTTGATGATTCTGTGAGCAATTGTGCTACGGAGAAACAGTATGAGGTTAGTCTACCCTGGAAATATAGTGAGATAAGCCTGGCCGCGAATTATGGTTTGGCATTGGGTCGCTTGCGCGCATTACAGCGTAAATTAACACATGAACTGAGCATGCGCCAGGCGTATGATGACGAATTTCGGAACTACTTAGATCGAGGTTTCATAGAACAAGTTGATGTGAGTGAACCAACTAGGAAGGGTAGGATTCATTACCTAGCCCATCATGGCGTGAAAAAGGACAGTGCCACACACCAATATGGGTGGTGTATGACTGCTCGGCCCACCAAGGTCAACAGCCCAGTCTAAATGACTGCCTCCTGACGGGTCCGTCCATGGTGTCGGATTTGTCTCAACATCTACTGCGGTTTGGAGTCGGGCAATATGCTTTCACCAGTGATATAGAGAAAGCTTTCTTGATGGTGAAATTGCAAGAGGAGGATCGAGATGTCACTCGCTTTCTTTGGTTCAAAGACATTGGCGACTATGGAAGCCCGGTCGTGATCTATCGATTTAGGGTCGTACTCTTTGGTGCTACATGTTCGCAGTTTCTGTTGAATTCCACCATTAAAAAACGTCTGTCAGGCACTTTTGAGGACACTGATAAAATATCTTGTGGTTTGTTTATAGACAATTTACAGGGGTCTAGCGATAGTCAGAATGATTTGCTACAAACTTACTGGCAAGCACGTAGGTTGTTCACAGAAGCCTTTCTATTTCTCCGTGATTGGGTTACCAATAGTGAAAATCTTCAGAGTCTAATTTAGATGGACGGTACGGCATCTCATAACCAGGAACAGACCAGAAATTTGGGGATGATCTGGTAACTATCCCCAAAATGGAATTGACTGCCATGCTGGTATTAGGACGTCTGGTGAATCATGTACTCGCAGCATACGAGAAGGAAATAAATATAAATGACGTTCATGTATGGTGCGATAGTCAAGTTGCACTCAACTGGGTACATAGCAAGAAGTCTCTGCCCGTTTGTGTGCGAAATAGGGTCGATGAACTTAGGGCCCTATTACCAGACATCCTTATCATTATGTCAATACAAAGGACAACCCTAGTGATCTTATAACTAGGGGAATAATGGCTAACCAGATAGTAAAGTCCGATTTATGGTGGCAAGGACCAAAATGGCTGCTCCATGAAAATGAATGGACGATATGGGAAGCTGTTGGTGAGGGACTTCTGCCATTGGAAACAGTGACAGTTACTACCCAACCAAGTGAGCCACCAGATCCATTAATAGAGTGGGCCAGATTTGGTGACTATAATAAATTAGTCCGAGTTGTAGCCTGGTCTTTGAGATTTGTATCCAACATCAAGGGTAAAGTAATGAGCCAACACTGCAATAAGGGTCACATCATTAATGCTCGTGAATATAAAGCAGCTGAAGTAACTTTAATTAAATGGGTTCAAACAGAAACCTTTTCCAATTAATTCGAATCTTTGCAAAGCTCTGATAAATTAATAATGCCTAACTTAGTGTGTCAACTGAGGTTGCACCTGGATAACTACCTCATCAGGTGTGAGGAACGCCTGAAGTGGTCGGGTGTAACGAACAGCACAAATCGTCCTATACTTATGCCAGCTAAACATCATGTCACTGACCTATTGGTAAAATGCACACATGAAGAAGTAATACACTACAGAGTTTATCACATCATATCAAAATTGTGTCTCACATGGTGGATACCCAGAGTTCGACAAGCAGCTCGACGCTTAGTAAGGAAATGTGTGATATGCCAAAGATTTAAGGGTAAACCTTATATGACTGGACCAGCTCAGCCTTTGCCTGAATGCCGTGTAAAACATATCGAACCCTTCCAAGCTGTAGGGTTAGATTACACTGGTGCATTGAAGACGAGAGAGCAAGATAAGGTCTATATACTATTGTTTACCTGTGCGACGTCTCGTGCGGTACACTTAGAATTATGTGACAATATGTCTAGTGAGGAATTTATGCTGGCATTTAGGCGGTTTTGTGCGTGTTGATCGTTCCCTCAACTAGTGCTTAGTGACAATGCTCCTACTTTTATCCAGGCATCTAGATACCTCAGTGATCCAACAATCATTGCTTTTATGGGAGAAAAGAAATGCGAGTGGAGGTTCATCCCAGTTAACTTAAGGCACCTTGGTTTGGTGGTATGTGGGAACGTGCGTAGGCATAGTTAATTCAATCAGGGCTAAGAGCGGTAGTAGGACGTGCTCTATGGAAGAAGAGTGAGCTGATGACAGTCATCACTGAATTAGAAGCAGTCGTGAATGATCGTCCGCTCACGTATGCATACACCGACCTGCAAGAACCACTGCCATTAACGCCAGCTCACTTACTCTACTGCATTTCCTTCTGATTTCCGGTCAATTGTGGAACTTTTTTTTTTTTTTTTTTCTATATTCCAACTTACTTCCTCTCGGGCATAGGCTTAGAGCCTTAACATTCACCGCTTTACAATGAACAGTGAAGCCTGTGAGGTCTTGTTCCAGTCTAGGGAGGGAGACATGTGAAGCACGTAGAGTACAACGAGCACCTGCCATCTTGCCTTCACATGAGGCACGGATCCTTCGTTGTACTCTGAGTTATCGAGGATTTCAGGAAAAGGTGGATTCATGAATATCTGCTAGCTTTGAGGGAAAGGAGTATAAAACCCTTTGGTAGACTATCGGCACCTACTGTTGGTGAAGTGGTTTTCATTCGGGAAGACAGTCCTCGTTTATACCGGAAATTGGGCCGCGTGTTGGAGGTGTACTAGGGGGAAGACTCTGTGGAGCGGGTGGTGCTATTGAAGACAGCCACTGGAACCATTGTTCGTCCAATCGCACGTTTGTATGCTTTGGAGCTCGATTCTGCTTTACAATCTGAAGCTCCACCTGATAGTGCTGGGTCCGAGGACTCTAAACAAGATGATTAACTTCCAATAAATGGTGATCACCCTCGGATCGGGACACGTCCTAGACGCGCTGCTGCTGGCGCCATTAACATGTGGTATCAGAAAATAGCCTCTGAGCAACTTTAGTTTAAGGTGGGGTTCAGGTTTTCTTGTGGGGGGGAGTGTATTGTGTAATACGATAGATAGTCAATATATATGCTAACGTTCGTCTCTATGACTTGTCTAGTTGGGTTGACGGACATTTCAAATTTTTGAACAGATATTCCAACATCTAATGGCCTTGAATGACCGGTAAACCTAAGCTCTTAACCCTCTCTGACATATGACGCGATGTTGAGCCTATTGGGGATACTTTAAATCCATTGTTACCATCAGAGGTATTTAGAAACCTCTAGTTTAGTTACTTCAACCTCTGCAGTTGTCTTTGAGTTAGCTGTGAGCAGAAAACTAATTTTGGAGAGGTAATTATAAGAATGAGAGAACTCTATTTCTTATTGTTAATCTGGCAACCTCTGCGTCATATGTGCGTGAAAGGGTTAATATTATAAATGGCCTAATATGCTATTATGCAATATTGATATGGTCTTGTGCAGTATATATGACTTTATCATATATATATGAAATTATCGTATTAGCAACTCAGATGCAATACATATTTTTCCTGGCAGACAGCAACCCTGCGTTCTGGGGAAGCTCAGAGCCTTCTCCGACACCACCCAGTCAACACCTATTTTCCGTTTCAGTTCCTTGTGCTATAGTGCCTATAATTACAGCAAATGGCCAGAATTCTTCACACTTCATCTTCTTAGACGGTCTCATCGACGCCATGACTGACAGATAAGCACGGTTTTCTCATACTCATGATCATAACATAATTATTTTAATTCCTTTCCTCTGAGTGAGCTTTTGTGCCACTCCCTGTCCTAACCACCACCCGCCATCTTGACCGGCCAAATTCCCTACCTCATTGTTCTGTGTGAATGTTGGTAAGTTGAATCCCGGTATATAATTAACCCTATCATTATCATTTAAATATACTTTTATGTGAGTGACCTTAAGATTCAATTTAATTTCAATTTAGATTCAATTTTGCTTAAAGTAGATTTGACTTGGATTTGATTTGGATTTGGATTTATATATTTAACTACACTGAACATTCCATCACACCTACTCTGTGTAACTCTCCAACCCAAGAGTGAAACGCTATTCTCAGTCTTTCTTCTATTCAACTCCGGGGGAGGCACTCGCTACAGGCAGTTCTGCCTTTTGTCTCCCTCACTCACATGAAAAAAAAAATATGTATACAGTATATATATATATATATATATATATATATATATATATATATATATATATATATGTACAGTATATATATATATATATATATATATATATATAATATATATATATATATATATTATATATATATATAATATATATATATATATATAAATACTGTATATATATGTACTGTATATATATATAATCACCAAAGTATGCCCCACGCCTATTGATCGGTCTATCCAATCATCAGCTCTGATTAAATGTCTGTTTGTGTTAACCCTTCCGTTTTATTTCAGCAGGGCTTTTCATTGTCCTGCTTAATTGACTACCACTTTTATATTTGATCTATGTGTTTCGGGTAGTCATTTCCGTCGGCTGTTTGTAATGTATAATTTCATTCATTTTCCATAACACTAATATAGTTTATTCCAATCTTTTCATGAAACAGAAACTCACAAACACACACCCACACCCACACCCACCCACCCACACACACACATAAAATGCTTCCAAAACTCAACTTCTCCATCTGTCTACTCATTGCTCCCTTCCAGAAAATTATGACTTACCATTCAACAACATATATATTCTTAATATTCTTCGGTGTCTATTTTTCTTCTGCTCTCTCGTGGAAAGATCATATTACCACTCTTGCTAAAACAGCCTCCCAGAAGCTGGGTGTGCTCAACCGCCTCCTGGTTAGTTTGTACCCATGCGCAGCTTTTTGCTCTGTACAGTGGCACAGTGCGTCCATGTATTGATTATTGTTCACATGTGTGGGGATGGGGGATCCTCTCACACAGCTCTTCTAGACAAAATAGTAAGGAAAGCCTTCCGTCTCATTAACTCACGTCCACTCACCAATTATCTGCAGTCTCTCTCTCTTCTCCGCAATGTTGCATCTCTCTCATTATTCTACCGCTACTACAATAATCAGTGTTCCTCAGAGCTCTCTCAGTGTATACCACCCCCTCTTCGTAGAGCACGTAGCACCCGTCTTGCAACAAAATCTCACCCCTACTCTGTGCAACTCTACAACCCAAGAGGTAAACATTATTCTCAATATTTCTTCTATTCAGCAGCTGAGCTCTGGAGTCTCTCCCAGGATCAGTCTTTCCCTCTTCCTATGACTTAAATTGCTTCAAACTCTGTGTGTCCAGGCATTTTGGCTCGAACGTCCCTTGATTTTGGCCCTGTTACTCTTTCAACTCTGGGGGAGGCACTCGTCACATGCAGTTCTGCCTTTTGTCTCCCTCACTCACTCTCACTTTCTCTCTCTCTCTCTCTTTCCCTCCAAGTTATTTGTGTTGGTGGTGTAATGTTTTAGATGCTTATATATTCTTAGTCTGGTGTCCCGAGTTCGAATCCCGGAAGGATCATAATTATGCTTTCATTAATTTACTCAAATGCAATGAGGTTTGTAATGGAGGATTAATATTAAGAACGGCGTGTTACTTAATTTACCATATTACCTTTCTATTTCCTTTATATTCAATTTAGGATATAATTAAGTCTGCCCTTCTCCTCCTATGCTGCAATAGTTGGCTCTTCTTCCAGCACTGTGGTGTTGGAACCTTTCATTAAGCTATATCAGGATTGCTACAATACACAATACACGCTCATCGTGTTGAGGGGGGGGGGGGGGGGCGGGGGAGTATATTTGATGATTTATATACTTGTTAATACTAAAGGTTACTCACGTCAATCAATCTTTACAAAACACTCCCAAGACTCCCCTTGGAGAAGAATTTGTACATTTTTCGGTAGAAAAAAATTCCGGCCGAAGGCCGATTCCCCCTTAATTACAGGCTTGCTATTGCTCGACAGTAGAAACTCGACTCCTCAATGGCACGAAAGGTTACATTATTCATAAAGATATGGGGCGAAAGGTCTTAAAACGCCAAACTAATGGTACAAACGTCATAAAGTCTCACAACTAATGGGGTTAACCATAAGGGAGATAGGGGTGCAGAAGAACAAAACTTACACTTAAGATATATATTAAAAGGAGCCGTGTTACATCAACCACACACATATTGACGAAGAGAGAGAGAGAGAGAGAGAGAGAGAGAGAGAGGGGGGGGGTTAAAAAGAGAAAAACATATTATTAAGTAAATCATCAACTAAGCCGATGAGTATATAATGTAAGCTTAACTCATATTAATAAGCCGATGAGTATATAATGTAAGCTTAACTCATATTAATAAGCCGATGAGTATATAATGTAAGCTTAACTCATATTAATAAGCCGATGAGTTTATAATGTAAGCTTAACTCATATTAATAAGCCGATGAGTATATAATGTAAGCTTAACTCATATTAATAAGCCGATGTTTATATAATGTAAGCTTAACTCATATTAATAAGCCGATGAGTATATAATGTAAGCTTAACTCATATTAATAAGCCGATGAGTATATAATGTAAGCTTAACTCATATTAATAAGCCGATGAGTATATAATGTAAGCTTAACTCATATTAATAAGCCGATGAGTTTATAATGTAAGCTTAACTCATATTAATAAGCCGATGAGTATATAATGTAAGCTTAACTCATATTAATAAGCCGATGTTTATATAATGTAAGCTTAACTCATATTAATAAGCCGATGTGTATATAATGTAAGCTTAACTCATATTAATAAGCCGATGAGTATATAATGTAAGCTTAACTCATATTAATAAGCCGATGAGTATATAATGTAAGCTTAACTCATATTAATAAGCCGATGAGTATATAATGTAAGCTTAACTCATATTAATAAGCCGATGAGTATATAATGTAAGCTTAACTCATATTAATAAGCGTAAATAATTACAGAACAGGAATATACTAGTAAAAGCAGAAATATTAAGGAAGTGGAAGAAATGAAGAGGAGAAATAGAAAAGAAAATACCTTATTAATATCATCATATTCCATGTAATGGTTTGTAAGGTAACTAACAAAATATATATAAAAGAGAAAATACTACTACAACCAGCAGCATCTGAATGTGTGTATAATTATTACCAAAGCAATACTACTACAACCAGCAGCATCTGAATGTGTGTATAATTATTACCAAAGCAATACTAATACAACCAGCAGCATCTGAATGTGTGTATAATTATTACCAAAGCAATACTACTACAACAAGCAGCATCTGAATGTGTGTATAATTATTACCAAAGCAATACTAATACAACCAGCAGCATCTGAATGTGTGTATAATTATTACCAAAGCAATACTAATACAACCAGCAGCATCTGAATGTGTGTATAATTATTACCAAAGCAATACTAATACAACCAGCAGCATCTGAATGTGTGTATAATTATTACCAAAGCAATACTAATACAACCAGCAGCATCTGAATGTGTGTATAATTATTACCAAAGCAATACTAATACAACCAGCAGCATCTGAATGTGTGTATAATTATTACCAAAGCAATACTAATACAACCAGCAGCATCTGAATGTGTGTAATTATTACCAAAGCAATACTAATACAACCAGCAGCATCTGAATGTGTGTATAATTATTACCAAAGCAATACTAATACAACCAGCAGCATCTGAATGTGTGTATAATTATTACCAAAGCAATACTAATACAACCAGCAGCATCTGAATGTGTGTATAATTATTACCAAAGCAATACTAATACAACCAGCAGCATCTGAATGTGTGTATAATTATTACCAAAGCAATACTAATACAACCAGCAGCATCTGAATGTGTGTATAATTATTACCAAAGCAATACTAATACAACCAGCAGCATCTGAATGTGTGTATAATTATTACCAAAGCAATACTAATACAACCAGCAGCATCTGAATGTGTGTATAATTATTACCAAAGCAATACTAATACAACCAGCAGCATCTGAATGTGTGTATAATTATTACCAAAGCAATACTAATACAACCAGCAGCATCTGAATGTGTGTATAATTATTACCAAAGAAATACTAATACAACCAGCAGCATCTGAATGTGTGTATAATTATTACCAAAGCAATACTAATACAACCAGCAGCATCTGAATGTGTGTATAATTATTACCAAAGCAATACTAATACAACCAGCAGCATCTGAATGTGTGTATAATTATTACCAAAGAAATAGACAAAATACTAAAGAAAACCCCTTGAAAGAGCTGTTTGTAAAGATGGAGAAGGGTGTGTGACCTTTCCTTCTGAAATCAACAATTCATTAACACTGTGAAAACGAAGCCCGGGAGAAGAACATGGGGTGTGTAAAAGAGAGAGAGAGAGAGAGAGAGAGAGAGAGAGAGAGAGAGAGAGAGAGAGAGAGAGAGAGAGCATAAACGAAATGGTGAATAAGGAAATATACCGTTAAAAGAATGGCATAAACAAACGGAGGTGAATGTTTAATGCATCGGGAGAGAGAGAGAGAGAGAGTGAATGAGTGAGTTTTTTTTTGTTTTGTTTTTTGTTTTAACTTACTCCCTCTTGAGCCTAGGCTGAGAGACTGTACATCCAACCGTTCAACACGGTGAAGCCCGTCAGGTCTCGTTCGTCTTGGGAGTGAGACATGTGAAGCTGAAACCAGCCTTTGACATCTTGCCTTCGCTTATATGTGGAGCTGCTTCGCCTTCGTACTTCACTGTCTCACCCCCAACACTCGGACTCTCACTCTCAGAACGCCAATTAACTCACTAGGCATTAAACCTTGTAGCATATATTGAATATGGGAATATTCATACAGCCTATTTAATCAGGGAACAATGAGGGTATTTTTGGGCGTTTCGGTGGGCTTTGAGATACTGCACTGATACTAGGTGCAGCACAAATTCCGTCCCAATAATATCTTCCAATTGATACATCAGGATTCGAACCCGGGACCATTGGATTACCAGTCCAGTGGCAAGACCACTCCACCACACCTCCCCTGTGTGTGTTTGCGTTTGTGTGTGTGTGTGTGTGTGTGTGGTCGTGAGTGTGTGTGTGTGTGTGTGTGTGTGTGTGTGTTACAAGGTACTGACTCTCAGTTTATTGTATGGAGATTTTTGAGAGAAAAGTGTAATCATATGTATTTCCATGTAATTGTGCTAATACGTATAAACAATACACAGATAACAGGGTGTCCCACGAGTTTTGTTAAATACTTCCAGAAATGAAAGATGAAGTCATTCTGAGTAAAACAAATCTATGCACATAGGCTTTTGAGGGATTTTTTTTGCTGTTATGGTTCAATTAAGTGGAAATTTGTGTGTTTCTTAGTCACTTTTAAAACAGTTTTCCATCTAATAAAATGGCATATAGAAGAAAATAAGTAGTATAACATAATGTATCGTATCATGTCTTCATAGAAACACCAACAAATACTCTGTGTCTTTCTTCATTTTCCTGTGAAGATGAGTTGAATATTATAAATAAAACACAAAATCACATATTCACTGCATTGCCACGCCACGGGCAGGTGATGGAAGCTACAGAGGAGTTTGTTATGCCTCTTTAAAGTATGTATGCCATACTTCATCATACACAACTCAATTTACTATCCATTTCTTTCATTTAGAGAAAACAAAGGGGTAAACATGGCAATATACGAAACACTGCGATGCGAAAAAGAAGGGATTTGTATGTTTTTTGTTAGTTTAAACCCATTTTCCGAGTAATGGAAATGAATAGCAATAACGCTAAATTCTGTATGATGGTGCATGGTATCAATACTTCATGAACACACCAACAAATCCTCTGTAGCTCCTTTCTTTTTTCTGTGCTAATGAGTTTAAAATTAAGTTTCGTTGGTTTATTGTAATATTCAACTCCATGTCAAGGGAATATGAAGTACGATGTAGGGAAGTTTTTGGAGTCAGTTTGAAGTATTGATATCATGCTTCTTAATACACTTTTTAGTTGTTTTTCCTATCCTCATCTTATTGAAGAAAAACAGGATTACAAATTACAAAAAACACCAAAATGCCGGCTTTAAGGATCCATAACTACAAAACAATGCTCCAAAAAGCCTATGTGTATATAACAGTTTTTACTTAGAATTACTTAATCTTTCATCTCTGGCAATATTTAACAAAGCTCGCGGGACACCCTGTATAAACAATACACAGATAGCTTGAACAACAGACAGACAGTAATTCAAGTGATACATTATTAGGACACACACACACACACGAGTAACACATTTCCTCTGTTCCGTATTATATAGGTATGTGGGAATCTTTATTAAGGGGAGATGGGTCGTTTATCTGGTCCCCCTCCTTCGTCATGTTTAGCACCATTAATTTTCAAATTTTAAGACGTTCGGATCATTGGTTTGGCGATTTTAAGACTTTTCGCCCAATTCGTTGGTCAATATTAAGACTCCTTGTCAATTAATTAGGTGTCGATTTGTTCCTGGCGAGCGATAACGAGTCTGTAATTTAAGAGGAACCGGCCTTCGGCCTGGACATTTCTCTACCGAAAAAATTACAAATCTTTCTTGAATGAGGGTCTGTTTTTTGTTTTGTTTTTTAAACTTGATGGAGGTCTAGGGAAGAAACTGAAAAAATAATAAAAATATACATTGATGAGCAAAACAATACGATCATCCCCCCTTAAAAATATGTTGTCAAGGAGACTAATTTTGACTCTATATAATCTCACCTATACTAGGAGACCAGCATAATGTATATCCTGAGAGATTCCTAGTAACAAATATATGTAATGAGTATATATATATATATATATATATATATATATATATATATATATTCTCTCTCTCTCTCTCTCTCTCTCTCTCTGTAAGCTAAACCTTAGGAAATTCTATTAGGACGAGTTATTACTACAATTATGTCGCCATGGAGGTAATGGTGTGTAAAATGTTGAGCACATTTGGATAACAACCCCCATCCCTTAAGGGGGCCCACCTCGCTCTTTTTCTCTGTCTCTCCCTCTCTCTTTGGCTTGTATCCATTCGGTCCTATTCAGCCTACAGTTTTAAGACGTTTACCCCCATCCAGGTGTCAATATTTTCCTGGCGAGCGGTAACGAGCCAGCATATACTGTATATATTTTTGTTTTGACAGCAAATCAAATTTGTACATTTTTCGATAGAAAAATGTCTCTGGCGAAGCCGGAAGAAATTGATACCCGGATGGGGATAAACGTCTTAAAACAGTTGGCTGAATGGGGCCGAATGGATACAAGCCAGAGAAAGAGAGAAAAGGAGAGAAAGAGAAAAAAAAACAGGTGACCCTCCTTAAAGTCAAGTTCTGAAGTATCTGGGTTATATTAATGAATTGTATTGTCTGAATTGTATTGTCTTGTATTACCGGGTGGATGGGACTCGTTGGCCTTGGTCGGTAACCCATCTTGGGTAAACAACCTTATAAAAATCCGGGTGGATGGGACTCATCAGCCTTGGTCGGCAACCTGTCTAGGGGAGTAAACCTGATATAAATCCGTACTGCTTAGCTAAGGGTAAAACATATTAGTGGATGGACTAGCCGAACACCACTGTAGAAAAATAGTGCTAAAAAAATACATAGAGGGCCTCGGGGTCGGACGGACCCTAAATTGAGTGGGTAATCCTGTAAGTCCTTCAGTAAACTGGCTCGGGTTGTTCCTCTTACAGGGAATTGGTCCGCTTGAGGGCCTTCTGTGTATGGCCACCCTCATTAAGGGGAGTAATTAAGGCGTCCGGCAATAGATAGATAGATAGCTTGTCTGGTCCGCGTTTGATACAGATTGCAATGGGTGCGTTGCCATTTATGCTCTACACTGTTCATAGTGACCTTTATTGATAATGTTTTACTTCGCTAATAGTAAGCTTTTTTTCCGCCAAAACCGCGTGTGAAGGGCGTGGCGCTGTGACGTGAGCAGCCCCCTTTCCCCCCCCCCCCCCCCCCCCCCCCCACCTATCCTCATTGGACCACCACACCTGCTTCTCACCTGTGAATGGCCGACACCAGCAGCCTGTAAATCATTGGTTCCGGCACCTGTTTCCTGACTTCTGATTGGATTAGCTTGGTCCGGGAAACGATAATATATAAGCCCGAGATTTGATAGTTAAAAGTAGTACACTCTTAGCTGGGGAGACGAGCAGTGTGTTGGGGAGACGAGACAGACTTCACAGGCTTGTATAATAGGTGTTATTATATGTTAAGAAGCGTCCGGGAGCGACCACTTACTCGTTAGTTAGGGATTATTCGTGACTGTTAATTAACCAGAGGTATGTCGGAAACATACACTCATTTGATTTAAGATTTTGTGATTGGAGAATCATAGATGTTAACTGGAGAATCATATATGTTAAATGGAGAATCATATACAGTATGTTGGATTATTTTGGTGATTAGAATTAAGGTTTGATTCAGAGATGATTTGTGATTGAATATTGATTACTTTACCTGTTAATACTTAACTGACTTTATGTAAAGCTATTGTCATTCATAATTAATAATTAAGCATTGTAGAAGTTTAATACTTACCTGACTTTATGTAAAGTTATTTGTTATTCGTAATAGGCATTGTAAAAGTCCTATCAATTGTATTGTCTACTTAAGCCTACTAAGCTTTCATATATTTTTTACTTTAGTGAAATCAGAACGTATGCAAAACGACCCTGAAATTTATATATTTCATTGATTATTGTTTTGATTAATTGTAAAATACCTTATTTACGTTTATAAAAAAAAATCCATTTTATATGTGACTTTGAAATATTCCTTACCATCTTTTATTAAGTCAAGAATAAATAAGATCAATTATTAAAGAGAGAAAAATAATAAAATAAGAGAATAAAGAGATAATAGAAAGAGTAAAACAATATTTAAAGGGTTTACAAACTTAGATTAATTATATACAAATATCTTAATACATGGTTGATAATCAAGATTAATTGATATATTCTAGTGACTTAAAAACCCTTGCTTATTAACCAAACTGTTTGTATTTGTAATTAATAGCCTATTTCATATTAAACATTCAATGTAACTTTAAATAGTTTCCTGCTTAAATATAAATGAAGTGTATCAGAGTATAAAGGATAACTGTCCCAACAATTAAAGGAAAGCAAGTAACAAAAGGACAAACTTCAACATTTTAAGTTCTATTGGCCTTCAGCTGTTTGCTACACTTTCATATTAGGCTAACTGTTCTATCTTTATTTATTTAGTTAACCACTTCTAAGTCAAGATACGTAACAATATATTATTTGTGTTAATACTTTGTAGTGAGAGGGACTTTCAAACTCGACTTCAAAACTTGTAGCTATCTTTGCTGTGTTTCGCTATTAACATTTTCATATATAAGAGTATTGTTTGTAAACAAACATAATAGTATTTTTTGTTAACAATATACAGATACAGAACAGAGAAGCACCAACGAATCAGCAATGTTTCCCAGTACACCCTACTGTTGTTTCAAGCCAAGACCAATAATACTGGTATATTATTGGTCTTGTTTCAAGCAAGAGATATATATTTCAACGAGTGAGACAATATTACCAGCTGGAAAGGAAAATGTGTGTATGAAATCACAGGAGGGAGGGAGCGTCTCACCCGGAACAAGATCCAGTAATGAGTTATGTGTGGGACAGCTCTCAGTAGGGGAAGGGGAGTGGAGGGGGGAGGGGAAGGAGGGAGAGTAGGGGGGAGTGCTAGGGAGAGGAGGGGAGGAAAGGGAGAGTTAGGGGGAGGTGTAGGGGAAGGGGAGCGGAGAGGGGAGGACAGAAGAAAGAGGTGAGGGTAATGAGAGATGAAGAGGGTAGCCAGAAGGGCGTGAAGGATAAAATATAAAGGTACTGCAGCATACAGGAGAGAGAGAGAGTGTGTGTGTGTAAGAGAGAGAGGGAGAGACAGACAGACAGACAGACAAAGATAATGAGAGAGTGACAGACAGAGAGAGAGAGAGAGAGCGAGAGATTGGGGTTGACTTTTTACTATCTTATCATAATGTTGGACATGTTGGGAGAGAGGCATCCTGACCTGGATACGAACCCACTCACTCCAAGTAGATGTGGGAGAGTTGGGCACTGTAGCCACTCAACCATGAGCCCATAAACGGATATCCGCTCATGCTCGAGTGGTTACGGTGCCCAACTCTCCCAAATCTACCTGGAGTGAGTGGGTTGGTATCCTGGTCAAGATACCTCTCTCCCAACCTGACTATTCACTGTTGAAGAAATTGTACCCATAAGACGGAAAATGTTACTTTAACGATACGATAGTCTCGGAGTACTCTTCATGCTCTTCAGGCTTATTTATTGAACCATGGCTTGAACTAAGCCTGAGGAAATTAGTATGACCAAGCTCTTGCTGCTGGGAAATTAACTTTTACAATGCATATATATATTTGTTATGTACTGTGTGTATGAATTACTATGACTCTGTAACTTTATTCTTGTAATATGAAAAAAAAACATTGTTTAGTGAATTAAGGGGAGATGGGTCGTTTTCTAGACCCCTTCTCCCTAATGTTTAGCCCATTAGTTTTTCAGATTTTTAGATGTTTCCCCATTAGTTTGTCGATTTTAAGACCTTTCGCCCCATTTGTTGTCAATATTAAGACCTTTCGTGCAATTTACGTGCCAATTGTTTTCCTGGCGAACGTTAGTGAGCCAGTAATTTTGGAAGAACCAGCCGTTTTTCTACCGAAAACGTACACATTAATCTAGAAGGGGGATCTAATGGATGTTTTTTATTTTGTTGTTTTTATTTGGATGGAGGTATACGGAAGAAACTAAAAATTTAATGAATATGTGAAATAATCGACCAAAAAATTAGCCCATCCCCCTTAAAGTATTCTGATTCTGCAGGTGAAGATGACCCCAGGCAGACTCGAAACTGTCGGGTCATTACAGTAATTAATTTAAGGATTTTTTTTTTTTTTGTATGGACCCCTTCTCCCTCATGTTTAGTTAACCCCATTAGTTTTGTGATTTTAAGACATTCACTACATTACTTTGGCGATTTTAAGACTCTTTGCCCCATTTATTTGCCATTATTTAGATATTTTGTGCTACACAGGTGTTCATTTGTTGAGCAAGTCTGTATGAGAGAGAGAGAGAGAGAGAGAGAGAGAGAGAGAGAGAGAGAGAGAGAGAGAGAGAGAGAGAGAGAGAGAGAGAGAGAGAGAGAGAATTTTACATAAATACACTGGCCACACAGATCTTACAATCCCTACAAGGTGGGCAGGACTTAATCCTAGTAAGATAAGTTAGATAAGTAAGATAAAGTGGAAGGAAAGGATAGCAAATATGAAGGCTCTCTCCCCACCCTCCGGCAATTTGGGAGAGAGAGAGAGAGAGAGAGAGAGAGAGAGAGAGAGAGAGAGAGAGGGTACGAGAGACGTAAGCGGCGAAAATAATATCCTAAAGTAATTAGAGATCGTTAATACTGGAGTTGATACCGATTATAAAAATAGCGCACATTTCTTTAATAACAAACTTTTATTTATAATGAAATCCGCCATATTCATATTTTGTTTCTTAGTTGGAAAAATATATATTAGAATGTGAATCATGCCTGTTCTATTTCCACATTGCAAACTAAATACATAGCAGAACTTTTAGAAATAATTGTCCTATTACTTTACTGGTATATACAATTTTATTTCATATTGAACAAATCTGGCTACAATTTCATTAACCCCTTCTGTAATGGTGCCGTCATTTTTAACTATATTCTGGCTACTAGTATACGATTTCATTCAGCTTGAAAAGGACCTCCAGCAATTAACAGGCTTCAAACTATCTATAAAATCATCTAAATATAGCTAGAATTTTAAATGACGGATGTCGCTGGTGCAAAAGGGGTTAAGGAAATGTAAGCGTATGATTTAGATTTTAGTACATGCATTAATGCATAAATAAACTATGAATATGCATGTAAATCGTAAGATATATACCTTGAAAGGTAATTCATGAGTTAGACAAACAAAACACCCACAATGAATACCCAAACCCTAAACTAAGGCCCCACAATCAATACCCAAACCCTAAACTAAGGCCCCACAATCAATACACAAACCCTAAACTAAGGCCCCACAATCAATACACAAACCCTAAACTAAGGCCCCACAATCAATACACAAACCCTAAACTAAGGCCCCACAATCAATACCCAAACCCTAAACTAAGGCCCCACAATCCATACCCAAACCCTAAACTAAGGCCCCACAATCAATACCCAAACCCTAAACTAAGGCCCCACAATCCATACCCAAACCCTAAACTAAGGCCCCACAATCAATACCCAAACCCTAAACTAAGGCCCCACAATGAATACCCAAACCCTAAACTAAGGCCCCACAATCAATACCCAAACCCTAAACTAAGGCCCCACAATCAATACCTAAACCCTAAACTAAGTCACCACAATGAATACCCAAACCCTAAACTAAGGCCCCACAATCAATACACAAACCCTAAACTAAGGCCCCACTATCAATACCTAAACCCTAAACTAAGTCACCACAATGAATACCCAAACCCTAAACTAAGGCCCCACAATCAATACCCAAACCCTAAACTAAGGCCCCACAATGAATACCCAAACCCTAAACTAAGGCCCTACAATCAATACACAAACCCTAAACTAAGGCCCACATTGAATACCCAAACCCTAAACTAAGGCCCCACAATGAATACCCAAACCCTAAACTAAGGCCCCACAATCAATACACAAACCCTAAACTAAGGCCCCACAATCAATACACAAACCCTAAACTAAGGCCCCACAATCAATACACAAACCCTAAACTAAGGCCCCACAATCAATACACAAACCCTAAACTAAGGCCCCACAATCCATACCCAAACCCTAAACTAAGGCCCCACAATCAATACCCAAACCCTAAACTAAGGCCCCACAATGAATACACAAACCCTAAACTAAGGCCCCACAATCAATACACAAACCCTAAACTAAGGCCCCACAATCAATACACAAACCCTAAACTAAGGCCCCACAATCAATACACAAACCCTAAACTAAGGCCCCACAATCAATACACAAACCCTAAACTAAGGCCCCACAATCAATACACAAACCCTAAACTAAGGCCCCACAATGAATACCAAATCCCTAAACTAAGGCCCCACAATCAATACACAAACCCTAAACTAAGGCCCCACAATCAATACACAAACCCTAAACTAAGGCCCCACAATCAATACACAAACCCTAAACTAAGGCCCCACAATCAATACCCAAACCCTAAACTAAGGCCCCACAATGAATACCCAAACCCTAAACTAAGGCCCCACAATCAATACCCAAAACCCTAAACTAAGGTCCCACAATCCATACCCAAACCCTACAACTAAGCCCCACAATCAATACCCAAACCCTAAACTAAGGCCCACAATCCATACCCAAACCCTAAACTAAGGCCCCACAATCAATACCCAAAACCCTAAACTAAGGCCCCACAATCCATACCCAAGCCCTAAACTAAGGCCCCACAATCAATACCCAATCCCTAAACTAAGGCCCCACAATCCATACCCAAACCCTAAACTAAGGCCCCACAATCAATACCCAAACCCTAACCTAAGGCCCCACAATCAATACCCAAACCCTAAACTAAGGCCCCACAATCCATACCCAAACCCTAAACTAAGGCCCCACGATCAATACCCAAACCCTAAACTAAGGCCCCACAATCCATACCCAAACCCTAAACTAAGGCCCCACAATCAATACCTAAATCCTAAACTAAGGCCCCACAATCAATACCCAAACCCTAAACTAAGGCCCCACAATCAATACACAAACCCTAAACTAAGGCCCCACAATGAATACCCAAACCCTACACTAAGGCCCCACAATCAATACCCAAACCCTAAACTAAGGCCCCACAATCCATACCCAAACCCTAAACTAAGGCCCCACAATCCATACCCAAACCCTAAACTAAGGCCCCACAATCAATACCCAAACCCTAAACTAAGGCCCCACAATCAATACCCAAACCCTAAACTAAGGCCCCACAATCCATACCCAAACCCTAAACTAAGGCCCCACAATCAATACCTAAATCCTAAACTAAGGCCCCACAATGAATACCCAAACCCTAAACTAAGGCCCCACAATCCATACCCAAACCCTAAACTAAGGCCCCACAATCCATACCCAAACCCTAAACTAAGGCCCCACAATCAATACCCAAACCCTAAACTAAGGCCCCACAATCCATACCCAAATCCTAAACTAAGGCCCCACAATCCATACCCAAACCCTAAACTAAGGCCCCACAATGAATACCCAAACCCTAAACTAAGGCCCCACAATCAATACCCAAACCCTAAACTAAGGCCCCACAATCAATACCTAAATCCTAAACTAAGGCCCCACAATCAATACCCAAACCCTAAACTAAGGCCCCACAATCCATACCCAAATCCTAAACTAAGGCCCCACAATCCATACCCAAACCCTAAACTAAGGCCCCACAATCAATACACAAACCCTAAACTAAGGCCCCACAATCAATACACAAACCCTAAACTAAGGCCCCACAATCAATACCTAAATCCTAAACTAAGGCCCCACAATGAATACCCAAACCCTAAACTAAGGCCCCACAATCAATACACAAACCCTAAACTAAGGCCCCACGTTCAATACACAAACCCTAAACTAAGGATCCACAATCAATACCTAAACCTTAAACTAAGGCCCCACAATCAATACAAAAACCCTAAACTAAGGCCCCACAATCAATACACAAACCCTAAACTAAGGCCCCACAATCAATACCTAAATCCTAAACTAAGGCCCCACAATCAATACACAAACCCTAAACTAAGGCCCCACAATCAATACACAAACCCTAAACTAAGGCCCCACAATCAATACACAAACCCTAAACTAAGGCCCCACAATCAATACCCAAACCCTAAACTAAGGCCCCACAATCAATACCCAAACCCTAAACTAAGGCCCCACAATGAATACCCAAACCCTAAACTAAGGCCCCACAATCCATACCCAAACCCTAAACTAAGGCCCCACAATCAATACCGTAACCCTAAACTAAGGCCCCACAATCACTACCCTAACTCTACCCACCTACCCCCATCAATTCTACCCCTTCCTGTTAGGTAGATACTATACCCTTTTCCAAATAAGAAGGCCATAACTCTGGAACATTTACCTCTATTACTCACAAACGACTGAAGTAATCGTGCTAATGTGTCTACCATTTGGGACGGGTCAGCCAGGGAATAGGTGTGCAAATTTACAGTCCATTTGCTCTAGCCCTTTTTGAGTTACAGAGGTTAAGCTTAACTATTTCTGGCTTACCTATTTGAAACAGGGTATAGTAAAAAAAAGAAGAGTCGCTCCTAAAATGTATGCAGATATTAACAAAGTTCTAAAGTAAACTAGGGCTTGATTGTCTAAATTAATTACTTGTGTGTAAAACTGCACCAACTCCGCGTATAAGTTTTGTTGATTTTACGGGTGCTGAAGAAGTTGGTGGAAGGGGGGCGAAAGAGACAACATGCTGATGGGGGGGGGGGGGGGGTTAGAGTATGGAGGGAGGAGGAGTTCAGGTAATAAGGAAGTGTTGGAAGGTACAATGGAGTACAACCCCTCAAGGTTACTTGCCTTCCAAAATACTGCTGTTTCTAGTGTCCAACACTATTTCAGAGATATGGAGTTGTGAAAAGGAAATACCTCCCTGGGAATTAACATGGCAGGGAGGGGGGACAATATTAATGAAATAGCACAATTAAGGAAATATTTTATTCATTTACAAATGCAGTCAACTTTAGTTTGAGGTAGCTTAAGGTTGGTGGGGAGGGGAACGAGGTCGTGGAGTATGATGTAGGACAGAGATTGCTAGGGGATAAAGAAAGTATAGGAATGGTTGGAGAAGTTGATATTTAATGAAGGAGAAATGGTGGGGATGTTGCAGGAATGGTAGGGAATGATGGTGGAGTGGTGGAGGATGCAGAAGAAGGGGTGGGGTTGAGAGAGGGGTGGATGTAAACTGCCGACATATATTATACTTGGTGATCATTATTTCCATCAAAGAGGAAGAGCACACGAGTTAAGCTATCATCGATAGCACTCCATGTATGCTCTAATATGAATAATGACAATGATAATCAAATAATTAAAAATAGTAATAATTATACAAATAAATATTATAATTATAACAATAATACAAATAGTAACCAATTTCCTCTCAACAAGCTTTTGGTTCATTCCGATAATTTCACTGTCGGGATGAACAAGCTGTAAACTATCTGGTCACCATATATATAATATATATATATATATATATATAAATATATATATATACATATATATAAATATATATATATACATATATATAACAAAAAACTCGCTCTGCTCATTCTCCACTCGTACTGCCGCCTTTGCACCATCATACATGCTCTTCACTGCTTTCACAACTTGCCATCTACTCCGTATGTTCTAATTTCTAAGTACTTTTCACATTCTTTCTCTATCCACTTTTGCATAGGCCTTCTCCAAGTCCATAAAGGCAACAGACAGCTTTTGTTGCTTCTGCAGATATTTCTCCACAACACAATTCAGGGTAAAACTCTGATCTACACATCCTCTTACATTCCTAAAACCGCCCAGCTCGTCACCCATCCATTTCTTCGTTCTCGCTCTCACTCTCTCAATCACTACCCTACTGTACACCTTCGCTACTATGCTTAGAAGACATATTCCAAGGTGGTTATCACACACTCCCATTTCCCCTTATACCCTTATATAGGGGGACTATTATGCCTGTCTTCCAGTCTCAGGTGCACTCCCCTTCTCCCATGCTAGCTTGCACATTTTCCATACCCATTCGATCACCAGCTCACCACCATACCTCAGCATTTCCCCACACACTCCATCTATTCCTGGTGCTTTCCCCAACTTCACTCTTTTCATGGCTTCACACACTTCTGCCTCCTGATCCCTACCTCCTCCTCCACTACTTCTCTTCTCCCTCCCATACCCCATCCAGCTATGTTTGCTGGCGCTTCATTCCTTACATTTAGCAATTCTTTGAAGTACTCCCTCCATCTACTGTATGTATACAGTATATATATACAGGGTGTCCGAGGAGGAAATGTCATTATTTTGGGAAATGATAGAACAAGGTATTCTAAGCCTAACATGTTCTAAAAGACATGTTCCAAATCTCAACCATTTTGAAAATGGCATTTTTCTATCTCTTTCCACATAAGGGTGGCCTAATAACGGTGGCCTAACTGCCGTAGTGCCTACCACACCTCCATCTAATTGCAATTATTTTACCATGTTATTATAAGAATAATATAATTCTGTAAGTTATAAAATGATTAGAGACATATTAGCTCACTTTGGACCAGTTGGAAACTATTTGACATGGAAGAGTCCATTACAGTGATGCGGGGGAAGATGCTACATAAAACCTTTAATATATTTGTAACAGTTGAAATTTGGACCTTTTGTTATAGAACAATTTATGCTTAGCCCCTCCAGTCCCAGCGACGACTATAGCCGTCAATAGATAAGTCACTCCACAGTCCCAGCGACGGTTATAGCCGTCAGTTATGTACTTTTCTTGTTACTGCCTGTACATGGCTTGATTTTGATTTTGATTTTTATTTAAAGTCTTGTAAAAAAAAAAAAAAAAAAAAGTGATAGATTCATTCTTGCCCCATCTCTTGAGGTGAAAAGGTGGTCTCTCCTGTCATTTTGGCCACAGGGCTTGGGAATGCTGGGGACTTTTATCACTGTATCCTACGGTACTCAACAGGTTAGAATACCTTGTTTTATCATTTCCCAAAGTATATTATGACCTTTCCTCCTGAGACACCCTGTATATATATATATATATATATATATATATATATATATATATATATATATATATATATATATACTGTGCATATAGATATATATTAACGTAGACTAATAAGAACAAATTTATTTCGAACTATACTTATCTTCCAAGTGCAGATCCTGCTCTGGTAGGGAAGGTGGAGACGTCAGTAACAATTTGTATACTTACATACACTGAACATACAGACCTTATATTCCTAGCAAGATGGTCAGGATTTACTTCTTAAAACAAATAATCCGTAATAAATGAAAGTGGAAGACGTTGAGTGTATTTATCAATACCAAATATCAGTGTGGAATGTTTTCATAGATATTTAAATTTGTTTGTGTTTTTATGTTTTGTTCGCTTTAAATGTGCAAGGATGTAGTACAAATGAGAAGCAAGAGGACATTGGAAAGTTATTTGAAAGAAGGAAGTATGATGTGCTTGCACTGAATGAAACAAAGATGAAAGGAGAGGGACAAGTGGATTTTGGAAATGTGATAGGTATAAAGTCTGGAGTAGATGAGGGAGTCAGGGGGAAAGAAGGAGCGGCTATTATTGTGAAGGAGGAGCTGATAGAGTTTATAAAAGAGTGGAAAGAGGTGTCATCAAGGCTAATGTGGGTGCGAATGCGATTTAAGGGTGAAAGATGGGTTTTTGTAAGTGCGTATGGACCAGGAAGTGAAAGAGAGTTAGACAAGGTAGAGGGTTTCTGGGAAGATTTGAGAGATTGTCTACAAGGGTCTAATGAAAATGAAAATATTATAGTTTTAGGGGACCTAAATGCTAGGGTAGGAAATGAGCCTGTTGAGGGAGTCATCGGTAGTTTTGGTTTGGATGGTGTAAACGAGAGTGGAGAAAGACTGAAAAATGTATGTGAAGAGTGCAGATTGAGTGTAGGTAATACGTTCTTCAAGAAAAGGCGTATACACAAGTACACCTGGCATAGACTTGTGAGGGGAGAGATTGTAGAGAGGGCATTGATGAATTATGTGCTGGTGACAAGGGAAAGATTGTGTAGACTGCTGGATGTGAATGCGATGAGAGGTGAGGCGGAGGGTATGTCGGATCATTACCTGGTGGAGGGAAAGCTAAGAGTTAAGAGTTACAGGAGAATGAGAGACAAGCGTGAAGTAAGAGAGGTAATAAAAGTTAGTGAGTTAGAGAAGAGTGAAAAAGAGAGGGAGTACAAGGAAAGACTAAATGAAAAGTGGATGGAAGTGAGAGAAGTAAAAGTTGAATGGCAACAGTTTAAGGAAGGAGTGAAAGCAAGTGCAGAGGAAGTGTGCGGTAAAACGAAAGTAGGAGGCAGAGGAATCAGGAAGGGAAGCGAGTGGTGGAATGATACGGTGAGAAAGGCAGTTGAGGAGAAGAGACAGTGTTTTGAGAGGGTTTTACAAGATGGTAGTGTTGAGGTATGGGAGAGGTACAAGGAGAAAAGGAGAGAGGCAAAAAGGAAAAGTAGAGAAGCGAACAAAGATGCAAACGAAAGGTGGGGTCAAAGGTTGAGTGAGAATTTTGAAGAACGAAAGAAGATGTTCTGGAAGGAGGTAAATAGAGTAAGAAAAGGAGGACAAAAGAGGGGAGAGTCAGTGAAAGATGGAAATGGAGAATTAGTAGTGGAACCAGTTGAAGTGAGGAAAAGATATGCCGAGTATTTTGAATCTTTGCTAAATGCAAGAGATGGAAGAGAAGCAGTGGTTGATGGAGATAGGTTACCCAGGCCACCCAGGTGGCAGGGAATGAATGAAAGGATTGAGGAAAATGAGGTGAAAGAAGCAGTGAAACAATTGAAAGCGGGAAAAGCAGAAGGTTTGGATGGTATTGCTGTGGAGTGTATAAAGAAGGGTGGAGATGTGATAATAGATTGGTCGGTGAGACTTTTCAATGTGTGCTTTGTGATGTCAAGGGTACCAATAGACTGGAAGAGTGCATATATTGTGCCGTTGTACAAGGGGAAGGGAGATCGGCAGGAGTGTTCAAGTTATAGAAGTATTAGTTTATTATCAGTGGTTGGAAAGCTGTTTGGCAGGGTGTTGATAGAGAGGATAATAAAATGTACGGAAGTTACAATAGGAGAAGAACAGTGCGGTTTTAGGAGGGGAAGAGGGTGCGTGGATCAAATGTTTGCAGCAAGACAGTTATGCGAGAAGTATATAGAGAAGCATAAGGAGATATTTTGGGCTTTTATGGATTTGGAAAAAGCGTATGATCGTGGGGATCGTGTAGCAATGTGGAAAGTATTAAGTGTTACAGATTTATGAAATTGGAGAAAATTTGTTGGAAGCAGTTAAGAGTGTTTATGAAGGGAGCAGAGCATGACTGTGTAAGAGTAGGAAATGGCGAGTTGAGTGAATGGTTTGATCTAAAGATAGGTTTGCAACAGGGTTGTGTATTGTCACCATGGCTGTTTAAGATGTTTATGGATGGTGTGGTGAGGGAGGTGAAAATGAGAACTATGGGAAGAGGATTGGGTTTAGTAGGAAAAAATGGTTGAGATTGGGAGTTGAATCAGTTGCTGTTCACTGATGACACAGCATTGGTGGCGGATTCTGAGGAGAAAGTGCAGCGGGTAGTCAAAGAATTTGGAGTGGTTTGTGGGAGGAGGAAACTAAAGGTGAACGTCAATAAAAGTAAAGTAAAGGTGTGTAATAGCGGTGATCGTAGGGTGAATCTACAGTAGATGTGAGGCTGGATGGGGAAATATTGGAACAAGTAGAGTGTTTTAAATATCTAGGAGGATCGATGAGCAGGAGTGGAGGTATGGAAATGGAGGTAAAACAGAGAGTGTGTGAAGGAAGGAAGGTTCTCGGAGCAATGGGAAGTATGTGGAAGACGAGAAATCTCGGAATGAAAGTAAAAAGTGCAATGTATCAAGGAATTGTTGTGCCAACAGTGATGTATGGGGCTGAGACATGGGCTCTGAAAAAAAGGAGAGAAGAAAGCTGGATGTGATGGAGATGAGCTGCTTGAGGAGTATGTGTGGAGTTACCCGTAGAGACGGATTGAGGAATGAAGAGATACGTAGGAGAGTGGGGCAGCAGGAACATTTGTCAGCCAGAGTGGACAGAAGGGTGCTGAACTGGTATGGTCATGTTTAACGAATGGGAGATGAAAGGCTTACAAAGAGAATATATGAGTCAGATACAAGGGGAGATAGAAGAGCAGGAAGACCCCCATTGAGATGGAGAGACTGTGTAAGACAAGCTTTGGATGATAGAGGAATGACTATAGATCAGGCAAAAGAAGTGGTAATAAACAGGAATGAATGGAGAATGCTTGTGAATAGTTAAGTGAACACGTGGTCATTTGGGGGAAGGGGTCGGGCGCAAGTTGGACCAGATAATAGTCCATCAGGCGCCTGGCCCGGGGAGACGATTAATATGAAGGGTGCTCCTGGAAGTGTGGTGGCCGGGCTTGTGGCTTTGGCTCCGCTGCATGTCTGCCTGCCGAGATCGGAGCCTCTCCGGGTGGTCGGGGGCTGGGGGAGTGCTGGAGCGACCTTGGTGACCCTGGTCTCTGGGTATTCTTCTGGGTGACCTAGATGTGTGTGAATTTTGTGTTTTGTCTGTGTTTGTTCATTGTTTTGTCTTGTGTTTTGTGTTTTCCCTGTTCTTGCTCTGTCTTGAGTCAGCCACCCCCAAGAAACTACAAACAAAAAAATAATAAAATAGAGGAAAATAAAAAAATATAAAATAGGAAAAGTGGGGATTGGGCCTGAGCATATAGAATAGAATAGGAAAACTAAGATTAACAGAGCAGGATAGATGGATCGAGGGAAGGGTGGGGGTGGGGGTGGAGAAGTGGGGAATAAGGAAATAAGCTGTGGAGTGGGGACAGAAGCTAGGGAATGGGAACAGAGGCTGGGGAATTGGGACAGAAGCTTGATAATGGGGACAGAAGCTGTGGAATGAGGACAGAAGCTGTGGAATGAGGACAGAGGCTGGGGAATGGGGACAGGTGTTGTGGATTGGGAACAGAAGGTGGGAAATGGGGACAGAGGCTTGGGAATGGGGACAGAGGCTGGGGAATGGGGACAGAGGCTGGGGAATGGGGACAGAAGCTGTGGAATGGGGACAGAGGCTGGGAAATGGGGACATAAGCTGGGGAATGGGGACAGAAGCTGTGGAATGGGGACAGAAGCTGGGGAATGGGGACAGAAGCTGTGGAATGGGCACAGAAGCTGGGGAATGGGGACAGAAGCTGGGGAATGGGGATAGAAGCTGGGGAATTGGGACAGAAGGTGTGGAATGGAGACAGAAGCTGTGGAATGGGGACAGAAGCTGTGGAATGGGGACATAAGCTGTGGAATGGGGACAGAAGCTGGGGAATGTGGACAGAGGCTGGGAATGGGGACAGAAGCTGGAGAATGGGGACAGAAGCTGGGGAATGAGAATAGAGATGGGTAATGAGGAAGGAAGCTTTGGAATAGGGAAAGAACATCGGTAATGGGGAGAGAAGCTGGGAATGAGGGAAATCTTGGTTGGGTTGTACAATTGGTTAAAGGTGTTCTTTTACGAATGGAATATCAATCACTCCTCCTCCCCCCCCCCCCCCACACCTCTCTCTCTCTCTCGCTCTCTTTCTCTCTCTTGCATTGAGTCTCGTTCCCTTCGTACTTCCATTACTTCTGATGTATGTTAAATTTTGAATATCAAAAATTAAAATAATTATTTTTAATACAATGGGACTCGTTAATTAGCCTTGGCTGGCAACCCATCTAAGGGAGACATTATACAAATCCGGGTGGATGGGACTCGTCAACCTTGGTCTGCAACCGGTCTAGGGGAGTAAACCTGATACAAATCTGTGCTGCTTACCTGAGGGTAATGCAGGTTCGTGGATGGAGTAGCCGAATACCACTGTAGACAAATATTGCTAACAAGATACACAGAGGGCCTCGGAGTCGGACGGATCCTAAATTGAGTGGTCAATCCTGTAAGTCCTTTAGTAAACTGGCTCGGGTTGTCCCTCTTACAGGGGATAGGTCAGCTTGGCGGCATTCTGTGTATGGCCACCCTCATTAAGGGGAGTAAGGCGTCTGGCAATAGATAGATAGATATATAGACAATAAAGCTTCCCAGTATTGTTTTCGTTAAAATTAAGTTCATTTGTTATATTGTTTTATTTTCAACATCAATAACTTCACTGCTAACCCTTTCTGCACCATGACGTCATTTGAATAATATTATGATTACCATTAGACGATTTTTGTTGGCTCATAATCTACCTCTAGAACTAGAAGGGGTACATTCGATCTCAATATACCCTCAGAATAACATGGGTCCTTCTTAAACTGCATAATATCGTCTATGTGTAGCCAGATTAAAGGTAATAGGCGTCATCGTGGTGGAAAAGTGTATCCTTTCTTTTTCTCTCTATTACTCTACGAGATGTCATTGATGGTCAGTTATTATATTCAACCCTTTCACTACTGGTGCCTTCCTTTTAACTTTATTCTTATTCTGGCTACTATTAGACGATTTTATTCAGTTAAAAAAGGCTTCCAGCAATTAACAGGCTTCGAACTATCTCACTTAACCCTTCTTACTACCACAGATCCTTCTTGACCTGCAAAAAATCATATAAATATAACTAAAATAAAATTAGAAAGACGTCGCCGGTACAGAAGGGGTTAATACCATTTTCCCTTTCCGTCAATGAATCAAGGTGTTAATCCAGCTGTTCTTCTTCATATACGGTATAATCTATAGTAGTTCTTTATCCGTTATTTTTAGTTTGTTCTGCTAACTGTAACCCCCTCTGTTTATTATTTCCTTACACACACACACACACACACACATCACACACACACTCACACACACACATCCTAAGCGCATATCTCAAACATTTGTCAGTACTTCTTCACACCGATCATATTTTGTCTGGCTATCATTAAACGATTTTCAATCAAATTGAAATATATATGTGGCAGCCAAAGAGTTATATAAAAAACGTTACTACCCTCTGATATCCCATTTTTTGTTCTTACAAAAGGTAAATTAAAGGTGTTGTTGGTGTTTCATTGACTATGTGCTCCGACTGTATAAACCGAATCAATGTTCATGATTAAAAGATATATTGGATGATTAAAACATTTTGCCCTACCCATTGTATTTGTTTGTTACAGGGTACACGTCTCACATGTCACGAATCCTGACCATTTTTCCGGTGTTTTGATGCGCTAGTGTCGGGTTGCAGGGGATTGCGTGGGCTTTTAATGTATTTTCATTCCTGGATGTTGTGCGTTTTTTCACCTGATATCCTTTTAAAATATTGCCGTATACATTTTTTAGTTTCTCACGTTCTGTTCTCCACACATTTCAATTGTTCGCACGGCATTAAAATGAATCTACACTTTCGCTTTTCTCCAAACACTTTAAGGGGAGATGGTTCGTTTTTCTGGTCCCCCTTCTCCCTCATATTTAGCCCCATTAATGTTTATATTTTAAGACGTTAGGTCCATTAGTTTGGCGATTAAAAGACCTTTTGCCTCATTTATTTGTCAATATTAAGACTTCGTGTCATATACAGTAGGAACCACCCTTCGGCTGGGACATTTTTCTATCGAGAAATGTACAAATTTATCTTGAAGGAGGGAAGGGGGGGGGGGGGTTCTTAAGTTTGATGAAGGTCTAGGAAGGATACTTTAAAACAAAAATATATATATATATATATATATATATATATATATATATATATATATATATATATATATATATATATATATATATATATATATATATATATATATATATATATATATATATATATATATATATATATATATATATATATATATATATATATATATATATATAGTATGCTAAATAAATGAGCAAATAAATACCCCCTTAATGGTGAACTTAATATACTTGCAATATTATGGACTAGTGTTCACACATATTTTCATCAAGATTGAAGGCCGATAATGTTAACCCTTTGAGAATCGTGACACGTTTAGTAGTTTTCTTGTGGCTATTATTATACGATTATATTCAAATTAGGAAGGGTGTATGAAGATCAAAGGGGTAATTGAGGCAGTCTTTACCTTTATAATTCCCACAGATCCTTTCTAAGCTGTATAACATCGTCCAATGATAGCCAGAATAAACTGTCAAAACACATTATGATCCTCAAAGGATTAAGTGCCAGAAATGTTAGTGTGCAATCCAAAGCTGTTGTCAGTTGTTTTTTTAATTTATAGTTTTATGTATACAGTATATATATGTATATATATTATATATTTTGTGTTTCTTTTTTCATTCAACTTTGCCTAGGAAAATAGGTCTGTGGCAGGGTAATAAGGGCCAAGTTCCCTCATCCCTAATCCTAAAGGGCCAAGTTCCCTCATCCCTAATCCTAAAGGGCCAAGTTCCCTCATCCCTAATCCTAAAGGGCCAAGTTCCCTCATCCCTAATCCTAAAAAACAAAAACTAAATAAAACAAAAACTTGCTATCCAGAAGTGCCCGGCCTGTGTCGCCAGATAAAAAGTTAACGTTGTTTATGTGAATCAATGGTGTTTTTTGTATGGCCCCCTTCACCCTCATGTTTACCCCCATTAGTTTTCACATTTTAAGTAGTTCGGTTCATTATTCTGGCGATTTTAAGACCTTTGGCCCCATTTTTGGTAAATATTTAGACCTTTTTTGCCATTTATCATTATTATTATTTGTATTATTATTATTTTCAATATTATTATTATTATTATTATTATTATGTGTATCATTATTACTATTTTTGTTGTACTTATTTATAAATACTCTGTTTTACTAGGTTTGGAATAATTCGACAGTTGGTTGGATGTTTGTATTTTTATTTATCAAACTCCCATGATAGCCATAATCTCCATAGCAATCGATTCTCTGTTCGGGTCAAAATGAGTTCAATCTATATTTTGAATAACTATGACGGCCCACTATAGCTAGCACTTCGGAATTGTTACATTCCCATTACCACCTATTTGGACAATCGCTATTCAGAGTCTTCACTCACTTCGACTTCGAGCCAAAGGCACATCACTATCTTCACAATGCTTGACAAATCTATTTTCCTTCTATCCCTCAAGATGTCCTTTAATCAACAAAACAATATTAGGACCGAGGATTTTATCTATAAGTTCTCCCTTCGCTGTAACAACATGTACTAAACCTTATTTTTTTTATAAGTTCAAATCACGTTTTCATATTAGACACAAATAATAAATCATCTAACATTTACATCACCTTGACCGTACTACTAAACAATCAGTAAGTCCGCGTTCTTGAATCCCGTCTGCCATATTACTCACAATTACTAAACAAAAGAGGCAGTCTCGATACCTTCACAATATCAAAATACAATTACTAAATCAACAGGTATTCTCGTTACCTTTACTGTATCAGATTATGTCCTTCAGGTCAATTTCCAAAATGACACATTATTATTCAATCATTGACCTCCTTAAAACTAGTTGGCTAGATATTTACGCACAATCGAAAGCATGCTGTCGACGAGGAGAAAATCTAATTAATACAGATCGTTTCCTCATAACAAAAAGAGTATTTCATGGGTATGGGCTGATGCCCTTTCCTAACTGTTTCTTTAGCTAGTTCTAAGGGTAATATGTTTTCTAATATTTTCATAGGTAAGCAGAGTGATCAGGAATTGCAATTGCCCTTGACATGTTTCCCTAGTCCTAATCTAAAGTCGATAGCATTCAAATCAGCTGAATTGAGACAATATTTATTGGATCTTGACACTTATGGTGGGATTGACCAAGATGGATTTTTCCCTCTTCTTTAAGAAGATTGCTGTTGTCTTAGCACCTAAATTGGCTAAAGTATTTAGGTTGCTCTTGAAATCTGGTAGTTTTCCTCTTTGCTGGCGAAAAGCTAGCATCACTCCAATTCCGAAGGGAGCTACTGCTTCGTCATCCCCATCTGAGTATCGTCCTCTATCCAAAACGCCTATTCTCTCAAAGATATTTGAGAGGCTTTTAGCTAGACGACTTTCTTCATACTGTAATCGCCTTGATATAATACCCAATTCACAGTTTGGTTTTCGCAAAGGTTTGGGTACTTGGGATGTGCTTTTAACTTTATCTCATGATCTTCAGTCTTCGTTGGACAAAGGATAATTATGAATCTCGTGTTGTGGCTATTGATTTTAGTTCTGCTTTTGATCTTGTTAATCATAAAGCCCTTTTATATAAGCTGCAACTTCATGGTATTGGTGGTAGTCTTTTATCTATTTTTAAAGATTTTTTGACAGACAGGTCTCAGCATGTTGTCGTTGATGGGTGCACTTCTGTTTCTGTGCCTGTTGTTTCAGGTGTTCCACAGGGCAGTGTGCTTGGGCCTCTGTTTTTCATTATTTTTATTGCTTGCTTGTGCTCTGAGCTTGAAAATAAACTAGTTTCTTATGCCGATGGCATAACTTTATACTCATCAATTCCATCTCCAGAGAGTAGAATCGAAGTTGCAGCATCTCTAAACAGGGACTTGGCTAAGATTACTTCTTGGTGTGAACTTTGGGGTATGAAGCTTAATGCTAAGAAAACTCACTCCATGATAATCAGTAGATCTCGTACTTTGGCTCCTCCTCATCCTTGTTTGCATGTTTCTGGTGAACAAATTGAAGATGTGTCAGGTTTGCGTTTGCTTGGAGTGACTCTCGATCCTAAGTTGACATTTGAGAAGCATATTCGTTCCTTGTCTTCTACTATTGCTCAAAAGATTGGTTTACTTCGCAAGTGTTACAAAACATTCGCTTGTGAAACCACAGTCATAAAAAAATGTTATGCTTTTATTTGGCCTCATTTTGAGTATTGGTCTCCTGTTTGGAACTCGGCTGCTGACTGCCATTTGAAATTGCTTGATAAAGCTCTTAATTCTATTAAATTTATTCTCCCTGCTCTATCTCTTGATCTTCATCATCGGCGTCGGGTTGGTGCCCTTAGTCTTTTATTTAAAATTGTTAACAATACTCAGCATCCATTGCATAGTGTTTTACCAGAACCTTTTATTCCAATTCGCGCAACAAGATTTACGAGGAGTCTTAATGACCTTGCCATGACTCCAATTAATGTTTCTACATCTCAGTTTTCTCGGTGTTTTATTCCTTCAATGATTCCCTTTTGGAATAATTTGCCAAACGAGGTTGTACAGTCAACCCATATCTCAGCTTTTAAGTCCAGAGTTAATGTTTTATTACAGCAGTAAATCTTTGTTTTAATCATGATTTTTTTTTTTTTTTTTTTGTGTATGTGATTGAGGGAGGCAAAAGGCATAACTGCCTATAGCGAGTGCCTCCCCCATAGTTGAAAGAGTGACAGGGCCAAAATCAAGGGACGTTCGAGCCAAAATGCCTGGACACACGGAGTTTGAAGCAATTTAAGTCATAGGAAGCGGGAAAGACTGATTCTGGGAGAGAGTTCCAGAGCTCAGCTGTTGAGTAGAAGAAAGTTTGAGAGTAACGTTTCACTCTTGGGTTGGAGAGTTGCACAGAGTAGGGGTGAGATTGAGTTGCAAGACGGGTACCACGTGCCCTACGTAAAGGAGGTGGTATGCACTGGGATAGCTCTGAGGAACACTGCTTATTATAGTAGCGATAGAATAGCGAGAGAGATGCAACATTGCGGCGGAGAGAGAGAGATTGCAAAGAGTTGGTGAGTGGACGGGAGTTAATGATACGAAAGGCCTTCTTTTCAACCTTGTCTAGGAGAGTGGTGTGAGAGGAACCTCCCCACACATGTGAACAATACTCAATACAAGGGCGCACTATGCCCCTGTACAGAGCAAGAAGCTGTGCAGGGGAAAAGAACCCCCTAAGGCGGTTGAGCACACCCAGCTTCTGGGAGGCTGCCTTAGCAAGATTGGTAATATGGTCCTTCCAAATGAGAGCAGAAGAAAAAGAGACACCAAGAATATTGAGAGAAGATGAAGGGTTGATTTTTGTATTGTTGAAGAATAAGGGATAGTCCGCTGGGAGATCCTGACGGGTAGATAGATGGAGAAATTGGGTTTTGAAAGCATTAAATTTAACAAGGTTTTCTCTGTCCCAATTGGAAATAGTATTTAGAGAAGAATTTAAGAGTTCTATGGCTTCATTACGTTTGTCGTTGAGGGATTGCTGGCTGGGGCGTTCTGAAAAAGTAATGGAGTAGTGTAAGGTTGAGTCGTCTGCGTATGAATGGATGGGAATTAAGGTACAGTTAAGGAGATCATTTATAAAAATTAGAAAGAGAATAGGAGATAGGACAGAACCCTGAGGAACACCGGAGTTTATAGGGTGAGGAAGTGAACAATGGCCGTCCACAGCCGCGGCTATGGAACGGCCGGAAAGGAAATTAGAGACAAAGGCACAGATGGAGGGATAGAAACCGAAGGAGGGTAGTTTAGAAATTAAAGATTTATGCCAGACTCTTTTTAGAATGGTGTTTTAATTGACAAACTGATCTCTTCTTCTGGGCTCTCTAACTACTGTAGCCCTTTTCCTTTTTCTTAGTTGTCGTAGTCTCTCTCCAGTACTTACGGGTATTTTGTGGGGATTCATCTTTTATAGGTGTATCTGCACCCTGTTGGGAGGCTTAGACAGCTTCTATAATAATAATAATAATAATAACCTATTCGTCAAATACTAAATCCCACCAAGCTACTTAGTTATTGTCTCTAAGTTTCTGAGGGAAATCCTGTTAACCCTGGTTATCTGCATATAATAAATGATTTCCCCATTTATGCTATCATTCCTGATAACTCTCACTTAAGGTTTTTTATTCTTTATCTTACTTAAGCTCCTATAAGATCCTATACTATTGCTGACTGTTAGGCTGGTCGCCTTTACTAACAAAGACAACTATATCTCACACCGGCGGGTGCCCAACCCCGAAAAGGGTTGAAATAGGGGAGCTATCCCCCCGCCAAAGGCGGCTTTCTAGGGCCTTTCCTAGCTGATGCTGAGAGGATTGGGTTCTAGTCATGTGGTGATGGGCTGGTCTATCAGAGTGAGAGCTGAGCAATCTCTGCCATACCCATAGCTTACTCTGACTGTTCCTTTTACTTATATATTTTCTAGATCTCAAGTGACGGCGTCTCTAACGTGGATTGACCTCCCAATCTACCAAGATTGGAAGCCAAAGCGTCACATTTTTCCTTTGCCCCTCAACTTTCTCTTCATAATTGCTGAGGGACACAGGGCCCTGGGTGGGGCTTTGGTTTCCCGGGCGTTTCCGCGCCCTCCTCAGCTCCCCGCCATGGAGTGGCTTCGGTCACCCAGGCTTTATTGTGGTTGGCGGGGAGGGTTCTGTGGGGCCACTCGGTTATGGCCTTGCTCGGGGCCTTGGAGCTGTTCGGCCAGGCAGCTTGGGGAACAACAACAACAACAACAACTATATCTCACAACACTTCATATCTTTATTGCATCATTTGTCTAGTCAAAATCTTTTTGGTTGTTCTATAAGAACACATCATATTTTAATAGCTGGAACACCCCTGGTAGTCTTAGCATTTATCTTTCTTTAATAAGTCTGTTCGGGCCCATAAGGGTCCTTTAATAAAATATTTGGTTGTACCTTCTGGTTGGCTTCACCATTTCAGAGCTGGCCAGTAGATCATCTCCATTCTCTCCGTTCCATCTTCCACTCGGTGAACATCTCAAACCGCTTGGCTTAAGGTATGAAGGCCAGCGATGTGTCTGCAGGCATCAGGATACTTCAGGTGTATCTGAGCCATGGTGGGTGGAGGTATAATCTTCTGGGTGGTCTTGGGTGTGGTGGTGCAAGGTTGCTGGAGCCCTGGAACAGACTTAGTTGTTTCTCCAAGAGAGCCAAGGTGAGGCTCGGGGTTGCCTTTGCTAAGCGCGGCTAGTTGTGTTTCCCTCACGCGCCCAGGAGTCAGTGACTCCTGGTGCTTTTTTTTTTTTTTTTTTTGTAAAGATTGCAGCACCCAAGTGCTGCATGGGCCTTTTGCGGCCCATCAGTGCAACACTCTAGCCATTTTTCAGGTAAGAGTGCTTCGGTTTAATTTTTAAAATTCAGTGTCATGGGTTATGTTGATATGTTGTGGTTATGGGTTTCTGTGGGGATGAATGATTATGATTGGTGAGTAACTTGTAGCTGGTTGTTGTTGTTGGTGATTTCTTTCTGCGGTTACCGTCTTGTTCGTGATTAGCGTGGAGGTGGTGCGCTTCTCATGATCCTGGTGAGAAGCTCTGTGGAATTCCTTAGTGTCATCACATAAGCTGCTGCTGTGGGTTCCGTTGGTGGGACTTTCCTTCTTATTTCCTCTGTTGCTGGGCAATGCAACAAGTAGTGCACCAGGGCATGATTTTCTTCTGCTCCACAATGCTCGCAGGTCTTGGTTTCCGATTGGTTGATGAGACTTCCAGCTGTTGCATATCCGAATCGGACTCTGTGCATATTTACTCTGTCTTCCCTCATGGTGCGATGGTCTCGTGGAAGTGCTATTAGGTTTGTGGCAGTCCTGTACCATTGGTTGTTTGTCTCCAGGTTGAGTGATAGTTCTGCCGATGACTTGGTCTTAACTGTTGTTTTGATGCGGGTCTTGGTCATATGGAGGCTGGGAGGGATTATGAATGCTGGCTGGCCTGCGCTGTTTGCAACCCATTTTGCTGCCTCATCCGCTCTCTCATTGTCCTGGATCCCGACGTGGCTCGGGATCCAGCCCAATTTAACCCTTCTTCCTTGGTGATGCAGCCCGTCAAGTAGGGAAATGGCAGTTGTGGTGAGCTGCACGTTGTCCCTGGGTTGGTCGTGTTGTAGGGCTTGTAAGGCTGCCATTGAGTCGGTTAGGATCACAATTGAGTTTTCTCATCTCGTTTCAGGATGTCGTAGAGCCTGAATGATGGCAGCCAATTCTGTCTGGGTCGAAGAACAGAAGTCGGACGTCCTCCATCCGTAGACGGCCCCGTTGGTAACGAACGTTGCTCCGGAGGATCCATTCTCCTGATCAACTGACCCGTCGGTGTAGCATATCGCAGCTCCTTCTTCTTGTAGGTCTGCAATGGTGCGTCGGCCGAGTTGTTGTAAGTCCTCTTGCGTTGACTCTTTCTTTGGCTTGTCAAGTAGATCAATCCTGATTTTCCAGGGTGTGCTTTCCCAGGGAGATCGGGGCAGGTGTGTTGGGTCGGTATGGTCCTTCCCTTTATTCAAGAGGAACTGGGGGTTAATGCTTCTTGACACTGCTTTTCAGATTTCCCATTGCCATTTTTTCTTTCGGGTTTCAGGAGGTTGGTTGTGCGGAAGGTTTTTCTTCAGTAGTTTTTCTGTTTTAGTGTTGCCTCCTTGGTGCATAATCTTGGCCACTATGCTTGCAACCCTCTCTTGAGTTCTTGCTTCCAAGGTTATGAGGCCGGTTTCATTTAAGAGTGGAGCGCTGGAGGTCCAAGGTGGTCTCCGAGCACTATCTTCATGGCTTTGTTCTGGATGGGTTCCAGCCTCTTAAATTTTGTCTTGGATAGTGTGATTAGCATCGGGGCTGCGTAATCGATGAGGGTCCTGCTGGTTTGTACGTAGAATAGGCGGAGAACTTCGAAGGAGGCCCCCGTCTGTGGGTTGATTATTGCCCTCTTGACGCGAAGGCGTGCAGTCGTTCTTTCTTTTAAGTATTCCAGCTCTTGGTGAGATGTTAGGCCCTTGTCTATCCACATTCCCAGGTACTGAAAGGACCCAACCCACTCCAACTGAGTTCCTTGAATGGTCAGACACTGCTCAGGGTCTCTGCCTTTGTTTACCATAGCTTTTGATTTTTCTATTGAGATTTTCAGTCCGAGTTGGTTGCATTCCTTGGTGATTAGGTCGAGGCACTTCTGGGTTGTGTCTAGTGCTCTGGGTCCTTTCACTATTAGGACTAGGTCGTCTGCATAGCTTCGGATCGTGGCATGTCATGGCGCAGTATTAGGGCTAATATTACTTCCATTAGTAAATTGAACAGCAGGGGGCTCAGCACTTCACCCTGGGGGGTTACCATTCTGGAAGGTTTGGTATGTTGATTGGTACCCCTTGAAATTGACGCATGCTTTCCTCCCTGTCAGGTAGTCTTGTATCCATGCAAGCATTCGTCCTGCTACCCCCTTACTCACCAAAATGTCGAGGATTGTTAGTGGGTTAGCCAGTTCAAATGCTTTTTCCAGGTCTAGGAACACTGCTATTGTCTTTTTGTCTCTCGTCTGACTTAGAAGGTGCATGACGCATTCCGTGGTTCCTTTTTTGCCTGTGAATCCGTGAATGTTAGGGTGTAGTGAGCCCAGTTTCCACTCTAGTCACCTCTTCACCATCCTCTCGGTGGTTTTGCAAATGCAGCTGGTGGGAGATATGGGACGGTATTGGTCAGTTTGTTTGGGTTTTGGGATGGGTATGATTTCTGCCTTCTTCCAGTTGGTGGGAAGTTTGCCAAGTTGCCAGGAGTTGTTTATGAGGGAGAAAATGGCCTGTGAACCTGCCTCGCCTGCGTGCGTAATGATTGAGTATGTGATTCCATCCGTCCCGGGTGCTGCGTCCTTGCTGGTCTTCCCGGCATTTTCCAGTTCTTGTGGCGTGTAAGGGGCATCAGTGACCGCGTCCCAGCTGCAGGCTTCATTGATTGTTTCTTGACAGTGGTGTCTCAGTCGCTGCTGCTCTGTTCTAACGTCTTGTGGTAGTTGGGCCTCTGAGGATTGGCTGACAAATTCTTCGATTAGCCTTTCAGCTTCTCTTCCTGGCTGCGGGTGGGTGCATTTCTTGGGCTTCGTTTGTCCTGTTGCAGTTTTTAGTTTTCTCCAGAGTTCTGAGAGAGTTGTGTGTTGGTCGAAGGCTGTACACCATTCCAGCCACTTGTCGATTTTGGCCAGGTTAGACACTTCTTTGGAGTGTTTTACCACCTCCCGTAGAATAGCCACATTTTCGGCCGTGCGCCGTTGCCTGAGTCTTTTTCTGTGGTGGTTTACCCTAGCATTAATTTCTTTGACCTCTTCATTGTAAAACCACCAATCCCTGTGGTATGTTCCATGCTTTTTCTTTGGTATAGATTTTTCGGCTGCATTGTTCAGGGCTGTCAGTAACTATTCTTCCTGTAGGTCGAGGTCTCCTCCTTGCTGTTGATGCTTCGCTACTTCCCACCACTGTGATAATGCCAGTTCGAAATGTGCCCAGTCAGCCTTTTTGGTGTTCCATCTCGTTGTGACGTCTACCAGCGTTGGCAGAATCGCCTCTCATTAGCCACTAGCGCTCGCCAAGGACATCGAAATGGGCTACAGTTATCAGAGAATGTTGTTATTTCTTTCCTAGTAATCGCATTGTCACAGACAGTCCAGTGGTGGTCTTTGTTTTCGTCTGTGACAACGGGTTATATTTTATATCAATAGTAGCGATAATAGTACCAGCGTGTGAATGAGAAAGACTTTCAGAGCGAGGAGGTAGTAAGTGTCTGTATGTATGGGTGCATTCCTGCCTCTCGCTCACCATTGCTGTGTCATATGACGCCTGCTGTCTTGTGACGTCTCGGCCCGTGATTGGCCGACCATCGCGCCTCTGCGGTCTCCTGTGTAACTTACCTCCTCCATGAGGGTCCCCAGGAGCTGTCCTCGTCAGGACAGGCTTGGCGCACATGCTTCTAACATCCCTTTGCATACTCTCTCCCGATCACCACCTTTATCACTGTTTCTCTCACTCGATTCTCTCTTTCCATACTCTAACCTTTATTAACTGCACAACACTCCTCTTGGGTTCTGCATACGGTTTTCATAGCCGGCCCATTGTATTGCATGCGCCGTCCTCAGAGATATATACATGTACTTAGAATAGGTTCTTAGTTAGTATAGGTTAAGAACTTTGTGTGTCTCCATTATTGATTTAGTGTTTCTGCTCTTTTATTTAATGCTAGACTGGGATAAGGTAACTGAAGTCGTTGTCTCCGATGTGTGTACGGTTTGCTTATACCTACACGACTTCGACCGGTCCTGTTGTAGCCTGGGTTGTCTTTTCGGTTGCGTCCTTTGCGAGTGCAGTATTGTGTTGACTGAGGGTTTTGGCCTGTACCAGTTCCACACTTTGCTGCCTCTTTGCTTGTCTTTAGAGGGTCGCCAGGATAGAACCAGATACTTGTGATCTGGATCTATCGAGAGAGCCCCCTAGTCAATTAACGTAACTTAAAGGATGCAGTCTTAAGGACATCGCTAAGCTACGAGCCTGTCTTGCTCAACCCCAGTTTCTTACCTAGAGTATCCCAGCTAGACATTATTAATCGAGTAGACACTTGTTAGTATTTAATATAAGCTCTTTGATATGTGCACATTATTATTCACAGCATTTATTAGTCTAGGTTGTTGCTAAGCCGCACAACCATAGCAGACTGTTTCGTTGATGAGGAAGTACTTCTTTTAGTGTCGAGCATTGCTACCGTTGCGCATTTATAGTATTCTTGTGTTAACATTATATGTCCTATCTTTTAGTGTATTCGATTTACACGTGTGGTGTCCTGCCTCCTGCCTTTATATAGTTCTAAATCAGTACGATCATCTTAGGAGCATCAGACTTTCTTCAGAAGTTTCCAGGTCTATGCTGTAGGACTATACTTAACTTTCTTTCAGATAGGAGTGAAGAGTTTATTGTTGTTTAGAGTAACTGTATTGAAGTATCTTTTTATTGTACTAAATCTTGCAGGGATTTAATTGATCTTTCCATAGATTCCTTTTTATGCATTTTAACGTAACTTGCATCTTGTTTGTTATCAGGCTATACCAGTGCAGGTTAGCCTGAAGTAGAGTACATTTAGGCCCAGTTAAGGATACCCCGCTATCGCAGATTAACCCTGGAGGGTATAGGTGTTTTGTTCGCCGGCATATAAGTTCGAGGGTTTGGATCTAGCATACCGTTGTTGCATAGTGCCCTATTACTAGTCCAATCATTGAGTGCCCTTGTTTTATTCGTAGTCCCGGTCGTAACATCGTTGGTTGCCGTGGTGGTTCTGGGTGGCTGGTGTTGATTTGTAATGTTGATATTGTGGCATAGTGATCACTTGTGAGGGTGTCGTGAGTCCTCCATGAGTACTCGGTCGTTAGCGTGTTCGATACGAAAGTAAGGTCTAGTTTTCCTCCTAGGATGTGGGTTGGCTCTTCTAGGTCGTTGAGCAGCTGTAGGGTTTGCGTGTCTTCCAGGGTCTGGATGATGTGTCTTCCAGCGTGGTTAGCATTGTGAGTAGATCGGAGTTGTGGGTGTTTTGCGTTGAAATCTCCTGCTATTACCGTAGGCAGGAGGCCAGCTTCTGTGAAGAGTTCGGTGAGGTCGAGGTTATATCGACGGCCATTGTAATAGATGTTGTAGACATTGATCGAGACCGCGTTCAGGTGAATCTGTATTCCCAGTCGTTCGGCACCATTCCCACAGTTGATTGGCCTCACTATTTTTGTTTGTGGGATACTGCTTTTAACTAGTGTTGTTAAACCTCGGTTGTCATCTGCCCAAGGGTGGGTGTAGGTGTGGTATCCTGGTATATGGATGTTTTGGCTCTCTCGGCATAATGTCTCTTGTATAAGAGCCACGTCTATTCCCCCTGTGATCAGAGCTTCTGTGAGTTGGGCCGTCTTGCCCCGTAGTCCTTGCGCGTTCCATTGCAATATTTTCAAGTCCATGATTATTGTTCTTGTTGGATTTGGCTCTCAGTGTTGCTTTGTGTCCTGTTGACGAGGTGGTCCCTTTCTCTTCCAGCCTGGGTGTCCTGCTCTGGGTCCTCCGTTGTTGCAAGGAATTCTTCAGTGTTCTCTGCACATTCTTCCATGATGATCCCCTGGTGTCCGTTCGTTGCTGCAGTCTCAGTCGATATTGCAGAAGTGGATAGTGCTCGGGAGCTTGCACTTCTGAGGACTCTTAGTGTTGCCTGCTGGGGTTTTTTCTGTGTCCCTGTTGATTCTTGAGGTTTAGGCTTCCTGGGGGTTCCTTGACTGCTTTGGCTTGGTTCAGCTCTGCTGGGAGTGCCCGTTGCTGTTACTTGGGCAAAGGACTGGTGAAGTTTTTGTTTGCCTTTGTTTCCCTTTTGGAGGGTGCAGTGCATATGTTCAGTGCCGTCCCTATGAGTTCTGATACCTCACTATAAAATGTTGAGACATCCAGACCTGCCAGGACTGCAATACCTTCAGTAATTTGGGTCATAGCTTCTTTGAGTCGGTCTGCATGGAAGGTGATCATGTCTCCCTGGTCTGTCTCGGTTCCTTCAGTAGGGTTATTTAATTGTTGTCGTTGTTTTGTGCATCTCGGTGTCCTCTGTTCCTTTGGGAATTGTCGTGGTTGTTGTTGATTTTGATGTTTTGTGCAGCTTGGTGTCCTTTGTTCCTTTGGGGGTTGTTGCGGTTGAGCTGGGGCTTTTGGTCTCACAGATGCTGGAGCTGGAGCTGACTGGTCATCTGCAGGCCTCCGTGTCCTTTGGAGTCTTGCCGGGCATTTGTAGAACCAAGCATGATGTGCCTCCTTGCAGTTGGCACATTTTGCTGTTGTTTTCACCTTGTTTTTGTGTGCTTCTATGAATTGTTCAGTTCCGTGGGGCTTACTGCAGACTCCACATCTTACAGTATATGAGCATCTGGCTTTGTGGTGTCCATATCTCTGGCAACTAAAAAATCTCAGTGGTTCTGGCACATACTCCCTGATGTAGAATCTGCCGAATGGTATAACCTCAACATACTCTGGGAGCCCACCCTGGTAAGTTATCAGGACCTGTCTGGTGTCCCTTTTTTCTGTCCCCGCTTGGCATCTCTCTGCAGTGAGGATATTGGGGTGTTCTTTGAGGTAATCTAGAGGCATTCCAGGGGGGTAGTTCTTGACAATCCCTTTTGTCAACTTGGATTCCACGTCTAGGACCTCCAGGCCCTCTCGGAATAGGTTCTCTGTTTCTTCATTTCTGGGCGTGATGATTGGGCAGTTCTCAATGTTCAGTCATTGGCCAAATTTTAAATGTCCGTGTTCCCTGGCCAATGCCCTTGTTGCAGCATAGGAGTTGACATGCTCAGGCCAGCTGTTCAACCGAAACTTGGCTTCTGGAACATATCGGTTCTTGTAGTTCTTCTTTTTCTTCTTTTCTCCAACAAGTGTGAATGGCCGGTCATCCTGCTCCCTCTCGTCAGTCCTGGATGTCTTCCTGGGGGTCTCCTCTGCCACTTGGGGGCTGCTGAGTGCTGTTTTGTTCGCCATCCTGATAGAAAAGAATAAAGAAAGACAAAAAGTGCAGATATCGTCAATGACGCCCTTGGTGGCACCCTTCGAAGCGCCCTTGGAACTCCTGATGTCGCTGCAGGGGTGGCTGAAGGGTGATGGTCTTGTTGTGCTGTGAAGTATGTCTGTGATTGGGCTGATATCTTTAATGAACAATCAGGCAGAAGTTCAGTTGATGACGCCCTTGGTGGTGCCCTTCCTGAAGGGGGGTGATCTGAGAAGTCTCGTGGTCCTGGGGCGTCGTCCTAGGTCATCTAGCTGCTATCTTGAAGGTAGGTGGGTGAGGGAGAAAGGGATTTCTCCCTATAGGTCCTTGAGTAGCTAGGAGGTCACAGGTGCTCTCATTTCCAAAGCTCAGAGTGCACTGCCCACCTCCTCATATACCCCTCCCTCACGGCTGGGCACTCTGTGATTAGTCGAGCCGCGCTCCCGGGAGGAGTTTGGCTATCCCGCTCACTTTGAAGCTGTCTCCTCTTCCTCTCCTGCTCCATTCTATCCTCTAATTATTCCTCTGGAAGCTTGTTTGAGATGTCCTTTAGTGGCTGACGGGAGTGAAAAGGTTGCACCTTAGTAATAGGACATATGCGACCATGATAGAATATGCGTGAAAGAACTGGGAGCGAAGTTACCGGTGAGGATGAGGAAGGACGCACAGCTTGCTTAAATCGCTGCGTCACGGGAAGATCCTGATTGGCTGGAAGCGAGGGTGTGGCAGTGTTTATCTCTTGACACATTGCAAAGGATAAACCTTGCATTTTTACCTGAGTGAATCCCGTCTTCTGATTGGCGGACGGAATTACTCCTTTAAGTATTATTATTATTATTTATTATTATTAATAATATTATTATTATGACTGAAAGTTGCATACGGATTATTTTGCTAATTGCTATAATCAATGGATAAGTATAAGTATAAGTCACACATATCATTGTTTTGTTCATCGAGTGATTTTTTTCTATCTCGCTCTCTATTTTTTTTGTTTTCACTCTCACTCCCTCTATTATCTCTACATCTATCTATACTGTATATCTCTATCTATCTATCTGTCTGTCTGTCTCTCTGTCTGTGTCTGTCTGTCCTTTTGTATAACTTTCTATCTATCTGTCCATCCATATATTTATATCTCTATCTGTGTCGATCTATATATCTATATATCTATATATCTATCTCTTTCCATCTATCTATCTAGCCATTTCCATATTCCTAAAGCGATCGGGTCTCCGGTATCACTCTCTAGCCTAGCATTTCTCGCTTACATCAGAGTACAAATCCTCAACACTATCGTATTTCACAATGTTGACCTCTACGGCACAGTGATGGCGCCTTTGTACCTTGTATTCTGTCTGATATTATACCACTATATGCAGCTTCAGAACGACCTGTGTTATTCAGAGAGCTTATTGCGATTGTATTTACCTTTTTTTCTGGCGGATGTTAAACCACTTTATGCAGTTTCATAAGGACTTTTGTTATTCAGAGGGTTTATTGCAATCGGAGTTACGCCTTTGAGTCGTAGATGTAGATTATATGCTAAAGAAATCGTGTAATAGTAACCAGAATAATATGACAATTACGTCATCATGGTGAAGGGACTTAAAACATAATATATATACAGTATATATATATATATATATATATATATATATATATATATATATATATATATATATATAGAGAGAGAGAGAGAGAGAGAGAGAGAGAGATAGATAGATAGATAGATAGATAGATAGATAGATAGATAGATAGATAGATAGATAGATAGATAGATAGATAGATAGATAGAGATAGAGAGAAAGAGAGAGAGATAGAGAGAGAGAGCAAGAGTATACTGTATATATTGAAACATAGTCAGTGCGAGTCTTCATATATAACAGCCATTCTACGTCAACGGCGCCTCTATTACACTCAACACCGAGCCAGGTAGACGTGTGAGGTGTCGAATAAAGCATCTATCGGGAGTGTTTGGTTCCGTACATTCATTAATGGGAGATGGGCGTAATTATTTGCTCACGTATGTACGTTTTTTTTTTTTTTTTATTAGTGACCTCCCCAGGCCTACTTCAACCTTTTGAAACACCCGCTCAAAACCCTCCTTCAAGATTATTTTGTCCATTTTTCGATAGAAATATTTCCTGGCCGAAGGCCGGTTTCCCTAAAATAACAAGCCCGCTATCGCTCGCCAGGAAAAAAACCACACCTAAACGACATGAAAAATCTTAATAGTGACAAAGAAATGGAGCAAAACGTCTTTAAATCGCCAAACTAATGGGTCAAACGTCTTATAATCTGAAAACTAATGGGGATAAACATAAGGAAGAAGGGGGTCCAGAATAACTGTCCATCTCCCTTTAATACCCTCCTGTACCGCGACGTATTTTGTATTTTATTCTAGCTATATATAGACGATTATATGCAGTATAGACGGATCTGTGCTAGTAATACCCTCCTGTACCGCGACGTATTTTGTATTTTATTCTAGCTCTATATAGACGATTATATGCAGTATAGACGTATCTGTGCTAGTAATACCCGCCTGTACCGCGACGTATTTTGTATTTTATTCTAGCTATATATAGACGATTATATGCAGTATAGACGGTTCTGTGCTAGTAATACCCTCCTGTACCGCGACGTATTTTGTATTTTATTCTAGCTATATATAGACGATTATATGCAGTATAGACGGATATGTGCTAGTAATACCCTCCTGTACCGCGACGTATTTTTTATTTTATTCTAGCTCTATATAGACGATTATATGCAGTATAGACGGATCTGTGCTAGTAATACCCTCCTGTACCGGCGACGTATTTTGTATTTTTTTCTAGCTCTATATAGACGATTATATGCAGTATAGACGGATCTGTGCTAATAATACCCTCCTGTACCGGCGACGTATTTTGTATATTATTCTAGCTATATATAGACGATTATATGCAGTAGAGACGGATCTGTGCTAGTAATACCCATCCTGTACCGGCGACGTATTTTGTATTTTATTCTAGCTATATATAGACGATTATATGCAGTATAGACGGATCTGTGCTAGTAATACCCTCCTGTACCGCGACGTATTTTGTATTTTATTCTAGCTATATATAGACGATTATATGCAGTATAGACGGATCTGTGCTAGTAATACCCTCCTGTACCGGCGACGTATTTTGTATTTTATTCTAGCTATATATAGACGATTATATGCAGTTTAATTAAGACGGATCTGTGCTAGTAATACCCTCCTGTACCGCGACGTTTTTTGTATTTTATTCTAGCTATATATAGACGATTATATGCAGTATAGACGGATCTGTGCTAGTAATACCCTCCTCTACTGGCGACGTATTTTGTATTTTATTCTAGCTATATATAGACGATTATATGCAGTATAGACGGATCTGTGCTAGTAATACCCTCCTGTACCGGCGACGTATTTTGTATTTTATTCTAGCTTTATATAGACGATTATATACAGTTTAATTAAGACGGATCTGTGCTAGTAATACACTCCTGTACCGCGACGTATTTTGTATTTTATTCTAGCTATATATAGACGATTGTATGCAGTATAGACGGATCTGTGCTAGTAATACCCTCCTGTACCGCGACGTATTTTGTATTTTATTCTAGCTATATATAGACGATTATATGCAGTATAGACGGATCTGTGCTAGTAATACCTTCCTGTACCGGCGACGTATTTTGTATTTTATTCTAGCTATATATAGACGATTATATGCAGTATAGACGGATCTGTGCTAGTAATACCCTCCTGTACCGGCGACGTATTTTGTATATTATTCTAGCTATATATAGACGATTATATGCAGTATAGACGGATCTGTGCTAGTAATACCCTCCTGCACGGCGACGTATTTTGTATTTTATTCTAGCTATATATAGACGATTATATGCAGTATAGACGGATCTGTGCTAGTAATACCCTCCTGTACCGCGACGTATTTTGTATTTTATTCTAGCTATATATAGACGATTATATGCAGTATAGACGGACGGATCTGTGCTAGTAATACCCTCCTGTACCGGCGACGTATTTTGTATTTTATTCTAGCTATATATAGACTATTATATGCCGTATAGACGGATCTGTGCTAGTAATACCCTCCTGTACCGCGACGTATTTTGTATTTTATTCTAGCTATATATAGACGATTATATGCAGTATAGACGGATCTGTGCTAGTAATACCCTCCTGTACCGGCGACGTATTTTGTATTTTATTCTAGCTATATATAGACGATTATATGCAGTATAAGACGGATCTGTGCTAGTAATACCCTCCTGTACCGCAACGTATTTTGTATTTTATTCTAGATATATATAGACGATTATATGCAGTATAGACGGATCTGTGCTAGTAATACCCTCCTGTACCGGCGACGTATTTTGTATTTTATTCTAGCTATATATAGACTATTATGTGCCGTATAGACGGATCTGTGCTAGTAATACCCTCCTGTACCGCGACGTATTTTGTATTTTATTCTAGCTATATATAGACGATTATATGCAGTAGAGACGGATCTGTGCTAGTAATACCCTCCTGTACCGGCGACGTATTTTGTATTTTATTCTAGCTATATATAGACGATTATATGCAGTATAAGACGGATCTGTGCTAGTAATACCCTCCTGTACCGCGACGTATTTTGTATTTTATTCTAGCTATATATAGAGGATTATATGCAGTATAGACGGATCTGTGCTAGTAATACTCTCCTGTACCGGCGACGTATTTTTTATTTTATTCTAGCTATATATAGACGATTATATGCAGTATAGACGGATCTGTGCTAGTAATACCCTCCTGTACCGCGACGTATTTTGCATTTTATTCTAGCTATATATAGACGATTATATGCAGTATAGACGGATCTGTGCTAGTAATACCCTCCTGTACCGGCGACGTATTTTGTATTTTATTCTAGCTATATATAGACGATTATATGCAGTATAGACGGATCTGTGCTAGTAATACCCTCCTGTACCGGCGACGTATTTGTATTTTATTCTAGCTATTATATGCAGATAGACGGATCTGTGCTAGTAATACCCTCCTGTACCGGCGACGTATTTTGAATTTTATTCTAGCTATATATAGACGATTATATGCAGTATAGACGGATCTGTGCTAGTAATACCCTCCTGTACCGGCGACGTATTTTGTTTTTTATTCTAGCTATATATAGACGATTATATGCAGTATAGACGGATCTGTGCTAGTAATACCCTCCTGTACCGCGACGTATTTTGTATTTTATTCTAGCTATATATAGACGATTATATGCAGTATAGACGGATCTGTGCTAGTAATACCCTCCTGTACCGGCGACGTATTTTGTATTTTATTCTAGCTATATATAGACGATTATATGCAGTATAGACGGATCTGTGCTAGTAATACCCTCCTGTACCGCGACGTATTTTGAATTTTATTCTAGCTATATATAGACGATTATATGCAGTATAGACGGATCTGTGCTAGTAATACCCTCCTGTACCGGCGACGTATTTTGTATTTTATTCTAGCTATATATAGACGATTATATGCAGTATAGACGGATCTGTGCTAGTAATACCCTCCTGTACCGCGACGTATTTTGTATTTTATTCTAGCTATATATAGACGATTATATGCAGTTTAATTAAGACGGATCTGTGGTAGGAAAATGGGATAAGTGAGATAGTTTGCAATCTGTTAATTACTGAAGGCTCTTTTCATACGGAATGATTATCGTCTCATAACAGCCAGAATATAGTTAACAAGGTGTCGCCAGTAAAGAAGGGGTTAATACTTTCCATTCAATTGACAACAGATAGACGTGCGAGGGGTTCCTGTAAAACATGTATCGGGAGAATATGTTACGGTACATAATATTATATTTGGAGTTATTATTCAATTGACAACAGTAGACTGCAGGGGCGTGGTGCTCAGCCTGGTGCTCAGTGGGTTAAGGAGGTATAGTGCTTGTGTCTTGGTCTATGTATTTACTAATTTATGTATGTTTTAGTTTCCTCGCTAGATCTCCATTAAGCTTAAAATAGCATCCCCTAGACCCCCTTTCTTGATACATTTATACATTTATCGGTAGACAAAGTTTCCCTTCCGAAGGCCTACTCCTTCTAAAATTACAGGCTCGCTTTCGCTCGCCAGGAAAAAAATCGACACAAAAATGGCACGAAAGGTCTTAATATTGAAAACAAATGCGGCGACAGGTCATAAAATCGAATAACTAATGGAACAAACGTCTTAAAATCGAAAAACTATTATGCTAAACATAAAGGAGGAAGAGGTCCAGACAAAGCGACTACCTCCCCCTTAAACTGTGGTAACGAGGAGGCAAAGTTGCCTGTAACAAGTGTCTCCCCAAAAGCTGGAAGAGTGACAGAAAGACAAATTCAAAGGTACGCTAGAGTCATAATGTTACTCAGGAAAGTTGACAGAATGATTATAAACACCATAGGGGAAAGGAGCATTTTTTTGACAATGTTTTACAAATACTGTCTTGGTGATATAATGGTTAAAACGTGTAAGCTCCTGGGTTCGAATCCCCGGAGGATCATATGCTTTCATAAACTTCATTGGGTGTTAAGAACGATATTTCATCAGGCTTCATTTGGCCTGATGAAGCTATATGCAAAACGTTGTCAATAAAGTGCTCCAACTGGTTACGCTACTCAGCAAAGCACTCTACTAAGCTACTCAGCTAACCGTAAGCCCTCTAACTTAGTCAAAATAAAAATAGTTCTGAATTCCGACCCGTAGAGTTCTTAACCCTTTCTGTACCGGCGAAATCTTCTTAATTATATTGTAGCTACTATTAGACGATTTTGTTAATATTTAATTTATTTTATAAACACATACACACACAACGAATCCCCCTAGCTCCCCCTTCTCCCAACCCACAATCTTACTCACACAAACAGCATCAACAGAAACCCTCAACCATTTCCCTCTGTAAACACTTCCATACACACATGTGACGCCTCCCGGCGCTAGCAGAATGGTTGCGTGGGGCATTGCAGCTCGCTAGCGCTCGCCAGGATGGGGGATGGGCTACAGTTGTCCTAGAATGATCTGCTTTATGTTATTAGTGTCGTGTTGCCACAGACAGTCTAGAAATGGTCTTTGTTTTGGTCTGTGACCGCGCCTTGTATTTTATATTCGCTATAATATAAATGTTGCTTGTGTGAGAGGCGAGCGAGAGAGGGTGACGGGGTACACCTGGCAGTGGGGCGAGCTATCACGCGGCCCGCTTGGGCGCTGACGGCGTTGGCGGCCGGGTGGTCAACTAGTCCCTGCTCATCGCGGCCTCGTGTTTTTTACCAGCTCAGAGCTGGCCTGACACGCGTATCGTCTACATCCTTTGCAATTCTGTCCCCCATACTCGCCACTTTGCATACTATTTCTCTCTCTCGACTTCTCCTTTCTCATTCTCTAATCTTTATTAAACTCAACATCCCTTCTGGTTTCAGCATAGACGTTCACCGTCGGCCAGTCGTATTGTACGCGAAGCTCTCAGATATTTCCATGTATTAGATTAAGGAGGTATTATGCTTTATTGAGGGGTTGGAGAGACGGACTTTTCCGTGTGTGTCCTCTCTCGGGAAGGTTGTAGACCGGTATATGTCTCCCTGGCAGGGTGTTGAGTGATTCTGCTTAGTTATTTAAAGCTAGACTAGGGGTAAGGTTACTGTGTCGTTGTCTCCGATGTGTGCAGTGTTAGCTAAGCCCTGCACGACATCGACAGGTACTGTGGGAGCCTAGGTTGTCTTCGGGTGGGTTTACTTTGCGAGCACAGCACTGTGGTGTGAGAGGGCCATAGCCTATCCCTCACAACATAGTGCTGCCTCTTTGTGTTGACTTCTGAGGGATCGCCAGGATAGAACTAGGTACTAGAGACCTAGATTTATCAAGAGAGCATCCCCGTCATATAACGTAATCTTCATTATACCACCTTCGGACAACGTTAGGCTACGAGCCGCATGCTCGACCTTTGTTGCCCTGCCTTGATACCCCAGCTAGACTTTATTAACCGAGCAGACACTGATTAGAGATAAGCCCCCATTATTATATGTATGCCACATTATTATTCACTGCACTTTTGAGCCGAGGTTGTTGTTGAGTTGCACAACCCTAGTAGGCTGTTGCGTTGTGTCACGAAGCATTTCTTTAGTTGTCGAGCATTACTACCTTTGCGCAGTCTTTATTATTCGCCTGCCTATTATTACTATATGTCCTAGTATTTATTGTGACCCGTATTCTGCATTATAATTGTTCAAGATTCTTTACGAACATCTTCCCAGCATCAGACTTATTTCAGAAGTTTCCAGTTGATGTTGCAGGACTAGCATTGCACTTTCTTTAATACAGGAGTGCCAGTTATTTGAGTATCTACCGTAACGCTAATTAATCACGTTAACTATATCTTTTCTTTGTGTAACCTAATCGAGTAATCTTTTACTGTTTGAGAATAGGCTGTTTCATCGAGCGTCAGCCTAGTGTGTGTGCACCAGTTACCGAGTCATAGGATACCTCGTTGTCCAGGCACGACTCAGGGCGGTAATGGTGTTTTGTTTTCCAGTGTTTAAGGCAGGGTATGGATCTAGTGTTACCGTTGTTGCATTTTGCCATTATCTAGTCCAATGTTGAAGAGCCCTGTGTCTTTGAGAACCTGGATCGTAACACACACAACAATCCCTCCCCCCACCATCATCGCTCCCCACCCACACCCACACCACCCCTCCACCTCCCCACCCACACACCCATCCCCCTCCCCACCCCAAACCACACCCACACATCCATTCCCCTCCCCACCCACAAACCCATCCCCCTCCCCACCCACAACCACACCCACAAACCCATCCCCCCCCCCCCCCACAACCACGCCCACAAACCCCTCCCCCTCCCCACCCACAACCACACACACACAAACAGTATCACCTCGCACCCACAACCATTTCCATCAAACATCGTCTCTCCCTTGTTTTTGTTTCGACCCCTTCCCCCAACCACATTTTTGTGTTACTAGTCTCCCTTGCGGTGAACCATTTTCTATTGAAGTGATCAGTGATCACAACAACTCTGTTTTCTCTCACAGTATACGCAATAATCTCCCCACATTATGTTGTATTTCGCTCTAACAAGTTGACTGATTCTTACAGGCATACACACAATTATAATTTGATCTTTATAAGTGAAATCATATACAGCGGTTAATTGAAAACTGCATGACTCATATTCTTCGGTGTAGCTTTGTATTAGTTTTGTTCTGATGGTTTATAGACATTCACAATATTGTATCGTCCACACAAACATTCATAGTTAGTTAGAATAGGACTTCAGAGGCTATCAACCCTTCTGGAGTAATGAATAGCGTCAGGACTGGAGCCCCTTTTCGAGATCTCCAGTCTCTTCCAAACGTTCATGTAGAGGCATGTATAATATAGTTAATTAAAGAAAATTAGGGCATAAATAGTGCTCTCTCTTTCCTATAACTCAAAAAGGGGTAAAGCAAATGGGCTATAAATCTCCACACTGGCTGTCTCTTCCCAAATGGTATCATTATAGGCCCAGTTACTCTAGTTGATTTTTAGTTATAAGAGGTTGAAGTCTGGATTTGTGACCTACCTATAATGGACAGAGTATAGTTATAACTGATAATAAGCAGGACTATTACTCTTGGCACCAGGATTGTATTAACCCTCTCCGACATACGACGTGATTTTGAGCCGATTGGGGATACTTTAAAGCCTTTGTTACCATCAGGGGTATTTAGAAACCTTTAATTTAGTTACTTCAGCCTCTGCAGTTGTCTTTGAGTTAGCTGTGGGCAGAAAACTAATTTTGGAGAGGTAATTATAAGAGTGAGAGAACTCTATTTCTTATTGCTAATCTGGCAACCTCTACGTCATAAATGCGGGAAAGGGTTAATATGACAATCCGACATTTGTTGACTGAATAATATTTCCGTTTGATTAAGGGGAAATTTTCACTTGAGGATTTTTGTCTTGACTCCTTTCTCCTTCATGTTTAGCCCCATTGCTTGTGAAATGTTAAGACGTTTGCCCCATTAGTTTGGCGATTTTAAGAACCTTCGCCCCATTTCTGTAAATTTTAAGACCTTTCGTGCCATTTAGATGTCGATTTTTTCCTGGCGAGGGATAGCGAGCCTGTAACTTTGAGAGGAATTGGCCTTCGGCCGGGACATGTTTCTACCGAAAAATTTACAAATTTGTCTTGAAGAGAGGTCTAAAGAGTGTTTTTCTAAGCTTGATGGAGGTTTAACGAGGAAAATAAAAAGTAAAATGAGTAAATTAATTAATAGACCCAAAAATCAGCCACTAGCTCCGTAAATGGAGTAATTTGAACTCGGTCAGGTCAGGTGGATGGCTAAGCACTGGAGGACACTACTGTACTGTACACTGTAACAACTGAATTATTAGGGTAATCATTATAGGGTTCGTCTGTGTATTATGTGTTTGTTTATTTTATAGTAACCTCGCTAGACCCCATCAAGCTTAACAAACACCCCCCTTTCAAGATAAATTTGTACATTTCTCGGTAGAAAAATGTCCTTGGCGAAGGTCGGTTCCTCCTAGAATTACAGGCTAGCTATCGCTAGCCTAATCATCTGATATACTTATATAACTATCTTGATGGTGTAATGGTTAGTGTTAAAATCTGTATGTGGTAACCCAGGTTCGAATCCCGTTAGGGTCACATGCTTTAACACATGGTGTTTGGTGTGTGGAGTGAAATTTATAAAAAAATAGATTATCAATAGGTTCAAGAATATTTCGTAGCGAGGTCGGTCTATGTGATCTGTGCCCCATGAATATTGTTTCCTTTCGCCTAATTATTATGCTATTCATAGTGCAGTTGGGTCCATTACATGATTAGATTAATATCCAGTATTCGATAAATAGATATGAATCGTGGTCATGTGCTGTACTTATATAACTGTCTTGATGGTATAATGGTTAGAGTGTTTAACATTTGTATGTGGTAACCCAGGTTCGAATCCCGGTAGGATCACATGCTTTCATTAATTTCGTTGGGAGGTGTTTGGTTTGTGGAGTGAAATTAATAAACATTGGATTAACCATTATATAGTAGAGTCACGAAAGTGTTTGGAAATAGCACTGCCGCGAGTCTATTCAGCACTCGACTGTTTGTGATGAAGAGTGAACTTGAGATTATATCTGCTTGTGATTGTTTTGTTCTTTTAGTGATAATGGATTGGTGACTATTCTTTGTTTTGTTATTGCCTGAGACTACTTACTACTACTACTACTACTACTACTACTACTACTACTACTTTTTTTCATTGGTTTTTATTTAATATTGTTCATACATTTTATTTTACAAGCATCAGATATTACTATTCAACACCATGCAACTTCAATCCAGTCTCCTTCCTATGCGCCCCTCTGCCACTGCTGCCTCGTAGTCCACTTCTGCCACCGTCGCTGGTTGTGGTGCAGACAGTCTTGTTCCCCGCAGGCATAGTAGTGCTGATCTGAGCAACGAGAAAGATAGACGGCACCTCATCCAGGCTACAACGTGGCTCCTGGGCTGTTTCTTCTTCTCTGCGATGATCTCTGCAAGCCTTGAATAGAAGCACTGGGCCCTAGGTCCCATCCCTCCAGATGTGGTGAAGACTAGTGGGGTAAAGCTGCCATGTTCGATATCTAAGATCCTTTCCCCATATGCCCTGACCTTCTCTTGTTCATTCCTCTTGTGTGCAGCCTCCAGAGACAGCTCGCTGTAGCTATGGGCCATTGGGTCGAATAATCTTACGTCAAAGAATGCTCGCTGTGCTCTTGTCCAAAAACTTCTTGCACTAACGTCCACTCGTGCTTCGTTGGATGTGTTGGCCGTCCTGTGCTGCAAGATCTCTCCCTCCAAGGGAATGAGTGATGGTTCGCGCACCACATCTCGACACACCTCCCTGAGCATGTTCGCCGTTACATCTCTTACTTCATCGTGCCTGATGCTGATGAATCCTCCCTTCTTACATATCATGCTGTGGTCTGCATCGTTGTTGATTCCACAAACGCATCGATCGGGCAGTCCTTCAATCGGCCAATCATACCTCAGTGCAATAGCCTCATTAAATTCTTGTTTGTTTAGATTGAAGCCTTTTGCCTTGATTGGTAGTGTTGTCAGCCAATTTGAAGCACCCGTTTCTTGTGCTATTTGTACTTTTCTTGTTAGTCTCGGGGAAAGTTGTCGCATCAATTGTGCCAGGTCATTTTTCTACTACTACTACTACTACTACTACTTATATTACTGAGGTTTTTGACATTCAACCACTCAGTGTGTCAGAATTGCAAATAAGAGCTGAAGACTTCAAGGCGTTTAAAGTATGTATTAAGCTTCCGAACAGAGAACAACTCTTTAATCCCGATTTGTGGCCAGATGATACTGTGGTAGATACATTTTATAATAGATCTAAAATATTTAATGAAGTCGGGAGTCATAATTCTGGTGTGTAGTACGTTGTTCCTGTTCTATTTTGAAATAGTTTTTTATTTCCTTTTAGTGTTATTGTTTTTACATATCAGTCTTTTATCTGTTAAGTCCTTGACTTGGTTTTGCATTATCTGTACTATGTTGCCTAATTTTTTTCAATGGCTACACAACAATTTAAATTTTGCTCATTTAACTGCTGCTCTCTCAGAAAACATATACAGTAGAGTTAGTAAGACGACTAGCGGAGTCTGATTATGATTCTATTTTATTACAGGAAACTTTTATATTGGATGATAAAATAGGTATACTGGATCATATAGAATCCAAAGGTGTTGGTGCAACTTTTTCTGATAAATCATTGATTTCCATGGCTGGTAGACCTGAGGGAGGGGGGGGGGGGGGGGCTAGCAATTTTGTGGAGAAGGAATTATAATTTTAAAGTTACTGAGGTATCTTTAAGAAAAAATATGATATTTGTAAACAAATCTTTTGGAAATATGAGTTTAGTTCTAGTTAATGTATATATTAAAAGTGTGTCTTGGGAGATTGCATCATTAGATGATTATCTGGATTCCTTATCTATACTTCAAAAAGTGATATATAGTAATGTGAATGATTCCTTTTATATAGCTGGAGATTTTAATGCAGACCCCTTCTCAGGTAGAACCTGGCAATATTTAACTTATTTTTGTCTTCGGAATTCTCTAAAATACTTTGATACTGATATGCTTGACGATTATTCCTGCACATTCATTGGTTATGGAAACTCTGTTTCAAAATGGCTTGATCATATTATTGGTACAGAACATGAAAATATATTTTGTGAACATATTAAAATACTAGATGATGTCTGCGATTCTGATCACCTGCCGATGGAAGTTATCCTTAATCTAAGATGTTTTCATGACCTACCAATAACCTCAAGCTATAATGATACTGCAGAAAAAGATGCAGTATAAGTTGGTCTAAACTAAGCTCTTAAGAAATATTAGATATTTTTGATTCAGTGAATGTTTCGTTACACAATATATAGGGTTGGGATGTTCACCACTGTCAAATAACCGGATGTCATGATCAAGACCACATCAATGAAATTGATATACTTTAAGATTTAATTGTGTGTAGCATTAGCAGCGCAAGTGAGAGGTGTAAAGGTGTACATATTAAGAGTAATACATATAAAGTAATACCTGGCTGGAACAGGAATGTGAAGCACTTGCACAGCATTGCTAGGGATTCTTTTCTTAACTGGTGTAGGAACGGTAAAGTTAGAGGAAATTCAGATCATGAGGCAATGATTGCCAGTAGAAAATAATTTAAAAAGACTCTGCATGAGTGTAAACTATTATGTACCCTTCACCAACCGACTTTACTCCTAAACTCAATTAATTAAATCAACAAATACGAGTGGCAGTCCAGGGATTCGAACCTAGGATGCTCACACCGAAATTCAGCGCATTTATCCATTGCGCTACGAAAACAGTTAAGTAAATGAAAGTAAAGAAATATGCATTTATATTATGGAAAAGTTCTCTAGGAGAAATAAACACGAATTTTGGAAAGAAGTAAAAAAGAAACAGAATAAAAAGAACTCTAATAATTTTGTCGAAGGCCTTACTAACCCCTCAGATATTGCTGAACTATTTGCAAATACATTCCTAAATACAGGTGAAAGTATTGACAACTCCAATTATAATATTGATAGCGATCTATTCCAAACAATTACAAGATGTTGGGGTGATACAAGAAAGCTTCATATGAAAATATCGAAAGAAACACTTAAAAATAAAATATTAAAAGTAAACAGTGGTATGGGACAGGATGGAATTAATTCTTCTTTTTTTAAATATACCCTTGATGTTTTCCTAGAGAATCTTTCAAACTTCTTTAACTTATGCTTTACTCATTGCTATCTGCCATCGAAAATGCTGAGGGGAACCATTACACCAATTCCTAAAACAAAAAAAATAGCTGTGCTGGTGTGTAGGCCGGTAATGCAGTCCTCATGCCTTCTGTTAATATTTGAGTTGCATGTTTTAGAGTTTTTAAATAAAAGAATTCATTTGAATTTTAGGCAATTTGATTTCAGAAAAGGTTCCTCTACCACTGATGCTTGCATGAAAGTAAAGGATCTAATGAAAACATATTCTACATGTACAAAATCAGCCTTTGCAGTATTTATTGATCTAAGCAAAGCCTTTGATAATGTGGATCATTCATTACTTGGTAAAAAGCTTCTGAAAACAAATGTTTCCATTGACTTAATATTAATAATAGATACCTAAGAAATCAGCAAGCAAATGGAAAGGATCCTTCAGTAAATATTCTTACATAGAAAAGGGTGTTAGGCAAAGAGGCATACTTTCTCCATTTGTATTTAATTTTTATGTTAATAGCATTATTGATGAAATAAGTAATATAGAGATAGGATGCCAATGTGGATTTATGCGATTTAATATATTAGCATATGCAGATTACTTGGTCCTTTTACCCCCATCTATTCCCGATATGGAAATGCTATATCTGAGGCTTAGTCAGTGCATACAAGAGCATAAACTAACTGTAAATAATAATAAGGCAAAATGTGTAGTTTTTTAAATTAATTCACATGAACTCGCAAACAATATTCAGCTAGGTAATGATGTTCTGGAAGTAGTTAATTCTTTCAAGTACCTTGGACATTGCTTAGACTCTAGGCTTATGGACAAAAAGGAAATCCAAATGAGATTAAATAACTTTTATTCATCATTGAATTCCATTATTAGATATTTTAAATATGTAAATAAGGATGCATTACTATACCTTTTAATTCATATTGTCTTCAAGATTATGGTATCTCACTATGGAATATATCTGTTTTTAGTTCATTTATTTTTAAAACGTTTAAATTAGCATAATTATAGCAAAACTCTAAAGAAGATAAGTAATGTGCCAATGTATGCCAGTAATCATATCACTGCAGCTGAATGTAATGAACTGCTGTTTGAGCATACTGTAGCACTGACACAAGCTAGGGCATACAACAGAATCCAAAGATCGCTACATACTTTATTAATGGGCAGTTATCAATATATTTTAAAGAAGGACATTGTATGGCATCAACTATAAAACTATTTAAAGTTAATTATGGAGTAAATTAACAATTGGATATCTTGACTTCCAGAATATATTTTGTACAGAATCATGAACCAAGACGTGGTACTTGCTTCCATTATGGAATTTAGGTAGACAATAGTTGTTCACCATGTTTTTAAAGATATATGATTAAAATAATGTTCAAAGATTCATACTTACACCTGCATTCATCAACTACTTCAAAATTATAATTATTTTATCTCAATTTCAATTTTGTATTTAATACAATGTTTGTTTATCAAATAATATCTTAATATCTTTACCCTATAGTGTTATCTCACTTTTTGAAAAATAATGTTAATGTTTTGAAATTATTTTGATTATATATTACCCATATATTTTGATTATATATTACCCATATATTTTGATTATATATTACCCATATATTTTGATTATATATTACCCATATATTTTGATTATATATTACCCATATATTTTGATTATATATTACCCATATATTTTGATTATATATTACCCATATATTTTGATTATATATTACCCATATATTTTGATTATATATTACCCATATATTTTTGAAAATATTATATCAAGCATCATGCACTAATATGTGTTAACACAAATTCTATGATTGGTAGGCTACGTATTAACACCTTATTGGCGGGTGGTAGGGTATATTACACCGTACCGCACAGCGTTTTTTTTTACCATAAATAGGGTTGTTTCCGTGCTCATTTTCATGCATAAACAAGATCCAGAGCGTAAAACAAGTATCTCTCCCTGAAAGTGCGTAAACAGAGCTTTCCAATGACACCCGAACCATCCTTGTACGACCACTGGTTCTCTTTCAACGATCGTGCAACACGAGTGCAAAAGCCGTAAAATAAGGTAATTTCCGGACATAATTCCCTGTGTAGCGAGTGAGAGAGGGGGGAGGAAGGTGGTATACAGTTCAGTACGTCCACGGTGGTCGTGGGGAGCGGTCATAAGGTTACTACGCTCGTCCCACCGCTCAGCTCTCTCTCTCAGCATCATTACGTGCTGAAAATGGCTTCGTGCACCGCCACTTAGTCCAAAATTTATTTCACTCGACATATGTTGCGCGCCGCCAGTTAAGGGTTAAAAATGTATGTATGTAATAGGCAGGGGGGACTGTTATGTGAAGACTCTATAATGCAAGCCTTTTCCAATTGCTGGCCGGGTACTTATATTATGGTATACTTATATTATGGTACGTGCAAATACAATATTGGGTTCCTTTTCTTGGTAACCTATTTGTTTTGATATGTAATATATATTTCCTTTTGTAAAATTATGTATTACGCAATAAAGTTGATTGATTGAATGATTGATTGACTACTACTACTACTACTACTACTACTACTATTCTGGTGATGGATGTCTTGGCTGCCAGGATATGCTTCTATAATTAACCCTTTCTTTACCGGCGACGTCATTATAACTTTATTCTGGCTACTATTAGACGATTTTATAAGTTTCAAAATGTCCTCCATCAATAAACAGACTTCGAACTACCTCACTTAACCCTTGTTACTGCCACAGTTCCTTCTTATACTGCACAACATTCTCTAAATATAGCTAGAATATAATTAAGGGGAGATTTCCACTTGAGGGATTTTGTTCTTGACCCCTTTCTCCTTCATGTTTAGCCCCATTCCTTTTGAGATTTTAAGATGTTTGCCCCATTAGTTTGGTGATTTTAAGAACTTTCACCCCATTTATGTCACTTTTAAGACCTGTTGTGCCATTTAGGTGTCGATTTTTTCCTGGCGAGCGATAGCGAGCCTGTAATTTAAGAGGAACCGGCCTTCCGGGGACATTTTTCTACCGAAAAATGTACAAATTTATTTTGAAAGGGGGTCATGGGGGTGTAATTTTAAGCTTGATGGAAGTCTATGAAACACACTAAAAATCTCCCCTTAAAAGGCCGTCACCGGTACAGAAGGGGTTAAAAGTAGGTAAGGTCCACTAAGTTTTCTGAGTGACTGTACAGGTGGCCCCGTGGTGTGTCGTCTAAATCGATCTATATACTCATATTTGTGTTATCATACATTGGCCACTTATTTCAGTAATTCATTTTTGATCGATTTTTTCAAATATTTATAATTTTTCTAGTTTCCTCCCTAGACCTCCAGAAAGCTCAACATATCACTCCCCCAAGATTAATGTGTACATCTTTCGATAGAAAAATGTCCCTGCCGAAGGCCGGTTCCTCGTAAAGTTCAGGCTCCCAATCGCTCACCAGGAAAAAAATCAATTCCTAAATGGCACGAAAGGTCTTGATATCGATAAAGAAATGAAACTAAAGGGCTTAATATCGCCAAACTAATGGGTCGAACGTCTTAAAATCTCAATATCAATAGGGCTTCAACGTAAGGGAGAAAGGGGTTCAGAAACCAAACACTCAAGTGTAAATCTCCCCTTAACCGCGCTTAGTGATGATCAAGGTAGAACAGAACCGTAGTGATGATCAAGTTAGAACAGAAACGTAGTCATGATCAAGGGGAACAACCGTAGTGATGATCAAGGTGGAACAGAACAGTAGTGATGATCAAGGGAAACAGAACCGTAGTGATGATCAAGGGGAACAACCGTAGTGATGATCAAGGTGGAACAGAACCGTAGTGATGATCAAGGGAAACAGAACCGTAGTGATGATCAAGGAGGAACAGAACCGTAGTGATGATCAAGGGAAACAGAACCTTAGTGATGATCAATGAGGAACAGAACCGTAGTGATGATCAAGGGGGAACAGAACCATAGTGATGATCAAGGTGGAACAGAACCATAGTTTTACCTTATAAATATGGCAGTACAATTGTTAAGAGCAAACCTGGTGGTCCCTCGGATATCCACCCCCGGCAGGGTTGGGTTATTGACACAGGGCCCTCCCGGTCGTCATCATGCGACTGTGTCAAGAGCATTGCAACGTCCCAAAGCTGCTTGTCAGTACAGCTATTTCTTTAGTAATATAAGGGGACTTCACTCTAACATCAATTCTGTACACCAATTTCTTCAAGCAGAATCCCCTACTCTCCTTTTTTTGACAGAGACTCAAGTAACATCCACATCTGACACATCTAGATTTAATTTTCCAGGTTATCAACTGCTCCAAAATTTCAGACCTAAAGGTGGTGTATGTTGCTTCGCAAAATCTGAAATTGCCCTGGAGGAGGTTACTAGTTTCAATTGTCCCTATTTTGATTATTCTATATACAAATTAATTTCTGCTGGTAAATTTAAATACATATGTTGCATCTACCGTTCCCCAAATACTCCTCCAGAGCAAACTCTTTTTGATTCTCTGTCCTCACAACTCAGTGTCCTCAACTTAAATGCTTCTTCTGAAATCACTGTGTTGGGTGATTTTAATGTCCATAATGTTGAATGGCTCACTCATTCAGCCAGGACTGATGATGCTGGTCTTGAATGTGAGCTATTTGCAGACTCATTTAATCTCATTCAACTAGTCAACCAACCCAACCCGTGTACCAGATAATCCTAATCATAATTCCCACCTACTGGACTTATTTTTTAACAACCAATTCAGAAAATTATGATGTTACAGTGAGGTCCCCACTTGGATCTTCTGATCACTGTCTGATACAGGCCACCTGTCTATCACCTACCACACCTTCCCACTCTGAACCTGTTTTGGTGACTAAATGGCATTACGATAGGGCAGACTGGGAGGGTCTTCAAGGTTTCTTTATTGATATTCCCTGGACCTCTTTCTTTTCTAATGATGCACACTCCACCTTGAGCCACATACAAGATTTTGTAAAAATTGGAATGGAAACTTTTATTCCTCATCAAAAGTACAGTAAAAGATCTAATTCACCTAAATGGTTTGACCATAATTGTGCTAGAGTAACTGAACAAAAAGCAATAGCCTACAATGCATACACAAGATCAAAAACACATGAAGCCTTTAATTACTTTAGAAACATCAGAAATCATGCCAACACTGTATTAAACCTAACTAAATCAAACTTTCTCCATAAGCAGGCAAATAAACTTCAAAATTATCCAAATGATAACAAAATATTTTGGTCTACTCTTAACTCATTCAAATCCAACTTCACTACTGCTTCATCCATTCCACCATTAAAATCTCCGACTGGCAATCTTGTAAGTGACCCACGAGGTAAAGCTAACCTTCTTGCAGATATTTTCTCCACCAACTCAACCTTAGATGACATAAATCAAGATGTCCCTGTACTTAATTTTAATTCACCTGAAATTCCCTCACTTAAGATCCACACCAGACATGTCAAAACTATTTTGCAGAATCTCTCAGTAGATAAGGCTCCTGGTCCAGATGAAATTCCTCCAATAGTACTTAAGAATTGCTCCTTGGTGCTCGCTCCTGTATTGGCAAAATTTTCCGTCTGTGTACTCATACCTCATGCTTCCCAGTACCCTGGAAAGAAGCAAACATCCATCCAGTTCCTAAAAAAGGTGCCTCTTCAGATCCATCAAACTACAGACCAATAGCTATAACTTCCACTCTTGGCAAAGTTTTTGAAATTATATTAAATAATCACATAATTAAGCATCTGGAGAATAATAAATTAATCAGTGATAGGCAATATGGTTTTAGACGATGTCGATCAACTGCAGACATTCTTTGCCTTCTTACGCATCAAATCAACCAAGCTACAGACCAACATGGTGAAACACATACAATAGCACTGGATATATCAAAGGCATTTGATAGAGTCTGGCATCAATCCTTATTGTCGAAGATGTCACACTACGGCCTTGCATCATTAGTTCCACTAATTTCTTCTTATCTTCATAACAGAAAAATACGTGTAATGGTAGATGGCCTTTATTCTCAATTTCACTCAATAAATGCTGGTGTTCCCCCAGGGATCAGTTTTGGCCCCAACTCTGTTCCTCATTCATATCAATGATCTCATATCTACCACTCATAATCCAATACATTCCTACGCAGATGACTCAACACTCCACAGTTCCTTCACATTTACCAATTCTTTCACCCAACCCGATCTTATAAATTCAAAAATAAACACTGCAATTTCTCTGAACCAGGACCTTTCTAGAATTAATGAATGGGGACAAGAGAATCTAGTTTCCTTTAATGCACAGAAACCCAAGTACATTCAATTTTCTAACCGACAGAATCTCACGGACTCCCATATATTTTTTAATGATGTAAATATTCCCACTTCCCCTAGTATTGACATTCTCGGTGTAACATTAACTACTAACTTGAGCTGGACACATTATGTTAGAAGCATTGCTAAGAATGCCTCTAAAAAACTGGGACTCCTGTACAGAGTTCGAGAATTCTTCACTGACGAGCAGTTGGCCGTAATATATAAAAGTCATGTGCGCTCTCAGATGGATTACTGTTCACCTCTGTGGGGTGGAAGTGGAGTGGTTGCATTGAGGCAGTTGGACAAAATTCAAAATAAAGCTATTAGATTAATCAATAACCCTGCAATCACACAGGACCTTCCTACATTAGCCATACGAAGAAACGTTGCATCCCTTGCATTATTCTACAGATATTTTCACAGCAATTGTTCCGAGGAACTTGCTTCCATTGTGCCGCCTCTCCACATCTTTCCCCGTAGAACTAGGGCAGCTGAGAGCGCCCATGAATTTACACTTTCTCCTCCACAATGCAGAACTTCTGCTTATCAGAATTCATTTATCCCCAGAGCTACTACTCTTTGGAATTCACTTCCCTCGAATTGCTTTCCACAAACTTACAATCAACAAATGTTTAAATCCAGTTGTTACAAACATTTTATGAATGGAGGATGCCTTTAGGCACATGGACCTTTTTGTTTTATCTGTGTTTTTCCTTCCTCCGTTCATTGTCTCTTAAAAATAAAAAAAAAAAAAAAAAAAAATAGTGAAGATCAAGGAGGAACAGAACCGTAGTGATGATCAAGGTGGAACAGAACCGTAGTGATGATCAAGGAGGAACAGAACCATAGTGATGATCAAGGTGGAACAGAATTGTAGTGATGATCAAGGAGGAACAGAACCATAGTGATGATCAATGAGGAACAGAACCGTAGTGATAATCATGGGGGAACAGAACCGTAGTGATGATCAAGGGGGAACAGAATCATAGTGATGATCAAGGTGGAACAGAACCATAGTGATGATCAAGGAGGAACAGAACCGTAGTGATAATCATGGGGGAACAAAACCGTAGTGATGATCAAGGTGGAACAGAACCGTAGTGATGATCAAGAAGGAACAGAACCATAGTGATGATCAAGGAGGAACAGAACCGTAGTGATAATCATGGGGGAACAACCGTAGTGATGATCAAGGTGGAACAGAACCGTAGTGATGATCAAGGAGGAACAGAACCATAGTGATGATCAAGGAGGAACAGAACCGTAGTGATGATCAAGGAGGAACAGAACCGTAGTGATAATCATGGGGGAACAGAACCGTAGTGATGATCAAGGAGGAACAGAACCATAGTGATGATCAAGGAGGAACAGAACCGTAGTGATAATCATGGGGGAACAGAACCGTAGTGATGATCAAGGTGGAACAGAACCGTAGTGATGATCAAGGAGGAACAGAACCACAGCGATGATCAAGGAGGAACAGAACCGTAGTGATAATCATGGGGGAACAGAACCGTTGTGATGATCGAGGAGGAACAGAACCATAGTGATGATCATGGGGAATAGAACCGTAGTTAAGATCGAGGAGGAACAGAACCGTAGTGATGATCAAGGTGGAACAGAACCGTAGTGATGATCGAGGAGGAACATAACTGTAGTGATGATCACAGTGGAACAGAACCATAGTGATGATCGAGGAGGAACAGATCCGTAGTGATGATCAAGGGAAGACAGAACCGGAGTGATGATCAAGGAGGAACAGAACCATAGTGATGATCAAGGGAGGACAGGACCGTAGTGATGATCAAGGAGGAACAGAACCATAGTGATGATCAAGGGGGAACAGAACCGTAGTGATGATCAAGGAGGAACAGAACCATAGTGATGATCAAGGGGAAACAGAACCGTAGTGATGATCGAGGAGGAACAGAACCATAGTGATGATCAAGGGGGAACAGAACCGTAGTGATGATCAAGGAGGAACAGAACCGTAGTGATGATCAAGGGGGAACAGAACCGTAGTGATGATCAAGGAGGAACAGAACCGTAGTGATGATCAAGGGGGAACAGAACTGTAGTGATGATCAAGGAGGAACAGAACCGTAGTGATGATCAAGGGGGAACAGAACTAGTGATGATCAAGGAGGAACAGAACCGTAGTGATGATCAAGAGAGGACAGAACCGTAGTGATGATCAAGGAGGAACAGAACCGTAGTGATGATCAAGGGGGAACAGAAACATAGTGATGATCATGGGAGGACAAAATCGAAGTGACGATCAAGGGGGAACAGAACCGTAGTGATGATCAAGGGGGAACAGAACCGTAGTGATGATCAAAGAGGAACAGAACCGTACGTAGTGATGGTCAAGTAGGAACAGAACCGTAGTGATGATCAAGGGAGGACAGAACCGTAGTGATGATCAAGGAGGAACAGAACCGTAGTGATGATCAAGGGAGGACAGAACCGTAGTGATGATCAAGGGAGGACAGAACTGTAGTGATGATCAAGGAGGACCAGAACCGTAGTGATGATCAAGGGAGGACAGAACCGTAGTGATGATCAAGGGAGGACAGAACCGTAGTACAAAGTACAAAGGAGTACAAAGGAAATCAAGCAACAACACTTCTAGTGACCCTTCTAGGCTGCTTGTCCTCCAAAACACTGAGGATCAAGTGTCCAAACAGTGGTTTAGAGAGGGTAAGTGAACATTGGAAATGGAACTACTGCCCTGGAACTAATGTCCGTGGGAGGACTAGGAAGTTAGTAGGGGACATATGGGTTAGTAACGGAGGGGAGGATAAAATATAGTTATTCATTTACAAACGCAGTCAGTCGCGGGTTTGATGCGAGATATTTGTCTAGGCGGAGTTTAAATGAATCAACGGTGCTGCAGTCTATAACGTCTCGGGGAAGCCCATTCCACAAGTTGACAACTCGATTGAAGAAGAAATTCTTAGATTCGTGTGAGTTAAAAGATTAACCAATAATTTTGCAACCGTTTCCCCGCGTGTAATTAGATTGGTCGATAGTGAAGTACTTACTACAGTTCATATTGTCGATGCCTTTGATGATTTTGAACACTTGAATTAAGTCACCTCTTAATCTGCGCTGGGTTAAAGGAAATAGATTTAATTCTCTAAGACGCTCTTCGTATGGTTTGTTCTTTAGGCTAGGTATCATTTTGGTAACTCTACGTTGAACTCGTTCTAGCTTGTTTATGTCTTTTTGGTAATAAGGGCACCAGCATTGAACGCAGTATTCCAGAAGAGGGCGTACTAAGGAATTGTAAACGGTTAGGATAACGTCTTTGGATTTATGCTCAAATGACCTGCCTATAAAGCCAATTATTTTGTTTGCCTTCTTAACAACTTCTGAACATTGTTGACTCGGTTTTAGGTTACTCGATATTGTTATTGTTAGTGATGATCAAGGGAGGACAGAACCGTAGTGATGATCAAGGGAGGACAGAACCGTAGTGATGATTAAGGGAGGACAGAACCGTAGTGATGATCAAGGGAGGACAGAACCTTAGTGATGATCAAGGGGGAACAGAACCGTAGTGATGATCAAGGGGGAACAGAACCGTAGTGATGATCAAGGGGGAACAGAACCGTAGTGATGATCAAGGAGGAACAGAACCGTAGTGATGATCAAGGGGGAACAGAACCGTAGTGATGATCAAGGGGGAACAGAACCGTAGTGATGATCAAGGGGGAACAGAACCGTAGTGATGTTCAAGGGAGGACAGAACCGTGGTGATGATCAAGGAGGAACAGAACCGTAGTGATGATCAAGGGAGGACAGAACCGTAGTGATGATCAAGGAGGAACAGAACCATAGTGATGATCAAGGGGGAACAGAACTGTAGTGATGATCAAGGGAGGACAGAACCGTAGTGATGATCAAGGAGGAACAGAACCGTAGTGATGATCAAGGGAGGACAGAACCGTAGTGATGATCAAGGAGGAACAGAACCGTAGTGATGATAAAGGGAGGACAGAACCGTAGTGATGATCAAGGGGGAACAGAACCGTAGTGATGTTCAAGGGAGGACAGAACCGTAGTGATGATCAAGGAGGAACAGAACCGTAGTGATGATCAAGGGAGGACAGAACCGTAGTGATGATCAAGGGGGAACAGAACCGTAGTGACGATCAAAGGGGAAAAGAACCGTAGTGATGATCAAGGGGGAACAGAACCGTAGTGATGATCAAGGGGGAACAGAACCGTAGTGATGATCAAGGGGGAACAGAACCGTAGTGATGATCTAGGGGGAACAGAACCGTAGTGATGTTCAAGGGGGAACAGAACCGTAGTGATGATCAAGGGAGGACAGAACCGTGGTGATGATCAAGGGAGGACAGAACCGTGGTGATGATCAAGGAGGAACAGAACCGTAGTGATGATCAAGGGAGGACAGAACCGTAGTGATGATCAAGGAGGAACAGAACCGTAGTGATGATCAAGGGGGAACAGAACTGTAGTGATGATCAAGGGAGGACAGAACCGTAGTGATGATCAAGGAGGAACAGAACCGTAGTGATGATCAAGGGAGGACAGAACCGTAGTGATGATCAAGGAGGAACAGAACCGTAGTGATGATCAAGGGAGGACAGAACCGTAGTGATGATCAAGGGGGAACAGAACCGTAGTGATGTTCAAGGGAGGACAGAACCGTAGTGATGATCAAGGATAAACAGAACCGTAGTGATGATCAAGGGGGAACAGAACCGTAGTGATGATCAAGGGGGAACAGAACTGTAGTGATGATCAAGGAGGAACAGAACCGTAGTGATGATCAAGGGGGAACAGAACCGTAGTGACGATCAAGGGGGAACAGAACCGTAGTGATGTTCAAGGGGGAACAGAACCGTAGTGATGATCAAGGGAGGACAGAACCGTGGTGATGATCAAGGGGGAACAGAACCGTAGTGATGATCAAGGGAGGACAGAACCGTGGTGATGATCAAGGAGGAACAGAACCGTAGTGATGATCAAGGGGGAACAGAACCGTAGTGATGATCAAGGGAGGACAGAACCGTGGTGATGATCAAGGAGGAACAGAACTGTAGTGATGATCAAGGGAGGACAGAACCGTAGTGATGATCAAGGAGGAACAGAACCGTAGTGATGATCAAGGGGGAACAGAACTGTAGTGATGATCAAGGGAGGACAGAACCGTAGTGATGATCAAGGAGGAACAGAACCGTAGTGATGATCTAGGGAGGACAGAACTGTAGTCATGATCAAGGAGGAACAGAACCGTAGTGATGATAAAGGGAGGTCAGAACCGTAGTGATAATCAAGGGGGAACAGAACCGTAGTGATGTTCAAGGGAGGACAGAACTGTAGTGATGATCAAGGAGGAACAGAACCGTAGTGATGATCAAGGGGAACAGAACCGTAGTGATGATCAAGGGGGAACAGAACCGTAGTGATGATCAAGGAGGAACAGAACCGTAGTGATGATCAAGGGGGAACAGAACCGTAGTGATGATCTATTGGGAACAGAACCGTAGTGACGATCAAGGGGGAACAGAACCGTAGTGATGATCAAGGGGGAACAGAACCGTAGTGATGATCAAGGGGGAACAGAACCGTAGTGACGATCAAGGGGGAACAGAACCGTAGTGATGATCAAGGGGGAACAGAACCGTAGTGATGTTCAAGGGGGAACAGAACCGTAGTGATGATCAAGGGAGGACATAACCGTGGTGATGATCAAGGGGGAACAGAACCGTAGTGATGATCAAGGGAGGACAGAACCGTGGTGATGATCAAGGAGGAACAGAACCGTAGTGATGATCAAGGGAGTACAGAACCGTAGTGAAGATCAAGGAGGAACAGAACCGTAGTGATGATCAAGGGGGAACGGAACTGTTGTGATGATCAAGGGAGGACAGAACCGTAGTGATGATCAAGGAGGAACAGAACCATAGTGATGATCAAGGGAGGACAGAACCGTAGTGATGATCAAGGAGGAACAGAACCGTAGTGATGATCAAGGGAGGACAGAACCGTAGTGATGATCAAGGGGGAACAGAACCGTAGTGATGTTCAAGGGAGGACAGAACCGTAGTGATGATCAAGGAGGAACAGAACCGTAGTGATGATCAAGGGGGAACAGAACCATAGTGATGATCAAGGGAGGACAGAACCGTAGTGATGATCAAGGGGGAACAGAACCGTAGTGACGATCAAGGGGGAACAGAACCGTAGTGATGATCAAGGGGGAACAGAACCGTAGTGATGATCAAGGGGGAACAGAACCGTAGTGACGATCAAGGGGGAACAGAACCGTAGTGATGATCAAGGGGGAACAGAACCGTAGTGATGTTCAAGGGGGAACAGAACCGTAGTGATGATCAAGGGAGGACAGAACCATGGTGATGATCAAGGGGGAACAGAACCGTAGTGATGATCAAGGGAGGACAGAACCGTGGTGATGATCAAGGAGGAACAGAACCGTAGTGATGATCAAGGGAGGACAGAACCGTAGTGATGATCAAGGAGGAACAGAACCGTAGTGATGATCAAGGGGGAACAGAACTGTAGTGATGATCAAGGGAGGACAGAACCGTAGTGATGATCAAGGAGGAACAGAACCGTAGTTATGATCAAGGGAGGACAGAACCGTAGTGATGATCAAGGAGGAACAGAACCGTAGTGATAATCAAGGGAGGACAGAACCGTAGTGATGATCAAGGGGGAACAGAACCGTAGTGATGTTCAAGGGAGGACAGAACCGTAGTGATGATCAAGGAGGAACAGAACCGTAGTGATGATCAAGGGGGAACAGAACCGTAGTGATGATCAAGGGAGGACAGAACCGTAGTGATGATCAAGGAGAAACAGAACCGTAGTGATGATCAAGGGAGGATAGAACCGTAGTGATGATCAAGGGAGGACAGAACCGTAGTGATGATCAAGGGAGGACAGAACCGTTGTGATGATCGAGAGGGAACACAATCTCTACCATCACCTTCTAAGTCTACCTTAAGGGGGGAAGGCTTTATTTATGGGTCGACATATTTATTTATTTATTAATTTTATATTTTATTTATTTTTAGTTTTCTCCCTACACCTCCATCAAGCTTAGATAAACATCCCCAAGATCTCCCTTCTAGATAAATGTTTACATTTTTCGGTAGAAAAATGTTCCCTGCCATAGTCCGGTTCCTCCTAAATTACAGGCTCGCTATAGTTTGCCATGAAAAACATTGACACGTAAAATCTTAATATTGAACAAAAAATGGGGTGAAAGGTCTTAAAATCGCCAAACTAATGTGGCTAAGCATGAGGGAGAATGGGGACCAGAAAAAAACACCATCTCCTCCCCTTTGATCACGGGTTGCCAGGCTACACCAAGATACTCACAAAATTAACCTTAGGAAGATTATGACGCCTTTGACAGTTTATTATGGCTATCATTAGACTATTATATACGGATTAGGAAGGATCTGTGGGAATTATAAGCGTGAATAATATCTTGATTAACCCTCCGACTTCCATACACCCTACCCTACCTAAATAAAAACCTTCGAATAATAGCCAGAAAACAGAAAGAAAAGCGGCATCGTATCTCGCAAAGGTTAAGAAAGAGATTATTGCTCTTACTATATTGTTCCCATAGTGTTTTATCAACTCTGCGTAAGCAGAGTTTGGTATCGCCCCCCCCCCCCCCGTATAGTGGGTACCACACGAAAACAAAATCTGTCGTCGTCGTCGTCGTCTGTCTGTCTCGGAACTCCTCCTAGACCGTTGGACGGATTTTCACCAAATTGCACACGAACATTTGTTGCGTGAATGCAAAAGTCAGTCAAAAAAGATTTTTTGAATTTATGCAATAGTTATGATCTTAGGTCCACAATATGGTTTGGCCCCCCCCCCCCCCCCACCCCCAACCTCCTGGACCACCCCCCCAGCAATGATGGCGTTCTTAGTGTGTGAGCCCCAAAGGGGCTCACACACTAAGAACGCATTCGTTATGGGAGCGAAAACATCTCGCTATGCATTTGCTAGGTTAAGTTAGTTTAGTTGGCATTAGAAGTGATGGTAGTAATATTTGGATTTATGGTGATAGTAGTGATAATGGTGATAATTGTAGTGATGATGGTTGTAGTTGTATTGATGATGATGACAGTAGTGATGATGATGACAGTAGTAGATATGATGGTGACAGTAGTAGTAATGATGGTCATAATAGTAGTGATGATGGTGACAAGTAATGATGATAGTTGTAGTGATAATAATGACTAGTGATGATGGTAGTGACGATGGTGTGAGTATTAGTGATGATGGTGAGTAGTAGTGAGGATGGTGAAATTTGTAGTGATGATGATGATAGTTGTGGTGATGAAGTTCATAGTAATGGTGATGATGGCAGTAGTAATATTATGGTGACAGTAGAATAAATTATGGTAATATTTGTGACAGTAGTAATGATGATGGTTATAGTAGTAGTGATGATGTTACAGTAGTAATGATGATGGTTATAGTAGTAGTGATGATGTTAACAGTAGTAATGATGATGGTATAGTAGTAGTGATGATGTTAACAGTAGTAATGATGAGGTTATAGTAGTAGTGATGATGTTAACAGTAGTATGATGATGGTTATAGTAGTAGTGATGATGTTAACAGTAGTAATGATGAGGTTATAGTAGTAGTGATGATGTTAACAGTAGTAATGATGATGGTTATAGTAGTATGATGATGTTAACAGTAGTAATGATGATGGTTATAGTAGTAGTGATGATGGTTAACAGTAGTAATGATGATGGTTATAGTAGTAGTGATGATGTTAACAGTAGTAATGATGATGGTTATAGTAGTAGTGATGATGTTAACAGTAGTAATGATGATGGTTATAGTAGTAGTGATGATGTTAACAGTAGTAATGATGATGGTTATAGTAGTAGTGATGATGTTAACAGTAGTAATGATGATGGTTATAGTAGTAGTGATGATGTTAACAGTAGTAATGATGATGGTTATAGTAGTAGTGATGATGTTAACAGTAGTAATGATGATGGTTATAGTAGTAGTGATGATGTTAACAGTAGTAATGATGATGGTTATAGTAGTAGTGATGATGTTAACAGTAGTAATGATGATGGTTATAGTAGTAGTGATGATGTTAACAGTAGTAATGATGATGGTTATAGTAGTAGTGATGATGTTAACAGTAGTAATGATGATTGTAAGATGGTGGTGATGATATTAGTAATGATGGTTGATAGTTGTAGTATCAATGATGATAGTAGTGATTAAGATGCTAATGACAATGGACAGTGATTATGGTGAGAGTAGTAGTGATAATTGTAATTGTAGTAGTGATGATGATCATAGTAATGGTGATGATGACAGTACTCGTGATGATTGTGGCAGTAGTAGTGATTATGTTGATTGTGATTGATGATGGTATTAGTAGTGATGATGGTAACCTATCGCAGAGTTGGGTATGCCGTTTTGATTTTGGGCAAAACGGCACGTCTACTTTATTATTATTTTCTCCTCCTCCTCCTTGACCTTTTCTTCCTTCTTGTGTCAAAAGGTTAAAGATGATGTAACTGACAGATGTTCCTCCTAGTGTGATGTGCGGCTCTCTGGGCGCCTTGTAGGTGTGTGTATGTGTGTGTTGGTGGGGGGGGGGGGGGGGGGGTGTAAAGGAGGGAGGGAGAGAGCGTGCGTGTGTGTATCTGTATGTGTGTGAGAGAGAGAGAGTGTGTGTGTGGGTGTGAGAGAGAGAGAGCGTGCGCGTATGTATATGTGTGTGAGCGTGTGTTGCTTAGTGTTTAATAAGGTGGATGACTCAAGATATTTACAAAACAATATCCACACCACATATATATACAGTATTCTACTAATCTTATATATATAGTCCACTTACAAGACAACATATTATTCCACTAATCTTATTCACACTCAATATGTCTTTCCACCCTCTAAAATATTCAACGGCACAGAATAGTAATGGGGGATGGGTCGCTTTTCTGGTCCCCCTTCTTCATCATGTTTAGCCTTATTAGTTTTCATATTTTATGACGTTCGGCCCATTAGTTAGGCAAGTTTAAGACTTGTTGTCCCACTTTGTTGTCAATATTTAGACTTTTCGTGTCAGTTAGGTGTCGATGTTTTCCTGGCGAACGATAGCGCGCCTGTAATTTAAGAGAAATCGGCCTTTGGCTTGGATTTTTTGTTATCGAAAAATGTACAGGTTTTTCTTGGGGGTGTTTTTTTAAGCATGGTGGAGTTCTAGGGAGGACACTAAACAAATTATACAAACATACATAAATGATGAAATATATTACGCCCATCCCCCTTAATAATCCAAAGTATATTTCCACTTCCCAGTTTATTCCGCAATCCAAAATTCAATTGCATATTCCTTTCCTTAATTTATGCATCGCTCATCACATTAACTCAAAGTGTTTTTATTCCAAGGCCCAAATATTTTAACCCTTTCAGTACCAGTGCCGTCCTTTTAACTTTATTGTGGTTACTATTAGACAATTTTATGCACTTCAAAAAGTATGTATGTATGTATGTATATACTCTGGCACCTTCCCCAGTTTTCCTTTTTTTTATGCGGGTGGCCAACTCGAGACAGAGCCCAAACAGGGGCATCACAACACATCAGAAAAACAAAACAAAACATAAAATTTCACACACATCTAGGTCACCCAGGAGAAATACCCAGAGACCCAGGCCCATTTGGGGTCCCCAGCAAAAGAATCCCAGGTCCCAGATCCCCCGGAGAGGCACCGGTTTCCGCAGGCAGACCCGTAGCGAAGCTTCGCCAGCAAAAGCCCACCCACCATGTTTCCAGGCGCACCCTTCATTACCACCGGCTCCCCGGGCCAGGCGCCTGATGGACTACTATCTAGTACAACTGGTGCATGACCCTCTCACCCAAACGACCGCGTTTACATTCATCTGTTCACAAGCGCTCTCCATTCATTCCTGTTTATTACCACTTCCTTTGCCTGATTTATAGTCATTCCTCTATCATTCAAAGCTTGTCTTACACAGTCTCTCCATCTCAATGGGGTTCTTCCTGCCCTTATATCTCCCCTTGTATCTGACTCCCATATTCTCTTTGTAAGCCTTTCATCTTCAATTCGTTCAACATGGCCATACCAGCTCAGCACCCTTCTGTCCACTCTGGCCGACAAATGTTCCTGCTGCCCCACTCTCCTACGTATCTCTTCATTCCTCAATCTGTCTCTACGAGTAACTCCACACATACTCTTCAAGCAGCTCATCTCCATCACATCCAGATTTTTTATATCCTATTTTCCTTCAGAGCCCATGTCTCAGCCCCATAAATCACTGTTGGCACAACAATTCCTTGATACATTGTACTTTTTACTTTCATTCCGAGATTTCTCATCTTCCACATACTTCCTATTGCTCTGAAAACCTTCCTTCCTTCACACACTCTCTGCTTTACCTCCATTTCCATACCTCCACTCCTGCTTATCATTCCTCCTAGATATTTAAAACACTATACTTGTTCTAATAATTCCCCATCCAGCCTCACATCTAGATTCACCCTACGATCGGGGTACCCCTATTACACACCATTACTTTACTTTTATTGACGTTCACCTTCAGTTTCCTCCTCCCATAAACCACACCAACTCTTTGACTACCCGCTGCAGTTTCTCCTCAGAATCCGCCACCAAAGCTATGTCATCAGCGAACAACAACTGATTCAACTCCCAATCTCTACCATTCTTTCCTACTAAACCCAATCCTCTTCCCATAGTTCTCATTTTCACTTCCCTCACCACACCATCCATAAACATATTAAACAGCCATGGTGACATTACACAACCCTGTTGCAAGCCTACATTTACCTCAAACCATTCACTCAACTCACCATTTCCTACTCTAACACACGCTCTGCTCCCTTCATAAAAACTCTTAACTGCTTCTAACAAATTTCCTCTAATTTAATTAATTCCTTAACACCTTCCACATTGATTCACGATCCACACAATCATACGTTTTTTCCAAATCCATAAAAGCCCAACATATCTCTTCAAAAATAAATGCGTCTCTAAATACTTCTTCATAACTGTCTTATCTGATCCACGCACCATCTTCCCCTCCCCTTGTAAGCAATCACTCAAATCCTCCCAAAACCCTCTACCTCGTCTAACTTCCTTTCACTTCCTGGTCCATAAGCACTTACAAAAACCCACTTTTCACCCTTAACCTCTTAAGTGCGCATGGGGGTAATTAGACACCTCTGCCTGTGCGCATGTATTTGAGCTGTTTCCATCACTAAAATATTAATTTTACCATAAATAGCATTAATACTTATCCATATGCACCTATTATAGGTTGATTATAAAGGTATTAACCTGTTACAACAATAAAACGAGTGAAAACAGCGTTTGGATGGTCAAAATCGGCGATACAGGCCGCGAGTTACATAATGTAAGGGTGAGGCAAGGTCCTTTCCCGCCAATTTCCCCCAAGGCCACTGAGATACTGTCGATCGATACTCTCTCTCTCTCTCTTGCACTTGCTTGCTAATAGTGATGACAATGCCCTGCTTGCAACTCGCTAATGTTAGCACAAAAATATACCTCAGAATAAGGGAATAACAGGGAAAATAGGTGATAACTGAAGGAGGGGAGGAAAGTGGGGAAGGAGGGGAGGTAGAGGACTGATATTTTGTATGGCCCAAGGGCAAAACAAAAAAATGTCGATGTTTAAAATTTATGTTTTTTTTCTCTGACTCTTAAGAGTCTTCCCGCAGTTCCCGGGTTAAACCGCATTCGCACCCACATTAGCTTTGATGACACCTCTTTCCACTCTTGTATAACTTCTCTCAACTCCTTCACAATAGTAGCCACTCCTTCTTTCCCAGGGACTCCCTCATCTACTCCAGACTTTCTACAAAAAGGCCTCCAGCAAATAACAGGCTTCGAACTAGCTTACTTAGCCATTTTACTACAACAGATCCTTCTTAAACTGCACAAAATCGTCGTCTAAATATAGCAAGAACAAAATATAAAAAGACATCGCCGGTACAGAAAGTGTTAAGGTATATAATTAACCCTTTCAAGATCCAATACACATTTTGTTTTCTGTTTTCCGGCTATTATTAGACAATGTTATTCATATTAGAACGGGTATATAGAAGTCAGAGAGATAGTCTTTACCCTTATCATTGCCACAGACCCTTCTTAAAGCTGTATAAAATCGTCTAATGATAGCCACAATAAAGTGTCAAAATGCGTCACAATCTTGAAAGGGTTAACCGCTGCCTTAGGTGATGTATGGGGCCTGGTTAGGTCTGGGTGGACGGTAAGGGTGGGGGGACTGCGAAGATGTGTGTTATCAGGCAAGGGTGAAGCAGAGTGAGAGAAAGTGAGTGAGTGTGACTGACTGAGTGAGTGTGTGTGTGTGAGAGAGAGAAAGAATATATACATTATCCTAGAAAATTATGAATGTCTATAATGTTAATAGAATGAATAATTAATTGTCCTGATGTTATGATCAATGCACATACAAGCAATCTTTGTGTTCAAAACTCTCCCATGTGATATTTGCTTAATATATGAACATAGTAAATGTAGTTCAGTGGGGGTGTTCCTTGATCAAGTATATATATTTTATACAGTAATACTGCAGTCCGGTGTTAATTCAGAAGCAAAACAGAAATACTCGCTGGTACTTTTAATTTTGAACACTTACATTGACTTTTACTTTGCCAGACAGTCATTGGCAATCAAGGTGGAGTTTCGGTCGGCAATTCCAAGATTATTAACACTCTCCGTCTCATATGACGCGATCGCGTCACATGGAGGTTTGGCCAAAATACTTATATGTCGCAATCGCGTCATGTGAACTTATCTTAGTATCTCTCTAATAAGTTATATGACGGTCTAGCGTCATATTGAGCTCAGTAAGTTAGGTAAGTTAGATCAAAATCTGTCGAATGGTGGCAACCCCACGTTCCTCCGACTTCTAACGGTCCCTCAGTGAGATTTTGACAGTTGTGCGGATAATACCATGTCGTCCGCCTCCCCGTCAGTAAGTTAACTATATCTGTCTGGGGGGGTTAAAGGGGGTTACCGGCTTTTTGTTTTATCTTTCTCTACTTTTCTCTCTTTCCCTGGCTTGTATCCATTCGGCCCCATTCAGCCAACTGTTTTAAGACGTTTATCCCCATCCAGGTATCGATTTCTTCCTGGCGAGAGATAGCGAGCCAGCATTGTATGCAGAAATCCGGCTTCGCCAGAGAAATTTTTCTATTAAAAAATGTACAAATTTAGCTTCCTGTCAAAAGAAATATATATATATATATATATATATATATGCTGGCTCTCTCCCGCTCGCCAGGAAATAGTGACACCTGGATGGTGGTAAACGTCTTAAAACAGTAGGCTGAATGGGGCCGAATGGATAAAAGCCAAAGAGAGAGAGGGAGAGAAAGAGAAAAAAACATCGAGGTGGGGTCCCCCAACTCTGATTCATCTAATGATGTAGTGATCCTTGACCAGGCACGTCAAATTATCACATTTGCTCTTGAATCACTCCATGACGAGACCATGGGTGTCAAGGTTGCATTAAGTAAGTCTAGGATCTAAGCATATGGAGACTTAGTTCAAACAATATTACTTGTTAATGCATGTGGTGAGAACACAGATTTCTTGGATAAACTCACTCTCTTAACAATAATAAATCAAGCAACAATGTTATTCATCACTTTGGCGTAGCATATGAGCTTGTGGTCTCAATAAAAGTATATGGTGACGTCAATATTCATGTAGAAGGACAAAATAGCAGATCTTCAAGATGCTGTTGGTGCTCCCTGTCTCAAGAGGGATTAGGACAGATGCAATATCTTTATTGGTATCAAATGTCTGCGCAGGAGCATAGGCTACCGTTGATATGACTACATATTAAGCCAGCTTCTACTCTCTGAAACTTATTCAAGATCAATTGTGAGTATTGTTTATGAACGTCACCTTTCATACTGACAGCTAGGTATTTTTACCTTGGCAGACTTTGAACACCTTTGAGAGAGGCTCACTGGCACATCCCAGTAAAAGTCGCTAGATGATGTGTTCAGGACCAGTGTCAACCTTAATGTCCATCCCTCTCAGCATGTGCTCGATCATTCTCGCGTCACCTCCATCACAGTCACAGTCTGATCACATTCTTACTCCAGCTGTGGTGATCAGCAACGGCCATCTATGTGGAGAACAATTCAGCCATAAAGTCAGCTTGTTCTCTGTTGCAGGTAGCCGTTGGACTACCCAGTTTAGTTAGAGGATTGGGGCCTCTAGGTAATTGGTCTCCCTTCCATTCCATTAACAAGGTTTACTCAGTCATGCTGTCAACCCTTTGCCCACTCCCACTTCCGTAAGACTCATTTGCACGTATCCCCGGCATGTTCTTATTCTTGCTGGTTGGCTCCTCTTGTGGTTTCTCTTCTTTGGAGTTAATATAGAGAGAGATGGAGACTATAAAGGGAGATGGGTAATTTTTCTGGCAACCCTTCTACCTCATGTTTAGCCCCATTAGTTTTTAGATTTTAAGATGTTCGGCCCATTAGTTTGACGATTTTAAGACCTTTTGCCCTATTTCTTTGTCAATATTCAGACTTTTCGTGTCATTTAGGTGTCGATTTTTCCTTGGCGAGCGATTGCGAGCCTGTAATTTAAGAAAAACCGACCTTCGGACGGGACATTTTTCTATCGAAAAATGTACAAAATGATCTTCAAGGAGGGTATTGTGGGGTGTTTTTTTAAGCTTGATGGAGGTCTAAGGAGGAAACTAAGAAAATAATAAAAAGATATATAAATGAGGAAATAAATACGCCCATTCCCCCTTAACCCTTTGGCTGCGGCTATGTTTGGGCTATTTAGGGCATATTCAGGCACTCCTGAATGATAAATCAAGCATCTGCATTAAATGAAGTGTATTCTGCCGAAAACTAGGCGAAAATAGCTTCAAAATGACACCAGAACGGACCCTGTACGTGGTCTGGTTCACCCGCAGTGGTGCCAGTGAAACGCGTGAACCCTGCTATTATGTAACACTCGCTCGCTTGGCTACACTGTTGAGAGATACAGAGAGAGACTCGCGCGAGACACAGTCAACCTCAGTGAGCCGCTCGGTGCTCTGAGGGTCGGAGGTGGGCCCCTCACGCTCCCGCCCACTGACACTCGATTTTTAATTTTTTTACAGGCTTTTAAAGCCTGCAAATTGCTGTAACTTGCCAGGACATTCCGGAACGTCACCCGCAGCGAAAGGGTTAATGCCTGCCATAAAGTGGAGAAGCAATAAGAGATTCTCTTAAGGGGGTAGTACTCGCTTCTTATGGACCCCCTTCTCCCTCATGTTTAGCATATTAGTTTTGAGGTTTTAAGACGTTTGTTCCGTTAGTTTGGCGATTTTGAGACCTTTCGCCTCATTTGTTGTCAATATTAAGATCTTTCGTGTCCTTAAGGTGTCGATTTGTTGCTGTTGAGCGATAGTGAGCCTCTAGTTTTAGAAGGAACCGGCCTTTGGCCGGGACATGTTTCTACCGAAAAAATTGCAAATTTATCTTAAACGGGGGCCTAGGAGGTGTTTTTCTGAGCTTGATGGAGGTTTAGCGTGGAAAATAAAACAATATATATATTAATAAATAAATATATAGACCAAGAAACCAGCACTACCCCCTTATATAAAAGAAAAGACTCCTTCTGCCTGCTAGTATCTCTTCCTGTTTAATTAGTTCATGTTTCTTGCCAAGAATTGCTCACACTGCTTATTCCTGAATATTATATCCATTTTCAACTTCAAATATATATATATATTACCTCTCATATTTCACAATCATAATCCTCCTTGCCAAGAAATATACCATTATTATCTATCCCGATTTCTCTATCCACTTTCAACCTTCATTATTTATTTCTATGTATAAAAAGCAATGCATATTTTGTTAATTTTGTTTTGTTTGTAATTTTGATTTTAGTCTGTACTTTCAAACCTATTATTATTTGTCCTTGTATATTCATGATCACTCCTGCCCCTTCACACTCCTTACTTATTCCCCTGTCTTTGATATCACTTCTTCCTCCTCCTTCTCTAGCTCCTCCTTCTTCTTCTGTTTCTTCTTCTTCCTTTTTGTATTCTTCTTCTTCATTTTCTTCTTCTTCTTCTTCTTCTTCTTCTTCTTCTTCTTCTTCTTCTTCTTCTTCTTCTTCTTCTTCTCCATTATCTCTAAGCTCTTCACATGCTTTTCTTCTCCCCTCCCTCCTCCTCCTCCTCCCTCCTTCTTCTTTTCCTGCTTCTGTTCCTCCTCCGCCAGTTCCTCTTCCTCTTTCACCATTTGTTGTCCTTGTTTATTTGATTTATAGTAGTTAACCTTTTCAGTACTGGCGACGTCCTTTTAACTATATGATGGCTACTATTAGAAGATATTATTCAGTTTCGAAAGAGCCCCCAGCCATTATTAGGTTTCGAAATATCTCACTTAACCTATTTTACTATCACATATCTTTCTTAAACTACACGAAATCCTATAAACGCAGCCAGCATATGCCCCTTTCCCACATTTGTGGGGAGATTGTAGGCACCAATCGATAAGGGCTAGACCCAGGTGAGGTTATATGCATGTGATAAAGAGTCGCTGGAACTCCTGTTTCATTTGCTTGGCCTCTCCTACTGATTTTCTTTGTGCCTCATTTACACTGAGAGCAATCCAGCTAGCTCTCACAAACACCTCCTCCTCCTATCCACTTCACTACACTAAACATGCACACCACACTTCATTTCTCCACACCAAAATTTAAAAAAACTAAATTATGAATTCTTGCCCAGCCTCGGAGCCCCCCCGGGGGGGGGGGGGGGGGCATAAATGCCCCCACACCCTACCGACCATCCCCTGACGACCCTACAAAATTACCTGGAGCTCGGCCTGTTACTCTTTCTATTAATTTCTGCAACATTCGCAGACTTTCATCTAACTTTCACTCTGTTGAACACCATCTCTCCTCCTACAAACCTGATCTTCTCTTCCTCACCGAAACTCAGGTGTCTGTAGCAACATCCAGCAGCCCCTTCTCTGTATCCTCCTACTTTCTCTATCCTAGTTTCAAAGCCAAAGGCGGATGTTGTGCATATGTGCACAACAAACTCACTTGCTCTCGTGTTCCCGATTTCGACTCTTCTGAATTCTCAACTTTATGGCTCAAACTTTCCTGTCATTCTCTTACTAAATATTTCTGTGCTGTCTATCTTTCCCCTAACTCTACCAACTTTCCCAAATTCTTTGACTATTTTAACTCTACAGTGGAACACATTCTATCCCTTTCTCCTTTCTCAGAAATCTCCATCTTAGGAGATTTCAACGTTCACCACCGCCAATGGCTCTCCTCTCACACTACTGATCCACCTGGTGAACAAGCCTACGTCTTTTCTCTCCTTTGGGCTCCTCCGACCATAAACTTGTCTCCGTCACCTGTCCTATATCTCCAGTACAGCCACCCGATCCTCCTAGCCGGCGGCGCTTGTGGCACTTTGGCGCTGCCGACTGGGAGGCTCTCCGGCAGTACTTCTTTGATTTCCCATGGAATGATTTCTGCTTCCATGGCCGGGGACCCTCGGAGAGTGCTGAACGCATTACCGAGGTAATCCTATCGGGCATGGAAGCATACATTCCATTCTCTTTCTCTCAGACTAATGCTAACAAATCTTGGTTTACTCACGCCTGTTTTACTGCTGTCCGCAATAAGGAGGAAGCATTCAAACGGTACCGTCGCCTTAAAACTCAAGACTCTCATTCTTCCTATGTTTCTGCCCGGAATCAAGCCAAATCTGTTCTTCGACTTGCCAAACACTCTTTCATCAATAATAAATGCACTGAACTATCCAACTCTAGCTCCTCCCAAGCTTTCTGGCATCTAGCCAAAAACCTCTCCAACAATTTCTCTTCCTCGTCTTTCCCTCCCCTTTCCCACTCTGATGGTACAACCATCACTTCTTCCTCTGACAATGCTAAACTCTTCGCTCAAACTTTTGCTAGAAACTCCACCTTGGATGACTCCGGTGCTATTCCTCCCTCTCCACCCTCCTCTCTCTTTCTTATGCCTAATATCCTAATCTCTTCTAAAGATGTACTTTCTACCAGCTCTGGGCTTAACACTAATAAGGCATACGGTCCGGACGGTATTCCTCCTGTTGTTCTCAAAAACTGTGCTTCCATGCTGACTCCCTGCCTAGGCAAACTCTTTCGTCTCTGTCTATCCTCTAACGTCTTCCCTTCATGCTGGAAGTTTTCTCACATTCAACCTGTCTCAAAGAAGGGTGACTGCTCTCAACCCTCCAACTATCGTCCAATTGCTTTCATCTCTTGTCTTTCTAAAGTTTTTGAGACTATTCTTGCTTCCAAATTTCTTAAGCATTTCTCTTCTCATAATCTGCTCTCAGATCGCCAGTATGGCTTCCTTATGGGTCGCTCTATTTGTGATCTTGTTTCATATCTTACTAACTCTTGGTCATCCTCCTTTCGGGACTTTGGTGAGACTTTTTCTATTGCACTAGACATATCGAAAGCTTTCAATAGAGTCTGGCACAAATCTTTAATTTCTAAACTACCCTCCTTCGGTTTCTATCCCTCCATCTGTGCCTTTGTCTCTACAGTAATTTCCGTTCCGGCCGTTCCATAGCCGCGGTTGTGGACGGCCGTTGTTCACTTCCTCACCCTATAAACTCTGGTGTTCCTCAGGGCTCTGTCCTATCTCCTATTCTCTTTCTAATTTGTATAAATGATCTCCTTAACTGTACCTTAATTCCCATCCATTCATACGCAGACGACTCAACCTTACACTACTCCATTAGTTTTTCAGAACGCCCCAGCCAGCAATCCCTTAACGACAAACGTAATGAAGCCATAGAACTCTTAAATTCTGATCTAAATACTATCTCCAATTGGGGCAGAGAAAACTTGTTACCTTTAATGCTTCCAAAACCCAATTTATCCATCTATCTACCCGTCAGGATCTCCCAGCGGACTATCCCTTATTTTTCAACAATACATAAATCAACCCTTCTTCTCTCAATATTCTTGGTGTCTCTTTTTTTTCTGCTCTCATTTGGAAGGACCATATTACCAGTCTTGCTAAGGCAGCCTCCCAGAAGCTGGGTGTGCTCAACCGCCTTAGGGGGTTCTTTTCCCCAGCACAGCTTCTTGCTCTGTACAGGGGCATAGTGCGTCCTTGTGTTGAGTATTGTTCACATGTGTGGGGAGGTTCCTCTCACACTGCTCTCCTAGACAAAGTTGAAAGGAAGGCCTTTCGTATCATTAACTCCCTTCCACTCACCAACTCTCTGCAATCTCTCTCTCTCCGCCGCAATGTTGCATCTCTCTCGCTATTCTATCGCTACTATAATAATCAGTGTTCCTCAGATCTTTCCCAGTGCATACCACCTCCTTTACGTAGGGCACGTGGTACCCGCCTTGCAACTCAATCCCACCCCTACTCTGTGCAACTCTCTAACCCAAGAGTGAAATGTTACTCTCAAACTTTCTTCTACTCAACAGCTGAGCTCTGGAACTCTCTCCCAGAATCAGTCTTTCCCTCTTCCTATGACTTAAATTGCTTCAAACTCAGTGTGTCCAGGCATTTTGGCTCGATCATCCCTTGATTTTGGCCCTGCCACTCTTTCAACTATGGGGGAGGCACTCGCTATAGGCAATTCTGCCTTTTGCCTCCCTCAATCACATCGCCGAGGACGTAGTCTTGTCAATTCGCAAGGAATGTGTGCGACGTCTACGATTTTGACCGTTAAAAAACGTTGACAAGTTTACACTCGGCGACGATGTCGCCGATGGATAAGACCTAATCGGCGACATTATGCGATAACATCGGCAAATTGAGCGATGGTTCGCCGATAACCTCAGCGAGAACTGTCACATTTGAATAAAATATTGCGAAATAATGCGAAGGATGAACGAATCCTCGGCGTATTTTCTGTGACGTCTTCGGCGAATTAAGTGATGGTTCGGCGAATACCTCGGCGAGATTATCCAAAAACTTTTTGCATATATTTCATGGCAAAAACATACGAACATAAGAAAACGGGAGTCTGCAGAAAGTCGATCGGCCCACACAAGGCAGATCCCTGTCACACCCAACCCCAATTACAAGGCCTAATTATAGACCCAACTCACTAATGCCTTGAGGACTGACCTCACCAAAACGGTCAGAGATCGACACAAGATAACGGGGTCTGCAGAGCGCCGATTGGCCCACACCAAGCAGATCCCCCCTCATACCCAACCTAACTCGTCGAAAATGTACAAATTTATCTTAAAATCGCCAAACTAATGGGCCGAACGTCATAAAATATGAAAACTAATGGGGTAAACCATGAGGAAGAAAGGGGACCAGAAAAACGACCCATCTCCCCTTAATTCGGAGATTGGCAATGTCCTGCTTCGCCGGAAACATTTTTCTATCAAATAATGTACAAATTTAGCTTGCTCTCAAAACAAAATATATATATGATGGCTCGCTACCGCTCACCAGGAAAATATTGAAACCTGGATGGGGGTAAACGTCTTAAAACAGTAGGCTGAACGGGGCCGAACGCAAGGCAAAGAGAGAGGGAGAGAAATAGAAAAAAAAAAAAAAAACGAGGAGAGAGGAAGAGAAAGAGAAAACAAAAAACAGCGAGGTGGGCTCAATGTTTGCGTTAAGGCTTACAATTTGAGCCCACCTCGTCTTTTTTAGTTTTCTCTTTCTCTCTCTCCTCGTTTTTTGTTTGTTTTCTATTTCTATCCCTCTCTCTTTGCCTTGTATCCGTTCGGCCCCGTTCAGCCTACTGTTTTAAGACGTTTACCCCCATCCAGGTTTCAATATTTTCCTGGTGAGCGGTAGCGAGCCAACATATATATATTTTTGTTTTGAGAGCAAGCTAAATATGTAAATTTTTCGATAGAAATATGTCTCCGGCGAAGCCGGATTTCTCCATATAATGCTGGTTCGCTATCGCTTGCCAGGAAGATATTGATACTTGGATGGGGATAAACGTCTTAAAACAGTTGGCTGAATGGGGCTGAATAGATACAAACCAGAGAAAGAGAGAAAAGGAGAGAAAAAAAAAAAAAAAAAAAAAAACAAGTGAACCCCCACGAGAGGTGTATAGAAAAAAGGGTTGACAGGTTCAGTATAGGCCTAATCATTTTTGTTTACCCACCTCCCGAAGGTGCTCTTTGGCCTCGGCAGGTGTGTCTTGAGCATTCCGCGACGTCGCAAGGCCCTTCACATGCCTCGTGCGGAGCACGGGTATACTCTCGGTGAGTACTTGTGCGCACGTCTACGACTAATCGACGAGGAAATCGCCGATGACTCTTGTGCATCGTCGATGTTCTCAGACCATCTGAGAGCATCGGCGAGCCGCCGTGCAGCGTTGCAAAGTTTTTTTTTGTGAGAAACCCTCCGCGATGTCTCGCCGATGTCGCCGATTCTCTCCGAGGATCTCTCAGATCTTTCTGCGATGTTCGACGATGCTTGCGAGGGCTACGAACCCTCGTGAGTCCTCGTCCAAAATTTTGAACAAACCGAACATTTGCGATGACCCGCGAGGGCCCATTCGAGGCCTTGCGAGTCATACGATTATTATGCGAGGGTATACGATTGTTGTCCGACATGTCACGAATGTGCCAATTTATGGGTGTCTGCGATGAAAATCGTATGAAATCGCAAATGTGGGAAAGGGGCAATACACTGAAGAAGACGTCGCCGGTACATAAAGGGTTAAGGGGCGAGGCACGGACCCTCTTTACCCAGCTGCCATAGACCCAGTTTACTGTATGACTTAAGGGGGTAGTGGTTATTTGTTGGGCAATATCTTCAAATCAAGCTTAGAAAAAACAAAACCTAGACCCCTTTTCAAGATAAATGTGTACACTTTTCGGTCGAAAAATGTCCCGGCTGAAAGGCCGGTTCCTCCTAAAATTACAAGCTCGCTATCGCTCGCCAGGAACAAATGGACACCTAAATGTCATGAAAGGTTTTAATATTGACAAAGAAACTAGGTGAAAGGTTTCAAAATCGCAAAACTAATGGAACGAACGTCTTAAAAGCTCAAAACAATTAGGGCTAAACATGGGGGAAAAGGAATTCCCTTAACAGAGGCAAAGGGTGTGGAGAGGAGATTGCCCAACCATCTCCACCAGCCAGGATTCGAACCCCCGTACCTCTCGCTTCTTGTCCTACTTTCTTACTCTCTTGATATGCCTTCCTCCCGCAAGAGACGGGAGTTCTCGAAAAGGGGCTCCAGTCGTGACGCTATTCTTGACTTACAGTGTGTTGGCTTAATAATCCAGAACAGTTGATAGCCTCTGAAGGCCTATTTTAGCTAACTAACGTTCTCCACTTCTTCCTTCTCCTCTCCCTCCACTATACTCCATTCGTTATAGGTGGGCCAGAAATCCAGAACCCCACCTCTTATACCTCGAACAGGGCTAGAGTAATCAATGCAATTATTGTTTACCATTTAGGAAGCGTCAGCCAGGGTATAGGTGTGGAAACGTGCAGCCCATTTGCTCTAGCCCCTTATGAGTTACAAAGGTTAGAGGTCACGTTTTCTGGCCTACTTGTAATGAATGGACTATAGTACTCTCCTTCTTACTGCTCCTCCTCCTCTTTCGGATAATTAACTTGTCTGTGCCTATTGGTTTTCGTTCACTAATCTTCGTCGCTCTCCTTGGTCTGTTCGTCTTATATATTCCCGCTGATGCTCTGTTCGTGTTCGTGTTCGACATCGTTCACGCCTCCCAGCTCAGTTGCATCAAATAGTAAGGCGTGTTAGAGGTGGGAGGGGGAGGGAAGGGGAGAGGGAGGGAAGGCGAAGGGGAGATAGAGGTGGGGGAAGGGAGGGTTACTAAAGGTGAGGTGGTATATATTACTGGCAGTCGATGATCACACACCATTAACCCCTTCTGTACCGGCGACGGCTTTTTCATTATATGCTAGCTATATTTAGACAATTGTGTGCAGCTTAAGAACGACCTGTGGCAGTAAATAGGGTTAATTGAGATAGTTCGAAACCTGTTAAATGCTGAAGGCCCTTTTTAAACTGAAAAACAAATCATATTATAGTAGCCAGAACAAAGTTAAAAGGACGGCGCCGGTACAGAAGGGGCTAAAAATCTTGCTTAACGTTAACACAAGCTGGGGCAACGTCCTGTGGGTTATTATGAGATCTGGTTTATGGGTTAGCCCCATTTGTTTTGAGATTATAAAACGTTCGCCCTATTAGTTTGTCGATTCTAAGACCTTTCACTCAATTTGTGTGTCAATAATAGGACCGTTCGTGCCATTTAGGTGTCGATTATTTCCTGGCGAGCGATGGCGAGCCTGTAATTTTAAGAGGAACTGGCCATCGGCTGGGATATTTTTTCTACCGAAAAATGTAAAAATTTATCTTGAAGGGGGTTCTAGGGGGTGTTTGTGTAAGCTTGATGGAGGTCTAGCGAGAGAACTAATAAAATAATAAATTAATACATTAACCGACCAAAAAGCATACGTTATCCCCTTAATTATTGTTGAGGGTTGTAATTGGTAGTGCCATTTTCGAACGATGTATTTTTGGTTTATAGACTTAAAAAACGCCTCTCCAGACCCCCCCCCCCCAAACTATATATCGTCCCCCAGGCCCCCCTTACCCCCTTTTGTACCAGCGACGCGTTTTATTTTCTAATCTAGCTATGTTTAGACGATTATGTCCAGCTTAAGAAGGATCGGTAGTAGTAAACAGGGTTAATTATGATAGTCTGTAACATTTTAGCTGGCACACGTCTCTCTTAAGCAGAATAATATGGTCTACTATAACCTGATTTTTTTTCCAGCTGATGATCGAGAATCGTAGATGTGGCAACTGCGCGGTAATGTCTCGTGATTGGTTGGAGTGAATGGGTTTGATTTCGTAGGTTGTTTGTCATAAACATTAAAATAACTGTTTCATTGGAATTATTTGACTCATCATAATTATCTACAAAGTATAATAGTGTCTTCTATTATAAATCTTGTAAATGCCGTTTAGCATTGTCAGGGATATTTATGATTCGTAATTCTTTAGTAAGTGTGAATATATTCGGATGAATGGATCCATATATGGGTGTTAGTGAGAGCCTGTGTTTTGTTTGAGGGTTCATTGTTTAAGTAGCTTCGGTGGTACGTGTCAGAGCGGTACAAGTGAGCACGAGAGGGAGTTTCCTTTCTTAGTGTTTGGTGCTTCGAACTATTCTCATGAATTATCTTTTTATCCATAATGAGAGAGTTGAAGCTTAATATTAACTTTATTAATTTTGTTTGAACCCCATGTTAGGTAGTCTCTCTACAGAATACGGCAAGTTCACAGCTCCTCCTTCATCTAGTGAGTGTTATACAGTAGTGTACCGTGGAGTACCGTGGAGTAAAGTGGTGTTTGTAATTTGCGAAGCTATTATGAAGTTATAGTGCTTCATTAATTGTTATAGACTATTACTCTACAGCGTTTCTTTCATTATTGTAGGCAGTGTGTGGTTGCTGCCGTGTGCTGGGTGGGCCTCACCTTGTCCCAGAGGTCCTTCCTTGGATAAGACAGCTAGTTCACGATATTCTGCACTTCTTGGCTACTCCCGACTACCCAGCGAGTGGAGTAATCTTCACCGCCCTTTTGTCTTGGTTCCCCTACATGGTTATTGGCTGACAACTCGAGTGGTGACATCATGGTAGCCTGGTGATATGGTGGTTGTGATAGAGGGCCTGTGTGAAGGGCCTACCTGTATCACCACTGGTTGGGGGCCTGTGTGAAGGGCCTACCTGTATCACCACTGGTTGGGGGCCTGTGTGAAGGGCCTACCTGTATCACCACTGGTTGGAGGGTCTGTGTGAAGGGCCTACCTGTATCACCACTGGTTGGGGGCCTGTGTGAAGGGCCTACCTGTATCACCACTGGTTGGAGGGCCTGTGTGAAGGGCCTACCTCTATCACCATTGGTTGGAGGGCCTGTGTGAAGGGCCTACCTGTATCACCACTGGATGAGGGCCTGTGTGAGGGGCCTAACTGTGTCACTACTGGTGGAGGGCCTGTGTGAGGGGCCTGCCTGTATCAAGAGAGTGATGTTTGAACGTGGTCTGGGAACATGCCTGGTTAATCTTTTGACTGGTGTCGTGGTACTAGGACTTTAACTATTAGTGACTCCTAGAAGGACTTTTTACAGCGGAAGTTAAGATCATTTAACCTATACAATGCAGCTCCTCTAGCGACCCATAATTGTCTTTTGCTTTTATGAGTGAATGTGTAGGTGACTGTGGTAGTCGAAAGAGTGATTGGTTTCGTGAATCCTAGCTGATATATATACCGTAATTTGAATTTCCCGGGTTCACGACAGCTGGTTCCTTTTTGTTTATACGCATTACTTTATTTATCTTTGTGGATAAATATTACTGTGGTTGCACCAATTATATCTTAGTTTATTTTCCCTTATTATTTAATCACGGGGGACGATATGGAACCCTTAACCCTTTATTAGCGGCGCGCATCATATGTCGAGTGAAACAAATTTGGACTATTTGGCGGCTCACACCATAAGTCGTGTGGCAATTTCAGCACGTAATGTTGCTGAGAGAGAGAGACAAGTGGTGGCAGGAGAGTAGCGAGCGCATGACTGCTCCAGACCACCGCGGTGGACCAACTGACATAAATCCCACCCTCCTCCACCCTCTCACACTTGCTACATAGTGAAATGTATGGGGAAAGTACCGAATTACATGGTTTTTGCAATCATGTTGCGCGGTTGTTGCAAGAAAACTAGCGGTCATACAAGAATCGTTGTGGTGTCATTGGAAAGCTCTGTTTATGCCCTTTCAGGGATAGATACTTGTTTTACGCTCTGGGTCTTATTTAGGCATGAAAATGATCACGTAAACAGCCCTATTTTGGGTAAAAACACCCCGCTGGTGGCTACATATTATTTACCGCCTAGGCCGCTCGTTAGGTGTTAAATATATTTTATATTGTTACGATAAAAGGGAATCTCAGTACACTTCACACAGAGACTTCGTCCCGCTCACAACAAACCACCAGTTGCTGCCACATAACAACGGACTTCACTGATATTCACCTACTGACATGTCCATCATCTAATCTACACTCTTTGCATCACAGATAAGTTCCTTTAATACTAGAAGTACTTCATAGATATTACTGGGACTACCACAGATAGCCTACATATACAATTTTACACATAAGTCCAACGCCGACCGGTATCATATTTATAGCCTAGGCCAATTCATCTTTCCATGTCTAATCATTTCATTTATATCCGTTTCTCCTCTACCCCCTAGGAATAATAAATAGGATATAATTGGTGCCGTGTGACCAGGATACTGGGCCAACTGTTATATATTGATAAGAATTGGGGGGGTATTAGGCCTGACTTGTCTGCCTTTGTGTAGAGTTGGGCAATCCAGTGGACAAATGTTGAGGGGCGCATAGGCTATGTCCGGGATTTTCCGCTGGACCGTCCAGTGCAGTGCCCTGCTTTTTTTTTTGTTAAGCAGTTCTATAGACCAGGAGCAAGGGTGGAGACTGTCAGGCATACCTCAGCCTGGGTTAGATGCGCCAGGGAGCCGGAAGGTGTTAGATAGGCTATTGGACAGAGCGCGTGCCTTCTTTGAGGAGAAGGACGGGGCCGAGGAGGAGCAGTCGACGCAATAGGCTAGATCTAAAGACTAGGACGACGGCTGTGACTGTTCCTCCTTCAGAGGAGTCTTGATCCTTCTTTCTTTTTCTTTGTAATTTGTTAAAATTTAATATAGGCCTAGCCTAGTAAAGTAAATATTGTAAAGTAGAGTAATATGACATAGGGTAAAATTTCCTTTTCTTTGATCATTTGTAAACTCACAGGGGGCACGCGATCTGCATGCTTCAATTTGCTTGGTTGCTGTCGTCATCAATATAAGTAGGTTAGCCTAGGCTTAGAATAGATTAGAATAGGTTAGCCTACAGTGTTGATTAGTATTGTTGTTCCTTAAGCTTTAGTTACCGTAAACTTATTAAGAATGAAGGAGAAAATAAAGTCATTGCGGCGGTTCAGGGCCGCCAAGAAGGGAGGGATTACTAAGCTTACCTCTAATATGTCTGAATTTATTGAACATGCTGCTACACTGCATGATGTAAGGGTTGTGAAAATCACTGTAGAAAAGGCCCTAGCTGATATCGAGTCATATAGCATAGAGTTGTTTAGCTTATATTCAGATGATCAGTTAGAGGATGAGATGGTGAAAGATATGCAGTATGTTAATCAAGTAAACAGTCAGTTAGCTGAGTTAGATAGTGCTCTGCAGACAACCACTACTGGTAGATCTCATGATAGTGCAGCAAGTAGGAAACAGAAGGGTATTAAGCTACCCTCCCTGAAGTTGCCAGTTTTGTATGGGGATCCAACACAGTGGGTGGGTTTCTGGGAGCTCTTTGATTGTAGTGTCCACTCCCAAATAGACTTAACTGACATTCAGAAATTTACGTATCTAAAGGGACAACTTAGTGGTGAGGCTCTACAAATTGTTAGTGGGTTTAGTTTGGTCGCTGCAAGTTATGAACCAGCGGTCACTATACTGAAAAACAGTTATGGTCAAAAGGATCGCATCAAAGCAACTCACATAGCGAAACTGTGTAATCTTCCGCATCCTAGCCAGGAGGTCAGTGCTCTGAAAGATTTTTCCGCGTCATTTGAGTGTGCGTTAGAGTCTTTACGCTCTATGGATGTAACAGTAAGTGAAATGTGTACAGTACTGTTGCATAATAAAATTCCTAGTGCGCTCTCTGAAGTGATTAAGCGTGAATTAAAAGACAACTGGCTGGATGTGGATGAATATGTTCGTGTGTTTAAGACTGAAGTGTGCAATCTAGAAAGTAGACATAATCCACTAGAACAGTTTGGGGCGACCGCCACAGCAGCATATGCAGTGTATCAGAAACCCGATACCAAGCACAAGTATGAATGTAAGTTGTGTTTAAAGACAGGACATTTTTGGGCAAAGTGTGCAAAATACAAGAACAGTCCCGCCAAGGCCAATAGAGGAAGGCAGTTGAAATTGTGCATCGGGTGCCTGTCGTCAGAACATGGCAGCCAGGGGTGTACTAACCCTAAAATTAGGCCGTGCCGATTCTGCCAACATAAACATTTTAATTATTTGTATCCGACGCCACACCTTGAACAAACTGGACAACCAGTGGCCCTTGAACCAACAGTGACCATGGCTGTGGCTTCGGGCCGTAATGCAGTGTTGTTGCCTACCATTCAGATTCCCTTGACCGACAGAAACGGTCATACCAGTAAAGTAAGAGCTTTGTTGGACTAATGTTTGCAACGTACCTTCATCTTGCGCTCTGCTTTATCGCAGCTTGATTACGTTGGGGTCAGTAAGGAACAGCTAAGGCTCCAGGGATTTATTGGCTCACTGGGTAGTACTGAGTATGAAATAATAGAGTTAACCTATCATCACAGAAGAAGGGTGCGTAAAGTGAGAGTCGTTGTGGTGGAGGAGTTACCAGTATACAAACCAGGGAGAGGATTAGTGATGGAGGTAAATGCTATCAAGGCTCGGGGTTACAAATTAGCAGATCCAGGTATCACTGATGGAGATATGATAGGGCTACTGATTGGGGCACACTTTTATTACCACTTTGTACATTCAGGCTATGTCAGGGAAGGAAGTATAGTTATGTTACCCACAATTTATGGTTATGCACTGAGTGGCACTTATCAGTCAGATATAGAAGAGACCCATGTAGAGTTAGTCACTGTTCTTAAGTTAGCAGTAGACCTTTTAGTGGAGATACAGGAAGATATTGGCAGGAATTCTCCAGAATTAAAGGATCTGACAGCTCTATGGGACTTGGACCATATTGGTATAAGTCCTAATGAGACTGGTAAGGGTGGGGAGAAAGTCTTAAATAGATTTTCTGAAACGGTACAGTATTCCGAAGCACTGGGACAGTATATAGTGGAACTGCCGTGGAGAGATAACATAGATAAATTACCTGATAACTTTAAGTTAGCCCTGGGCAGAATGAGAGGAATGCAGCATAAATTTATAAAAGATCCCAACTACTGTCAACAGTATACAAAGGTCCTGGATGATCAGATAGAAAGGGGGTTTATTGAAAGGGTAGAATACAGGAATCAAGCTGGTCATCCCATTCACTACTTAGCTCACCATGGTATTACCAAGGATAGTGTTACTATGCCTGTACGGATAGTGTTTGACTGTTCGGCTAGGATGGACGAGAAGGCGTTCAGTCTGAATGACTGTCTCCATACAGGTCCATCGCTAGTGGCTGACCTCACCCAGGTGCTTCTGCGCTTTAGATGCCATCAATTTGCCTGGGTGAGTGATATTGAGAAAACATTTCTCATGGTGGGGTTGAGTGAGAAGGATAGGGATTCTACAAGGTTTCTGTGGCTCGTTGATCCCTTGGATGTTGCAAGTCCTTACATTGTCTACCGGTTCCGTGAAGTTCTGTTCGGGGCCACCTGTTCCCAGTTACTCTTTAATGCTACCATTCAAAAACACCTGTCTATGATACAGGAGGACAGTGAAGTAGTTAATAAACTAAAAAGGGGGTTGTATATTGATAAACTTACAGGGGACTGGTGATGATGTAGGTGATTTGCAACAACAATGTTGAGATTCCCGTAGGATATTTTCCAGCGCTAACCTGTCTTTACGTGAGTGGGTCACAAATAATGAGAGTTTGCAGGAACTGTTGCACCTGAAGGGTATAGCTTCCGCCAAACAAGACGGGGTTAAGGTACTTGGCGTTGAGTAGCTAACTGATAAGGATATGTTACAGGTTAATTTCCGCGGAAGTAGCCCTGCATTGGTTACAAAACGCGAGGCTCTAAGTCTAACCGCTAGTGTTTTCGATCCTCTAGGAGTGTTGCTACCGGTAACCATCCGGGCGCGGAGGTTCGTACAGGACTTGTGGAGATTAGAGTGTGGGTGGGATGTCCCCATTCCAGATGTCATGAGAGCTAAGTGGCAGGGTATTTATAACGATATGATAGATAGTACAGGTATCATGTTTCCCCGTCAGGTCACTAATCCTAAGAGGGGTACGTTGCACCTATTTAGTGACGCTAGCTCAGTAGCATATGGTGTTGCGGTTGGTGATGAGGTGAGTAGATTAGTAATGGCCAAAGCTAAGGTGGCGCCTATTAAGTCCCTCACCATACCTAAGATGGAGTTGACTGCTGTTCTTCTCGCAGCTAGTCTCACATGTTATATATGTGAGGCCTACGCGGACGAGCTGATTATAGAGAATGTATACCTCTGGTCGGACAGCCAGATAACCCTATGCTGGTTGTCTAGTAAAAAGATTTTGCCTATATATGTTCAAAATAGAGTTGATGAGATAAAGTCATTAGTCCCCGGCACTCATTTTCGTTATGTGGCCACAGAGGACAACCCCAGTGATCTAGTTACCAGAGGGATTTCATATGTGTCCTTAGTTGCTTCTTCGCTTTGGTGGGGAGGGCCCACATGGCTACCTCAGCAAATGCTATGGCCTGATCATGGCCCAATAGGGGGCTCAATAGGAGGGGACACCACTGTGGGTTGTAACATGAGTCAAGAAGGAACCCTGTCATTGCCGGTACCGGTTGCCCCTATTGCCATATTGAATTGGGACCGGTATGGCTCATATATGAAGTCATGGCATGTAATGGCATGGGTCCTTAGGTTAATTAGGACTCTTAAAGAGAAGACACAAGGGAACTATCAGGCAAAACCGGCATACTTGACGGTGCCGGAATTAAGAGCAGCAGAGTCAGCCATGATTAAGGTAGCACAGAGAGAAGCTTACTCTGAGGAACACCACTATTTGTCAAAAGGACAGGGCACACCAAGCAATATAGTGAAGCAGTTAGGCCTCTATATGGAGGGAGGCATGATACGCTGTAGAGGTAGGCTACACTTTTCAGCTTTACATGATAGCGCCAAGTACCCTATCCTTATCCCTAATAAACATCGTATAGCCACTCTCCTTAGTAATTACTGCCACAAAGTGTGTAACCATAGTGGTGTTAGTTATGTTGTAAATTACATAAGGCAAAGATGGTGGATCCCCAAGATTAGACAGGTAGTAAAGAAAGCCTTAAGGGGATGTATCATCTGCAAGAGATTGCAAGGTACATCATACCGTGCTGTACAGGCCCCTCCATTGCCGGAGTTTATGGTTCAGGAATTGAGTCCTTTCCAGGTAACGGGGGTTGACTACACAGGTGCCTTGTCAGTAAAAGAGAAGGGGGGTACTGTAAGTAAATTATATGTAGTCTTATTCACCTGTGCAGTTACTAGAGCGGTCCATGTAGAGACGGTGTCTAACCTCTCCTGCGAATCCTTTTTGCATGCGTTCCGTAGGTTTAGTAGCAGGAGGGGTTACCCTGACATTATGATGAGCGATAATGCAACCACATTTGTTAGCGGAGCCAGTACATTACGGGAGTTGATAAATGATGCAAGGTTAAAAGGTACTCTAGCGGAATTCAAGTGCGAGTGGCGGTTTATACCGGCCAGGGCGCCATGGTTCGGTGCCATATGGGAATGGGTCATTGGCATCCTAAAGGCTGGCTTGAAGAAGGTACTGGGTCGAGCATTGGTTACCACAGAGGAACTGAATACGGTATTACTGGAGCTCGAGGCCACAGTCAATGATCGCCCGCTTGGCTACAGCTACAGTGATCTTGAAGACCCTCTACCCATCACTCCTTCACAACTGGTTCATGGGAGGCGGATCAGAAGCTTTCCAAGGCGGGAAGTCACGGATGAAGATCTCAAGGACACGACGTGGCGTAACAACGATTCCGTCAACCAATGCTTCCAATATGTAACAAAACTCTCACATGACCTGTGGAAAAGGTGGAGCACTGATTATTTAATATCACTCAGGGAGCAACATCGTCACTTAATGGTAAAAAGAGGGATAGCATCGCCGCAAGTTGGCGACGTCGTTCTAATACATGATGACGGCCCCCGACTTTTTTGGCGTATAGGTCGGATAATGAAACTTCTTCGTGGTCCTGACCACGAATGTAGGGTAGTTCAGGTAAAAACAGGAGCCGGTTTGACCACCAGACTGGTGGTTAAGCTATACCCACTAGAGATAGATTTAGAGATAGTGGATGCCGACAGCAAGCCGAATTCTGATAATATCCTTCCTGCTACTGGAGCGGACCGAGGTGATACCCCTCAAAGGCCGCCGTCACGTCGGGCTGCTTTCGGTTCCTCCCAGTTGTGGCGATCCATGATCGGGACGGGACAATTGTAAATACTTTGTATATAACTGGTGGCGGAGTATGTCGTGAATCCTAGCTGGTATATATACCGTAGTTTGAATTTCCCGGGTTCACGACAGCTGGTTCCTTTTTGTTTATACGCATTACTTTATTTATCTTTGTGGATAAATATTACTGTGGTTGCACCAATTATATCTTAGTTTATTTTCCCTTATTATTTAATCACGGGGGACGATATAGAACCCTTAAATATATTTTATATTGTTACGATAAAAGGGAATCTCAGTACACTTGACACAGAGACTTCGTCCCGTAACAAACCACCAGTTGCTGCCACATAACAACAGAACTTCCCTGATCTTCACCTATCGACATGTCCATCACCTAACCTACACTCTTTGCATCACAGCTAAGTTCCTTTAATACTAGAAGTACTTCATAAATATTACTGGGACTACCACAGATAGCCTACATATACAATTTAACACGTAAGTCCAACGCCAACCGGTATCATATTTATAGCCTAGGCCAATTCATCTTTCCAGGTCTAATCATTTAATTTATATCCGTTTCTCCTCTACCCCCTAGGAATAATAAACAGGATAATTGGTGTATAAATAAGTTATGGAGTTAGCTAAATTATAAATGTATATTAAAGAAATAATATTAATATAATAGTATAAAACAAGTATTATATTTTACTGATCCCACTATTGATTAAGAGAAGGTGTAATATGATTAAGTTATTATTGAGTGCTTAGTCTTTAGTACTTACCTTACTTTGAAATCACAGTACCTATGTTAATTGAGGTGATTTCACTTACAGTGGCGCAGTGTGTAGGATACACCTCTTTATCTGGGATTAGTATATTACAGGAGCTCTGGTGGCAGTAAATTCTCTCTTTAATTAAATCTCGGAGCTGTTGGCCATAGTGTGCTTTAGTGAGCCTACTAGGTGGGTTCACTTTCTCTAGAGTACTTCGAACTGTGATCTTTAACCATGAGTGGTGTAGCCGACATACTCAAGGAGGCTAAGGCATTGGGTGTGAATGGTGAAGAGGCACTGCTCAAGTTGTTGTTGTTGTTGTTGTTCCCCAAGCTGCCTGGCCGAACAGCTCCAAGGCCCTGAGCAAGGCCAAGGCCATAACCGAGCACCCCCACAGAACCCTCCCTGCCGACCACAATAAAGCCTGGGTGACCGAAGCCACTCCATGGCGGGGAGCTGAGGAGGGTGCGGAAACACCCGGGAAACCAAAGCCCCACCCAGGGCCCTGTGCCCCTCAGCAATTATGAAGAGAAAGTTGAGGGGCAAAGGAAAAATGTGACGCTTTGGCTTCCAATCTTGGTAGATTGGGAGGTCAATCCACGGAAGAGACTTGAGATCTAGAAAATATATAAGTAAAAGGAACAGTCCGAGTAAGCTATGGGTATGGCAGAGATCGCTCAGTTCTCATTCTGATAGACCAGCCCATCACCAAGTTGCTCAAGTTGATTGCGCTTGCGAATGAGAGAGATGAAAAGGCAGCTGAGAGAGATGAATTAAAGAGCAGCTGAGAGAGAGCGACAAAAAGAGGAGAGAGATGAAAGAGCAGCTGAGAGAGAGCGACAAAAAGAGAAGAGAGAAAGTGAGGAGAGAGTGAAAGCTCGTGCCCATGAACTTGAGGAGAGAGAGAAAGCGCGTGCCCATGAACTTGCCCTTGCTACACTTAAAGCTCAGCCACCAAGTGTTGAGAACCGTGACAGTAACTCCTCTCGAACTGTAGGAGATTCAGGTAAAGCTCGTATCCCTCCCTTCTCTGATGGAGATGATATAGATTCCTATTTGCTTAGATTTGAAAAAGTAGCTAAGTTTTATGGTTGGAAGGAGGAAGACTACCCGCTGCACCTTGGAACTCTACTGAGAATTAAGGCACTCAAAGTTTATGTAGGCTTACCCCCTGACATCTCTGACGTCTATGAGGCTTTGAAGAAAGCCCGATAATGTTCAAAGACACTACATCCGCCTTATTAGAAACAATTTATTAGGGAAAATAGGCACCAACAGATTCGCCATATTTTTCTCCATATAGTCAGCATAGAGGATTTTCGTTATTGACAAATTGAAAAAATACCCTTTTCACAGAAAAATACACCAATAATCTGTCAAATATGTCAAATAGCGGGGGTGTGGGGGCAGCAGCCCCCACCCATAATACTAGGATAGGTTAAGTAAGGTTGTTAGGTTAGGCTAATGTCCTTTCAAAGGGGTATAGGCTAGTAAACACTAAGAAAACTTATACCCGGTCAGAGGTAAGAAGAAGAAGAAGAAGAGTCCGATGTAGTCTCCTTGAATGCTACCGAAAGCCCTACTTCAGGCATTTCAGGTTGATTCAAATGCTTACCGTAAGATGTTCAGAGGCATGAAGGTGCAGGGTGATGAGCCCTTTGTACAATTTTTAGCCAGACTCGAACAAGTGTTTGGAAGGTGGCTGGTGTTATCTGATGTAGGTAAGTCTTATGAAGGTTTGTATGCTTTTGTAATTAAAGATCAGTTTTTAGCAAGTTGTACTCCAGAGTATTCCTCAATGAACGTGGAGCCAAGACTAATACTGATCTGGCCAAAGCTGCGGACTTGTACAGGAATGCTAATTTTTCACGTAAGGGCAACCCAAAGTCTACTGCACCCAAGTTAGAGGAAAAGAGGTACAATAAACCGGCAGAAAAGTCCGAGAAACCAGACAACGCCGCATACAACAAAACGTACACCCGTAAGTCACAAATTAAATTTTATATTTGTGGGGGTGACCATGTAAAAGCACAGTGTCCTCAGAATAGGTGTGGAGATTCTGGTAATGTGGCTAAAGTAAGTTTTGTTTTTGACTCTACAGAAAAACGTCCAGGAACCATAGTGGATCCTTGTGGCAAAATCGGAGACAAGAATGCAGAGGTTTGTCTGGATACGATGTGTGATACTGTGATTGTACACCCCAGATTCATTTCGGGTAAAGTCCCATTCAGTCCAATGTGTACAGTGTATGACTTTCTGGGTGTGCCTCTCAAGTTTCCTAAAATGGATGTAGATATTGACTGTAGATTTTTTTCTGGCAAAGTTAATGCTGTTATTGCTCCTATCAGATGCACAGATGTACTGCTCGGAACAGTTCCTGGTGTTGCAGTACCGTCCTTCACTGTTGGAGAAAAGAAAGGTGTTTAGACAGATGTCAAAGTTTCTGCAGTAACAACCAGGGCTGGGGCAAAGAAGGATGCAGGAGTTACACCTACACCTATAATTAATTATGCAGGTTTTTCTGTAGATACTAAATCTTTCCAGAAGGCCCAGGCTGACTGTAAAACGCTGAAGTCAGTCACAGTGGCAGATGGCGGAATCACAGAAGGTTATCAGCCATAGAGGTAGGAAAGTGAAGTATGAACAAATCAATAGTCTGCTTTACAGAATTTGCCTAGAGAGTAAAAATGCTGAAGAGATAGGTAACAAGCAACTTGTGGCGCCTAAAGAATTTAGGAATAGGGTACTGAATTTGGCCCATGACGGTTTGCTAGCCGGACACTTTTCTCACCGTAAGACTGCTAGTAAAATATATCAAAAGTTCTTTTGGCCAGGTGCAGGTGCTGATATTGAGAGGCTTTGTCGGTCCTGTGAGGTGTGCCAAAAATTCACTCACAAGGGTAGAGTTAAACCTGCACCCCTATCTAATATGCCAGTGGTCTCGGAACCCTTTTCTAAAGTAGCCATTAATATTGTAGGTCCAGTGGTGCCCAGGTCAAAACGTGGTCACAAATATGTTCTTACTCTGATTGACCGTGCAACGAGGTTCCCTGAGGCTGTTCCCCTTAAGAATATAGATACTATCACTGTTGCAGAGAACCTTGTGGAAATCTTTTCTAGGGTGGGGATTCCAAAGGAAATCTTGTCTGATAATGGTAGCCAATTCAAGTCTGATTTAATGTCTGAGATTAACAAGTTACTCTCTGTTAAGTCAGTTCACTCTAGTCCCTATCAGGCTCAGAGTAATGGATGTATTGAGAGGCTTAATGGTAATTTTAAGAACATGCTAAAGAAAAGTTGTGCTGAACATCCTGAGGACTGGGATCGGTATATTCCAGTGGTTCTTTTCGCTTACAGAGAATTACCAAATGACTCTCTCAAATTTTCACCATTTGAACTGTTGAATGGTAAGAGTGTGAGAGGACCCTTAACCCGGGAACTGCCGGGAGACTCTTAAGAGTTCCCCCGGCGGACTGCGGGGAGACTCTTAAGAGTCAGAGAAAACAAAAATCAACTTTTGACATCGAAAAAAAAAAAAAATCCAAAAAAAAAAAAAAAAAAAAATTGTTTGGCCCCTGGGCCATGCAAAATCTCAGTCCTCTACCTCCCCTCCTTCCCCACTTTCCTCCTCTCCTTCAGTTATCACCTATTTTCCCTGTTATTCCCTTATTCTGATGTATATTTTCGTGCTAACATTAGAAATCCGGTTGCAGGGTGTGGTCATCACTGATAGCAAGCGAATGCAAGAGAGAGAGAGAGAGTATCGATCGACTGTGTCTCAGTGGCCTTGGGGGAAATTGGCGGGAAAGCAGCTTGCCTCACCCATACATTATACAACTCGCGGGCTATATCTCCGATTTTGACCATCCAAACGCTGTTTTCACTAGTTTTATTGTTGTTTCAGGTTAATACCTTTATAATCAACCCATAATAGGCGCATATGGATAAGTATTAATGCTATTAACCCTTATTTAGCGGGGTCGGACTTAAGTCCGATACGAAAAAATTGGACCAAATGGCGGGGTCGGACTTAAGTCCGTGGGCGTATTCCCGCCCTAATTTAGGTGGAAAGCGAAACTTGGTGGTCTGGCGGTGTACTACAAGGGCCCACCCACACATCCCCACTGCGTGACCGTGACTAAGTGACCCTCAAGCAGCCATAATGGAAGGTCAAGATTTGCCCGTGTTCGATTCGGTGGCCGCCATCCCTAGTGCGTCGCGCCACCCTACTAACCACGCCCGGCTTACCACCCAGGAACTAGATATCATGCTGAACTCTTCAGAACTTTCTAATAAGCTGTTGGATGAAACCGTCGAAGGTCTGGGTGAGAGTTTTGGTAGTGTGGATGACTCGGAAGACGAAAATAACTCGATCATAGGCTTTCACCCAAGCATAATTTGCGTGGGGTGGATGTTGTGGTTGATATTGGACAGACCCTTGAGCAAATTGGAGACGTTCCTGACGAAGAACATACTGGTGTGGGTGTTGGTAAGTACAATTTATATTTTATAATTGCTTGAAAATGTGATTGCAAGCATTTTATCACCTTACGAGCGGCTGGTGGAGTATATTTCACTGTGCCGCCCAGCGGTTTTTTTTTTACCCTAAATGGGGTTGTTCCGTGCTCTTTTCATGAATAAACAAGACCCAGAGCGTAATACAAGTATGTATCCTGAAAGTGCGTAAATTGAGCTTTCCAATGACACCCGAACCATCCTTTTACGATCACTGGTTGTCTTTCAACGATCGTAAAACACGAGTGAAAAAACCCTAAAATACGGTAATTTCCTTATATAATTCCCTGTGTGGCGAGCGGTCTTGAGGTAATTTATGCTCCTAATCACCGCTCCGCTCTCTCTCAGAGCACATTACGTCCTCAAAATTGCACTCTACAAGAAATTTCCTTTGCATTTTATAGCGTATTATTTGTAGGCCGTTCGGTAAATTTCTTACGGTAATACAAACAACGAAAGATTGAATATTTGTGCTTGGCATTATATGATTGTGGGGAACAGATGTAGGCCTACCGTATATATTTGTTTTCATATATATGATACATGTGTAACATTTTTATATTATCACGACTCTCTCTCTCTCTCTCTCTCTGTCTCACTCTCTTTGTTTGTACTCCTTTGTACTCTCTTTGTCTGATGTAGGCCAGGGCACCGCCCTTACTAATCTCTTCCCTCTCAGGGGAAATCACACCTAGCAGATGTGTTTGACTTCCCCCCTCTCTCTGTGATGCTCTTCCTCTCTGGGTCTACATATACTGCATTTGACATTGAAATTGCTTGAGAGTTTGATTGCAAGCATTTTATAGCGTATTATTTGCAGGCGTTCGGTAAATTTCTCACGATAACCAGGGTGTATGGTACATTTCTCACGATAATACAAGCAACAACGAAGCTTGGCGAAGATTGTGGTCTACAATATACCTTTTATAATTGCATGTGACCTTGTAATTGCTTGAAAGTTTGATTGCAAGCATTTTATAGCGTATTATTTTCAGGCGTTCAATAAATTTGATAAATATATCAAAATAAGTCCTGTGGGACTATGAAATAGCTATTATTGGACAAGGACAATATTTTGTTCATCCCTCCACTGGAACATCAACAACAATGTCAACAACGTATAACCGTCGGCAATCGTAAGATTCAGAGTCGTAAAGATTCCAGGACGAGCTCAATAGAAAATGAATGAATGAAATGAATGAGTGTGCAGTACTGCCAATACGTATAGCGACTTCCGCTAGATCTAGCGACCTTTACTTCGATCTAGCAGCAATGACTTACACTAGCGGTTTTGTTTTGAAATTTCAGAACAATTTCGAAGTGATATTATATGGATTTTGCCAATTCATATTTCTAGTGGTATTTATCATGTCTTACATCTAACAATATATGCTAGCGGATTTAACTTCAATTGGTAACCCTCCCGCTCGAGTCGGCTCCAAGAAAATCGATAATGGTGGCACTTTAGTAAACAGGTGATAAACAAAAACGCATGCGGATCAGGTTGGTGTATCGGTATTATGGTAAGTTGGCTACCTACTATTGTTTATACGATATAGTAAGTAATGATAAGTAAATTAGTATATATTATATATAAAACAAAAACAAAATTCCTGCAAAGCAAGCGAAACAGAGAGAGAGAGAGAGAGAGAAAATGCAGAAATTTAACTGAAGAAAGAGTGAAAAAGATATAATAATACAGAAATATTACAAGCAAATAAATGAAATAGAGGGATTAGTTAGAGAAAATAATAATGAGAAATACATAATACGGATGAGGAAGAGGGGAAGCGAGCGAGCCAGAGAGAGAGAGAGAGAGACAGGAGGAGTGGGAGAGATTAGAGAAAATAGAGATTGCAAGCATTTTATAGCGTATTATTTGCAGGCGTTCAGTACATTTCTTACGGTAATACAAACAATGAAAGATTGAATATTTGTGCTTGGCATTATATGATTGTGGGGAACAGATGTAGGCCTACCGTATATATTATTTTTTCATATATATATGATACATATGTAACATTGTTATATTATCACGACACTCTCTCTCTCTCTTGTCTCTTCCTCTCTGGGTCTACCTATAGCCTACATTTATAATTGCATGTGACCTTGAAATTGCTTGAGAGTTTGATTGCAAGCATTTTATAGCGTATTATTTGCAGGCGTTCAGTAAATTTCTTACGGTAATACAAACAACCAAACAACGAAAGATTGAATATTTGTGCTGCACATCCCTCATACGAAATACCATTCCCACCGTATAGAGATAATACAGAAACTGAACTGAAGAAAGAGTGAAAAAGATATAATAATACAGAAATATTACAAGCAAATAAATGAAATAGAGGGATTAGTTAGAGAAAATAATAATGAGAAATACATAATACGGATGAGGAAGAGGGAAAGGGATCACAAGAGAGGGAAAACGAGCGAGCCAGAGAGACAGACAGACAGGAGGAGTGAGAGAGATTAGAGAAAATAATAATGAGAATTACATATACGGATGAGGAAGAGAGACAGAGCGCGCGAGAGAGGGAAAGCGAGCGAGCCAGAGAGAGAGAGAGAGAGAGAGACAGACAGACAGACAGACAGACAGGAGTGAGAGAGAGAGAAAGAAAGAGAGAGAGAGAGAGAGAATACAGAAATAAGGAGAAATAAGAGAAAAATAAGACCGATTACCAAAGGAATAGTAGACGCACGAGAGGCCGAAGTCAGGCCAAAGCGAACGCAACCGAACGCGCCCGGGAAATAGACCAAAAAGTACCTCCTCTTCCTCACCTCTTTCCACCCTCCACACTCATTCATAACATCCATTCATAGACTTATATGGGGAGACGAAGAGTTGCTCGTTCCAAAATTTATAGTTTCGTTCGCATTGAAGCCATAGTAACGGCGCTAGGCCGAGTGAAATTGAGCGAATATTTCGGGATTATGCCCGCTGAGCGGTACAGTGTAAAATACCTTACCACCCGCTAAATAAGGGTTAATGGTACAATGAATATTTTAGTGACGGAAACACCTCAAATACATGCGCACAGGGAGAGGTGTCTAATTACCCCCATGCGCACTTGTTAGGTTAACTATTCTCCATGAACTTTGGGCCAATGAACAGCGTGAAGAGGAGCTTAGAAGTTCTTATCAGCATGTCCTTGGTCTCAGAGACAGGTTGGAGAAGTCGGCAGAGTTAGCAGTCCAGCATTCTGAAGCTAGCAGTGAACAGTATAAAGAAAACTTTGACAGGAAGACTCAGCCGAGGAAGTTGTCTGTTGGGGACGAGGTGTTGCTGTTGCTACCGACCAACAACAATAAGCTTCTCATGCAGTGGAAGGGACCGTATAAGTTAGTACAGGTAAAGAATCGAGTGGACTACATAATTGATGTACGGGGTAAACCAAAGTTGTACCATATTGACATGCTTAAGACATTTTACAGGAGACTGAAGGATGATGATCAGAATGCTGCGGTATCACACACTGACCATTCCTCACCCGAGTTCTTTTGTAAAGCTGTAGGTACAGGTATCGTGGAGACAGAGGTTGTGGAGAACGGCGATGATGGTACTATTCCCCTTTGTAACTTTGACCAAATATCTTCTGTACACATCAACCCTGATATTACTGATTCCCAAAAGGCAGATCTTGAGGCACTGTTGGAGGAGTTTCCAGATATTGTAACGGACATTCCTGGTAGGACCGAGTCTGCTGAGTATCGTGTTAGACTGACTTCAGGTGTTCCTGTTCATAAGAAACCCTACCCAATGCCTAAACATTTCAGAAAGTGTTCGAGGAGGAGGTGGAATGGATGCTAGAGCTGGGTGTCATGGAGCCTTCAGATTCTCCATACTGTTCTCCAGTAGTACTTGTAAAGAATAATGATTCATACAGGCTATGCATTGATTTTCGTGTTCTAAATTATGGGACTGTTTTCGATGCCGAACCAATGCCTACCCGTGATGATTGCCTGTCTGAATTCATTGATGATAAATATATATCTGAACTTGATATGAACAAAGGGTACTGGCAGATTCCTCTTCATCCAGATTCAAAGGTATGTACTGCATTCGCTACTAACCAGGGACTAATGCAATTCACCCGCATGCCCTTTGGGTAAAAAACGGCTTGTGCTACATTCATTAGGTTGATGAGGAAGGTAACTAAAGATCTTGCAAACACAGCCTGTTACTTTGACAACTTAGTGATTCATAGTAAAGATTGGAGTTCTCATTGTAAACATCTAACAAATGTTCTTGTAAGACTGGGAGAGCATGGCTTAACAGTAGGTCCTAAAAAATGTTTCCTGGGGTTCTCTACCATAAAGTACCTTGGTTACTCCCTTGGAAAAAATAAGTTGGCACCTTTTGAGGACAGGGTTACGGCTATTCAGGAGCTTCCCTTATCTACAACTAAGTCACAGTTAAGATCATTTATGGATACTATGAATTTTTACAGGCAGTTTGTTCCTAACTTTGCTGAACTTGCTAGCCCCTTGACTGATATGCTAAGGAAGGGTTGCCCTACTAAGTTACAGTGGTCTCCTACCCTTGAGGAGAGGTTCCATTCATTGAAGAGACCGCTTTGCGATCAGCCTATCCTTAGACTCCCTAACTTGGAGAAAATCTTTTATCTCAGAACTGATGCTAGTAATGCAGGTCTTGGAGCTGCCCTTCTGCAGGAGGCCGACGGAGTGCTGATGCCGGTTTGTTATGCCAGCCGTAAACTACTGGACAGGGAGAAGAATTATTCAGCTATTGAGAAGGAATGTTTGGCTGTGGTCTGGGGCATAGAGTATTTCCGTAAGTATTTGTATGGCACAAAGTTTATCTTGCAAAGTTCATCTTGCAAACGGACCATCAGCCGCTGACCTACATTCGGAACCTGCAGAATACTAACAGCAGGTTGATGCGGTGGGCGCTAGCTCTTCAGTCATATGCCTTCAGAATTGAGTATATCAAGGGTAAGGACAATTTCATTGCTGACCTTCTTAGCAGGTCCTAGGTCATAATCCAGACTTCAACGAATCCTCATATTACCTGACTAGGATCTATATTCGGGGGAATATAGTTTGTGAGGGGACATTGTCAGGGATATTTATGATTCGTAATTCTTTAGTAAGTGTGAATATATTCGGATGAATGGATCCATATATGGGTGTTAGTGAGAGCCTGTGTTTTGTTTGAGGGTTCATTGTTTTAAGTAGCTTCGGTACACGTGTGAGAGCGGTACAAGTGAGCACGAGAGGGAGTTTCCTTTCCTAGTGTTTGGTGCTTCGAACTATGCTCATGAATTATCTTTTTATCCATAATGAGATAGTTGAAGCTTAATATTAACTTTCTTAATTTTGTTTGAACCCCATGTTAGGTAGTCTCTCTACAGCACACGGCGAGTTCACAGCTCCTCCTTTATCAAGTGAGTGTTATACAGTAGTGTACCGTGGAGTAAAGTGGTGTTTGTAATTTGCGAAGCTATTATGAAGTTATAGTGCTTTATTAATTGTTATAGACTATTACTCTACAGCGTTTCTTTCATTACTGTAGGCAGTGTGTGGTTGCTGCCGTGTGCTGGGTGGGCCTCACCTTGTCCCAGAGCTCCTTCCTTGGATAAGACAGCTAGTTCACGATATTCTGCACTTCTTGACTACTCCCGACTACCCAGCGAGTGGAGTAATCTTCACCGCCCTTTTGTCTTGGTTCCCCTACATGGTTATTGGCTGACAACTCGAGTGGTGACATCATGGTAGCCTGGTGATATGGTGGTTGTGATAGAGGGCCTGTGTGAAGGGCCTACCTGTATCACCACTGGTTGGGGGCCTGTGTGAAGGGCTTACCTGTATCACCACTGGTTGGGGGCCTGTGTGAAGGGCCTACCTGTATCACCACTGGTTGGGGGCCTGTGTGAAGGGCCTACCTGTATCACCACTGGTTGGAGGGCCTGTGTGAAGGGCCTACCTGTATCACCACTGGTTGGAGGGCCTGTGTGAAGGGCCTACCTCTATCACCACTGGTTGGAGGGCCTGTGTGAAGGGCCTACCTGTATCACCACTGGTTGGAGGGCCTGTGTGAAGGGCCTACCTGTATCACCACTGGTTGGAGGGCCTGTGTGAAGGGCCTACCTGTATCACCACTGGTTGAGGGCCTGTGTGACGGGCCTACCTGTGTCACTACTGGTGGAGGGCCTGTGTGAGGGGCCTGCCTGTATCAAGAGTGTGATGTTTGAACGTGGTCTGGGAATGTGCCTGGTTAATATTTTGACTGGTGTCGTGGTACTAGGACTTTAACTATTAGTGACTCCTAGCAGGACTCTTTACAGCGGAAGTCAATATCATTTAACCCATACAATGCAGCTCCTCTAGCGACCCATAATTGTCTTTTGCTTTTATGAGTGAATGTGTAGGTGACTGTGGTAGTGGGGCATGAAAGAATGATTGGTGTATAAATAAGTTATGGAGTTAGCTAGATTATAAATGTATATTAAAGAAATAATATTAATATAATAGTATAAAACAAGTAATGTATTTTACTGATCCCACTATTGATTAAGAGAAGGATGTAATATTATTAAGTAATTATTGAGTGCTTAGTCTTTAGTACTTACCTTACTTTGAAATCACAGTACCTATGTTAATTGAGGTGATTTCACTTACAAGCATTAATATTCTGCAATACAAACAGGTATTAACCAAAATTGCATCTATACCCAAGTCGGTAGAAAAATATCCCGGCCAAAGGCCGATTCCTTTTAAAATGAGAGGCTCGCTATCGCTCGCCAGGAAAAAATCAACACCTAAAAGGCACGAAAGGTTTTAATATTGACAAAAAACAATGAGGCGAAAGGTCTCAATATCGCCGAACTAACGGAAACCTCAACACTAATATGCTAAACATGAGGGAGAAGGGGGTCCAGAAAAAGCGAGTACCACCCACTTAACTAAAAATACTATCCCGGACAAAAGTTAGCCGGAACGGACTCGACACATCAACATTGGGGGACGTGATTATTATTATTATTTCCTGCATATTTAATAAGCGTCCCTCATTAAAATATAATTGTACGGTTGGCCAAATAAGTGATGTCGCGGCACCAAGTATGTTTCGATCAATAATTGGTATCAGCGCTATCTAAGCATAAATTCATCGTTTCGAGTGAGATATAAAACATGTTCCTATATTTACACACCCTATTAAACATCTGACAGACATTAATACAGCATACAGCGATCAAAACGTAATTACATCGGCGACACGACTTATTTGGCCGACTGTACATTGCCAGATTATCTTGTGGAGGGGCCAGCATATGTTGCATGAACATTATACACAGACACATTAAAGGGGAGATTTTCACTTAAAGGACTTTTTTTTTCTCGAACCTCCTTCTCCCTATGCTTAGCCTTATTATGCTTGAGATTTTAGGATGTTTGCCCTGTCAGTTTGGATATTTTAAGACATTTCGCCCAATTTCTGTAAATGTTAACACCTTTCGTGCCATTTAGGTCTCGATTTGTTTTCATGGCGAGCGATAGCGAGCCTGTATTTAAGAGGAACCGGCCTTCGGCCGGAACATTTTTCTACCACCAAAAAAATTACAACTTTATATCGAAGGGGGTTCTTTGGGGAGGTTATAATTTTGCCTCTGTTTGTCTGAAAATAAGATTTCTCACAAAGCTATTAATCAATGTTCACGAAATATGGTGGGCATATGGGAAATGCGCAAAGGATTCAATTTAGAAGGCGATCCGAAGATTTTCACGAAATTTGGTTGGTAGATAGGATGAAGCTATGAACCGATTATCACGAAAATTTGGTGGGCAGGTAGGATGTTTACTACAGCAGAACTGATTCAATTTAGGTGATGCAAATCATATCCTGCAGGAACCCAGAAGAAAATTTATGCCAATGGTAAAGAACCAGCCAGCATAGGCGGATGTATGCGATCTACCGAGTGTTCCTCGAGTTTTATATAGATATGCTAGCCTGTAATTTAGAAGGAATCGCCTTCTGTCACGACCTATATTTCTACCCAAAAATATAAAAATGTATCTCTTTTTTTTTTTTTTTTAAATCTTGATGGAGGTCTGGGAAGGAAACTAAAAATATGTTAAATACATAAACAAATAAAGATCTCTCCTTAAGCCGATACACAGTGAAATATATTCATAGAATTCTTATAAGTACATTAAATCACGTCCAATACAATTGCCAGCCATCAGAATCCACATACTATATTTGTATTATTGCTATATATGTACTGTACAGTATGTCAAGAGCTTGGGCTTCCTTATAGCCTGAAACTTGCTAGTGTTCTTATCTGTCCTTCCTCCTATGACTTAGACTGCTTCAAGTTCTGGGTATCCATACATTTGGACTCAAATTTATGTACCTTTATTTTGACTGTCTATCATTCTTTCGATTTTTGGGGGACACTTGTTACAAACATATTTGCATTTTGTCTCCTTCGTACACAAAATAAATAAATAAACATATAAATAATTAAAATAAACACAAATAAATAAATAAATAAATAATACATGCATACATAAATAATTAGATATACCATTTTTTTCCCCCGCAGTTTTTCCTTTTTATATAACCTAATGCATTCCTTATTATTTTAATTCTGCTATATTCGTTGTATTACAATATGTCTGTACTACATATTCTTAACCCTTTCAACCTCCAATACGCGTTTCTGTTCAGTTTCTGGCTACTATTAGACGATGTTATTCATATTAGTAACGGTACATGGAAGGAAAAGGTTTGATTGAGATAGTATTTACCCTTTTAATACCCACAGATATTTCCTAAGCTGTATTCAATCATCTAGTGATAGCCAAAATAATCTGCTAAAACGCATCAGAGTTTCAAAGGGTTAACATATTCCATAAACCATATTGTTGTTTGTGTGTGAGTGTGAGTGTTTGTGTTTTTGTTTTTTTTATAATAGATGTTTGTATCTGTTCCAAATGTGTTTCAGAGCGTTGGGGCTTGTGGAAATATAGATAAGGACAAAAATATAGAAGTCCACTCAGGTATTATCACAGTGAAAATACTGCTGGAGGCTCGAATTTAGGGGAGGTCTATAGTTTGTTCCCTAGACCTCCATGCAAGCTTAAGATTACACCCCCTACACCCCCTTTCAAGGTAAATGTGTACATTATTCGGTAGAAAAATGTCCCGGCCGAACGCCGATTCCTCTTAAAGTACAGCCTCGCTATCGCTCGCCAGGAAAACATTGACACGTAAATGGCACGAAAGATCTTAAAATTGACAGAAATTGGGCGAAAGTTCTTTAAATCGCCATACTAACGGGACGAACGTCATAAAATCTCAAAAGCAATGGGGCTAAACATGAGGTAGAAAGGGGTCAAGAAAAAAAATCCCTAAAGTGGAAATCGGCCCTTAATTAATATGGGTAATTAATTCAGGTGGTGAAGGTAGTGAGGGATAAGCCTTTACAACGGCGCAATGTAAGTACACTTTTAAGGGGAGATAGCCTGTTTTCCTGGACCCCTTTCTCCCTCTTGTATACCTTCATTAGTGTTTATATTTTAAGACGTTTGGCCCATTAGTTTGGTGGTTTTAACACCTTTTGCTCCATTTCGTTGTCATTTTTAAAACCTTTCGTGCAATTTACTTATTGATTTTTTCCTGGTGGGCGAAAACGAGCCTGTAAGTTTAAGAGAATCCGGCCTTCGGCGGGGACATTTTTCTATCGAAATATGTACAAATGTATCTTGACGGGGATCTAGGGGTGTTTTTCTAAGCTTGATGGTGGTCTTGCGAGGAAACTAAAATATAAATGAATATATGAATTAATTGACCAACAAAACAGCCTCTAGCCCGTTAAGTCATTAATTCGGCGCTCAAACAACATTGAGAACTTTTAAAGTAAAACATATCTAACACAGAATTAATTGGAAATTCAACCCAATTCGGGGATTTCTTGGAACATTTAAAGGCAACATTGGCATATTAGCGTTAAAGGGGTAGGGTAATTAGATTAATGTGTACTGGATGATGCTAATATATGAGTAACTGCCATGCTAGGGAGTGGCACTGATACTACTGATACTACTAATATTACTAATACTACTAATACTACTGACACTACTAATACTACTGATACTACTAATACAACTAATACTATTGATACTACTAATACTACTGACACTACTAATACTACTAATACTACTAATACAACTAATACTACTGATACTACTACTACTACTGACACTACTAATACTACTGATACTACTAATACAACTAATACTATTGATACTACTAATACTACTGACACTACTAATACTACTAATACTACTGATACTACTACTGGCACTACTAATACTACTGATACTACTACTACTTTTATGCGACGTTATAATTTAACGTGCTTGATAGTGATTCCGCTTTTTCCACCTTAGGGAAGAAGGGGGAATCTGAACACTCTCAATGGAGCGTAACGAACTGCAATATTATAAAACATATAACAATAATAATCAATGACACAATATTTGAATAAGAGTTCACTTTAGTTTTACGTGTATAGGTGCATGTATAATTTCCCGAACACATATCTATATCACTCCTCATAAGAATACAGGAGCCTGTACTCGAAGAATTATATATATATATATTTATCCCACTGATAGAAGTGTGGTGGTCTCTCTAAATCGAGTTACGGATATCTAGGAGAAGTGAAGAATGGAAAATCTTCAGAGTTTACATTAAGATGTATCTTAGCATATCTTATTAACCCTTACTGTAATCTTCAAAAACACTTTACAAAACAATAAGTTACTTAAAGGATTTGAGTAGAAATGGAAGGAGCCCGTAGAGAGTCTGGTGCACACATGGCGGGAAGGTCAGTTGTCCCTCCTGTTTGACCAAGGGGTAGGTCACGGTATCAACACACGGTCCAGGTAGGGGATGCTCTCTTTCTTTCTGCTACGTCCTTTCTTCGAGATCACAATTCAACACACTTGTTTGCACTAATGATAAGAGTCTCCAAGGATCCAAGGTTAGCCCTGACATATTTCTTATTTCCTATTCTACTGATTTGCAGTTAATTAGGTTCGTCCGAGGAAGACCTAGTCGTCTGTTAAATCAAGGCTGCTTGTCAAGAGTTTAAGGGGAGAATGGCTAGCCCCTACGGAATCTTTATCCAAACTGTGTAAGTTACCAGTTAAGTGTGTTCGCCCTAGGGAGAAGCACTCGACTGCATAATTAGGTCAGTTTTGCCTAACTCTCTCTTTTTTTTTTTTTTTTTTTTTTTTTTTTTTTAGCACCTAAGAGCTACGCGGGCCTTTTGCAATAGGCGGGCCCACCAGTGTTTAGGATTATTGTCCAAATAAAATTTTATATTCTATGATTTCGGCAGTGAGACGGCTTAGTATTCAGTCTTTTTCCTTGGCTTGTTTGGCAGTTATGTGGCATACCCAGACTCCACCCTGTTTTTGGTGGGTGAAATAATTGCAGCCGTTCTTCTTGAAGCCCTTGCATCGGTTGATGTATCCTTTGTATGTGGATGGTACGTATTTGCTGAAGTGTGCGCTGATACCGAGCCCCTTATTTGCCAGTTCGGGTCCTTTGTCAATGATCATTTCTTTGAACAAGGCCGATTGAGCGAGCAGGAATCCCTTGGCATCGTATCTTGTAAGGTATTCATCTGCTGGGTATTCATCATCTTCTGATTCGATCTACCCCTCGGGTTTCTTCCAGCTAGGAGAGGCAGGAGGGCTGGGGTCTTCTGTCGGTGGTTCAGTGGTGGCTTCTTGCTCCATCTCCTCTACCTCCCCGTCAAGAGAGGCGGGAGAGCTGGGGCTTTCTTCGGGTATTGGTGGTGATGGTGGTGTAACTTCAGGCAGCCTCTGCACATTGCTCTTGTTTAGAGGTTGAAGCAAGTTGAGGCACTTGGAAGGAGTTGTTTTGGGCCTCAGAGCTTGTGTTGGGATGAGCTCCATGGGCCAGGTTGGTTTGGGTGCTTCAGGCCTGGGGAAGGCGATGGTGGGGAGGTTACTCGCCTCCAGGAAGTCTTTCAGATAATCTCTGAAGAGGTTGTGGTCCCCACCAGCGAGAGCCATGGCCATTGTGACAACAATCTTGATGATATTGGATTGGCCACATGGTGGCTGGTAACAGCCTGCTGATGGGTAGTCAATCATGTCTTTTTTCTCCTCCTTTTTTCACCAACCACGTCTAGAGCCTTTTAGGGTTGCCCCTTCAGGCCCAGTTACACAGGTGCTCTCTCTAGGTCGGTTGAGATCCTATTCACTTTTTAGTTAGGGTTAAATGGCTCTTCTCAGGGCAGCAGGGAAATGGCAGGGAGAGTTTTTTTATTTATTGTGAGCTTATGATTTATACTAAAAATATGAGGGTTATTTCTGCAGGATGGCTTGGACGTTCCTCGTTTATTTATATTCATTTTAGGCTTGGATAATGAAAAAAGGATTTCTGACGGTGGGGAAAGTAGAGAATGTTCATGTTGTATGGAAGTGACTTTAGAGTTTAGGTGATCTTGTGTTTCTACTTGCTTGTTCACTTAGCTGCCATAATTAAGTTCGCTTTGGGCAGAAGATACAGGGGGATATTGGGGGTTTTGGTGGAGAACTTTCATAAACATTTCTTCAGAATAGAGAAGGTCTGGCTGGGGGTAGGATATGTCCTGGTGGGGGTAGGGTAGGTCCTGGTGAAGAGGGGATATGGACGCGTTCATTCTCCTAGAAAGGGGGAGTGACGGGTTTTCTATCACATGAAGGGGGTTTGACTTGTTTCCTTTGACATGACCTTGTTTAAGCGGTGTCTGTGATGGAAGGGATTCGGTGATCTTCGGTCTGCTTGATATGCTGGCAATACGGCACTGGTTGATTTGGCCGTTGTCTGGATACGGGATCAGGTTCTTGGTGGTGTTTGGCTCTTGTTGGCTGGTCCCCTGTATTTCACTACTAATAATACTACTGACACTACTAATGCTACTGATACTACTAATACTACTGATACTACTAATACTACTGATACTACTGACGTTACTATTACTACTAATACTACTGATACTAGTACTGACACTACTAATACTACTGATACTACTAATACTACTGATACTACTGATACTACTACTGACACTACTAATACTACTGACGTTACTACTACTACTAATACTACTGATACTACTACTGACACTACTAATACTACTGATACTACTAATACTACTGATACTACTAATACTACTGATACTACTAATACTACTAATACTACTGATACTACTACTGACACTACAAATACTACTGATACTACTAATACTACTGATACTACTACTGACACTACTAATACTACTGATACTACTAATACTACTGATACTACTGACGTTACTACTACTACAAATACTACTGATACTACTGATACTACTACTGACACTACTAATACTACTGATACTACTAATACTACTGATACTACTAACACTACTAATACTACTACTAACACTACTAATACTACTGATACTACTGACGTTACTACTACTACAAATACTACTGATACTACTACTGACACTACTAATACTACTAATACTACTAATACTACTGATACTACTACTAACACTACTAATACTACTAATACTACTAATACAACTGATACTACTACTGACACTACTAATACTTTTTTTTTTTTTTTGGGGGGGGGGGTTTACAAATATTCATATTTTATTTAGACAACTGAAAATTGAATAAGATGGTGTGCGTATGTAGATGGGGTGCACATGAGTTCCCAGGAAGTGCACAGTCCTAATTGGTGTACACAGGATCCCAGCAACGCACACAGACATGTAGCTACAGTCACAAACCTATTCAACACCATGCAACTTCAATCCAGTCTCCTTCCTATGCGACCCTCTGCCACTGCTGCCTCGTAGTCCACTTCTGCCACCGTCGCTGGTTGTGGTGCAGACAGTCTTGTTCCCCGCAGGCATAGTAGTGCTGATCTGAGCAACGAGAAAGATAGACGGCACCTCATCCAGGCTACAACGTGGCTCCTGGGCTGTTTCTTCTTCTCTGCGATGATCTCTGCAAGCCTTGAATAGAAGCACTGGGCCCTAGGTCCCATCCCTCCAGATGTGGTGAAGACTAGTTGGGTAAAGCTGCCATGTTCGATATTTAAGATCCTTTCCCCATATGCCCTGACCTTCTCTTGTTCATTCCTCTTGTGTGCAGCCTCCAGAGACAGCCCGCTGTAGCTATGGGCCATTGGGTCGAATATTCTTACGTCAAAGAATGCTCGCTGTGCTCTTGTCCAAAAACTTCTTGCACTAACGTCCACTCGTGCTTCGTTGGATGTGTTGGCCGTCCTGTGCTGCAAGATCTCTCCCTCCAAGGGAATGAGTGATGGTTCGCGCACCACATCTCGACACACCTCCCTGAGCATGTTCGCCGTTACATCTCTTACTTCATCGTGCCTGATGCTGATGAATCCTCCCTTCTTACATATCATGCTGTGGTCTGCATCGTTGTTGATTCCACAAACGCATCGATCGGGCAGTCCTTCAATCGGCCAATCATACCTCAGTGCAATAGCATCATTAAATTCTTGTTTGTTTAGATTGAAGCCTTTTGCCTTGATTGGTAGTGTTGTCAGCCAATTTGAAGCACCCATTTCTTGTGCTATTTGTACTTTTCTTGTTAGTCTCGGGGAAAGTTGTCGCATCAATTGTGCCAGGTCATTTTTCTGTGAGTTTTGCCTCTCTGACGTGATGGTCTTTCTGATGTTGTAGATGTCCGCCTGGTCCACTTCGCCGTCAGGATCTTGCGCTACGATGCGTTCAGTGAGAGATTCTGTTATCTTTCCTGAGTTCTCGTGTTCCGTTGTCGCCCTCCTCACCGGATTGATGATTCCAAGCCCTCCTAACCTAGGAGGAAGTGCGAGCAACTCCCTCTCTGTAGCATTTGGGGTGTGGGACTTCATCCAAGCTGGGATGAGTTTGTCTCTGATGGCATCTTCTAGCGGTTGAAGTTGTGGACCCACGTTTGGAATGGTACGCATCAATACTACTAATACTACTAATACTAGTACTACTAATACTACTGATACTACTACTAACACTACTAATACTACTGATACTACTGATACTACTACTAATACTACTAATACAACTGATACTACTACTAATATTACTAATACTACTGATACTACTAATACTACTGACGTTACTACTACTACAAATACTACTGATACTACTACTGACACTACTAATACTACTGATACTACTAATACTACTGATACTACTGACACTACTAATACTACTGATACTACTACTAACACTACTAATACTACTAATACAACTGATACTACTACTGATACTACTACTGACACTACTAATACTACTGATACTACTACTAACACTACTAATACTACTACTACTACTGATACTACTACTAATACTACTAATACTACTAATACTACTATTACAACTGATACTACTACTAATACTACTAATACTACTAATACAACTGATACTACTACTGAGGGCGAGGAATGACCAATTACGGGCAATTCCAACCTATAGCAGTGAACATTAAGAGGGTGAAACTTATTTTTTGGTCTATATATTTTATTTTGTTTATATATTTTGTTTTGTTCCTCGCTAGACCTCCATCAAGCTAAAAAATCAAAACAAAAAACACACACACACCCAAAAAAAATAAATAAAAACCGCCACCTAGACCCCCTTTTATAATAAATGTTTACGGTATACTTTTTCGGTAGAAAACTGCCCCAGCCGAAGGCTGATTCCACATAATTTTACAGACTCGCTATCGATCGCCTGGATAAAATCATCTAAATGGCACAACAGGTCTTAAAATCGCCAAACTAATGGAGCGAACGTCTTAAAATCTAAAAAATAATGGGTCTAAACATGAGGGAGAAGGGATCCAAAACAGCAACTTCTTATAACCTCGGAAATATAATACGCGTGAAATCTCAACTCAACATGATTCCAATAAAATAATTTCAACATAATTTCCAACTATCACAAGCCCACACTATTGTTCATTTCTGCTAAATGTTATCGTCAACAGCTTTAAGGAGGGATGGGCGTATTTATTCCTTCATCTATATATATACACATATATATATATAATATATATATATATATATATATATATATATATATATATATATATATATATATATATATATATATATATATATTTATTTTAGTTTCCTCGCTAGACCTCCATCAAGCTTTAGGAAACCCCCCCCCCAGACCCTCGTTCAAGACAACATTTTATATTTTTCGATAGAAAAATATCTCGGCTGAAGGCCGGTTCCTCTTAAATTACAGGATCGCTATCGCTCACCAGGAAAACATCGACACCTACAGTATATGACACGATATGTCTTAATATTGACAACGAAATGGGGCGAAAGGTCTTAAAATCGTCAAAATAATGGGCCAAACGTATTATTTAAATTTGAAAAGTAATGGGACTAAGCATGAGGTAGAAGGGGGACCAGAAAAACGACCATCTCCCTTTAATGTAGTTTCAACATAATTTCCAAGTATCACAATCCCACACTATTATTAATTTCTGTTAAATATTATCGTCAAACGTTTCAACTATAAATACATAACAATCATTGAATAATACGTTAGGGGTAGATACAAGGTTGATAATCAGTCTTTCACAATAATACGTTAGGGGTAGATACAAGGTTGATAATCAGTCTTTCACAATAATACGTTAGGGGTAGATACAAGGTTGATAATCAGTCTTTCACAATAATACGTTAGGGGTAGATACAAGGTTGATAATCAGTCTTTCACAATAATACGTTAGGGGTAGATACAAGGTTGATAATCAGTCTTTCACAATAATACGTTAGCCGTAGATACAAGGTTGATAATCAGTCTTTCACAATAATACGTTAGGGGTAGATACAAGGTTGATAATCAGTCTTTCACAATAATACGTGATACGTCGTAGTAATAATCAGCTCCGACCAGTAGCATAATACCATTGTTAGCAGAGAGTTGATCATCAGCCAGTTTATAACCCTTGCTTCTGAGATATTTCAAATGTGGTTGAATCTCTGATGCTATATAGAAACTGGGTAGTGTGTCGACCACAACAGCCTTGATGGGACATACCTTTTTTCTATAAACATAGGAAATCTCCACTATATCCATAGGTCACTGGTTCAAATCCGGTTCGAAGGACCATTATTTGTCGGGAATTTAGATAAAGAGGTTAAATTACATATCACTGGTACATAAAATATCCCAACAAATAGTTATAATATATTTACCAACGAGGTATTAGATGGGTTTAATCCAGTCCCCCACACACGGCTAATTCAATTGCATGACATGTAGGAATGTTCACATAATACAATATCGATACAATGAACTTAGCTTGGAGGACTGGTGATGTAGGACTGTTGTTAATATTGTTATAGATTAATATTTGTAGCACATGGTGAACTGTGGGTTGAGTCAGAGCCGGGGGGGGGGGGGGGGGGGAGATGTTGGCTGTATGGTGTTGATTGAGAGACTAAAGGGCCGGCGTCCGATCGCTTCGCGAAATTACATATGGCTGCCGGCTCATAATAATTATAACCCATAACTTGGTTTCATGATACATCTAGAGCTGATGTAGATATTAATACATTACAGTTGATACTTAACCTATACTTAAGAATAAACTACAATACACAAAGAACCAGCCGAAATAGTACATGCGATACGATGCCGCCAAATTCAAATGTCCTATTGGACCTAAAACTGTCGGGATCATTACCCTATTCCCGACAGGGGTAGATACAAGGTTGATAATCAGTCTTTCACAATAATACGTTAGGGGTAGATACAAGGTTGATAATCAGTCTTTCACAATAATACGTTAGGGGTAGATACAAGGTTGATAATCAGTCTTTCACAATAATACGTTAGGGGTAGATACAAGGTTGATAATCAGTCTTTCACAATATTACGTTAGGGGTAGATACAAGGTTGATAATCAGTCTTTCACAATAATACGTTAGGGGTAGATACAAGGTTGATAATCAGTCTTTCAAAATAATGTAAATGATGAATAATTATATGTTCAATATTTGTCTCCATTTTCTTAATTTTCCCTTCACATTTTTCAGGATGGTTACCGAAATGTAAGATTACTTTCACCAAATCCTACACTAAATTCATACCAAATACTTATATGTATGTGATTTTAGAGGAGTAAAAAACACAGTAGTATTAATATTAAGGTGCGTTTATATGAGAGGAATACTGTCAGAAGGCTCAGCCATTATCACTCATGAAGTTATAGCATATGAATAGAAAATGTATGTTGGCTAAATAAGCACATTTCAATTTCATGTCAATTACGAGCTCCGTGTGTGTTTAACGTGAACTCGGATGACTGGCATTGAGATGTGTGGGTGGGTGTGTGGGTGGCAAGCAAGAAGAGCAGCACTGGTTGGTTCTTCTGAGAAGGTGCAAGGCGTGAGTAGTGCTATTAACCCCATCAGCACCATGACAGCTTTTTACCTTTGATTCTGACAACAATTTGATGATTGTATACAGCTTAAGAAGGACTCATGTTACTATGAGGGTTTATTGAGATCGTACTTACCTATTTGAGTTGTATAGCTAGATTATAAACTAAAGTAAATCGTCTAATGGTAACCAGAATATGATGAAAATGACATGATGGTGGTAAAGGGATGAAGGAGACATGAGCCGGTTTTCTGGACCCCCTTTTCCTTAGTGTTTAGCCCCTTTAGTTTTCAGATTGTAAGACGTTCGGGCTGTTAGGCCCAATAGTTTGGCGATTTTAACACTTTTTTTTTGTTTTTTTGTTTTTTTTTCTATGTGAGTGAAAGAGACAAAATGCAGAACTGCCTGTATCGAGTGCCTCCCCCCAGAGTTGAAAGAGTGACAGGGCCAAAATCAAGGAACGTTCGAGCCAAAATGCCTGGACACATAGAGTTTGAAGCAACTTAAGTCATAGGAAGAGGGAAAGACTGATTCTGAGAGAGAGTTCCAGAGCTCAGCAGTTGAATAGAAGAAAGTCTGAGAATACCGTTTCACTCTTGGTTTGAAGAGTTGCACAGAGTAGGGGTGGATTTGTGTTGCAAGACGGGTACTACGTACCCTACGTAGAGGAGGTGGTATACACTGGGAAAGCTCACAAATTGATTATTATAGTAGCGATAGAATAGCGAGAGAGATGCAACATTTCGGCTAAGAGAGAGAGACTGCAGAGAGTTGGTGAGTGGACGGGAGTTAAAATAATGATACGAAAGGCTTTCCTTTCCACTTTGTCAAAGAGTGCAGTGTGAGAGGATCCTCCGCACACATGTGAACAATACTCAATATAAGGACGCACTGTGCCCCTGTACAGAGCAAGAAGCTGTGCAGGGGTAAAGAACCCCTTGAGGCGGTTGAGCACATCCAGCTTCTGGGAGGCTACCTTAGTAAGACTGGTAATATGGTTTTTCCAAGTGAGAGCAGAAGAAAAAGAGACACCGAGAATATTGAGAGAAGATGAAGGATTGACTTTGTATTGTTGAATTGTAAGGGATAGTCCTCTGGGAGTTCTGAACAGGTAGTAAGATGAAGAAATTTGGTTTTGGAAGCATTAAAGGCAACAAGGTTTTCTCTACCCGAATTGGAAATAGTAGTTAGATCAGAAGATAAGTGTTGCATGGCTTCATTACGTTTGTCTTTGAGAAATTGTTGGCAGGGGCGTTCAGAGAAACTAATTGAGTAGTGTAAGGTAGAGTCGTCTGCGTATGAATGGATGGGACTGGAGGTACAGTTGAGAAAATAATTTATGAAAATTAGAAAGAGAATGGGAGATAGGACAGAGCCCTGAGGAACACCGGAGTTGATAGGATGAGGAAGTGAGTGATGGCCATCCACAACCGCAGCTATGGAACGGCCGGAAAGGAAATTAGATACAAAGGCACAGTTGGAGGGATGGAAACCGAAGGAGGGTAGTTTAGAAATTAAAGATTTGTACTAGACTCTATCTAAGGCCTTCGATATGTCTAGTGCAATGGAAAAGGTCTCACCGAGGTTCCAAAAGGAGGATGACCAAGAGTTATTAAGATATGAAAGAAGATCACCAGTAGAGCGACCTTGGAAGCCATACTGGCGATCTGAGAGTTGATTGTGAGAAGAGAAATGCTTAAGAAATTTGGAAGCAAGAATAGTTTCAAAAACTTTAGAGATACAAGATATGAGAGCAATAGGACGATAGTTGGAGGGTTGAGAGTGGTCACCTTTCTTTGGGACAGGTTGAATGAGAGCTAAATTTCGTTGTCAATTTTAAGACTTATCGTACCATTTAGGCCTAGGTGTCTTTTTTTCCATTGCGAGCGATAGCGAACTTGTAATTATAATCATAATTATAATAAAAAGATAAAGGGGTAGTAAGTTGGTTGACATATTATATAGAAAAACTGCATGGTTATTATGGCGAATTTGAATGTACGTTAATTTATATATACGGTATATTTAATATTGCCTTTAGTACCTCCCAAGATCTTCATCAAGCTTGAAGAAATACCCCAACACCCCCCATCGAGATACCCCAAGACCCCCCATCGAGATACCCCAAGACCCCCATCGAGATACATTTGTACATGTTTTGATTATACAAATGTTCAAGCCAAAGGCCGTCCTTCGTCCGGAAAAAAAATTCTACGGAAAATGTACAAATTCATCTCGAAGGTGGTTCTTTGAGGATAATTTATTTATTAAAACGAAAATAAACAGATAAATAAATAAACTAGTGAATAAACCGTACCCCCTTAATGACTACCTAAACAGAGAGCTTTTATAGTCAACATTCGGTGATCAACATTTTTCTGGGAACATTTTTGGAATATTTTGCACTGATATCGGAAACTAGACTGATGGTAGACGAAATTAGGTAACCGAAATATATTTAATGTTAAGCTCATAAGCTGCCAGGCTAGTGTTAAAGGTAAATGTTGAGGGAAAAAGCGCTCGTGTGATACCAGCTTAAGTGTGACTAGGGAATAGTGTTATCTTAATAATTATATGGGATATATTTAAATTAGATGATTTTATGCAGTTTAAGAAGGACCTATGATACTAACTGAGATCTTATTTACTCATTTGAGTCGTAGAGGTAGATTATAAACTAAAGCAAATTGTATAATGGTAACCAGAAAAGATGAAAATGACGTAATGGTGGTGAAGGGCTTATATAATGCGACGAACGTCATATAATCTACAACATAATGAGGCTAAACATAAGGGAGAAGGGCGTCCAGAATAACATAACATATGGCCACTACTGAACTGTATTATCTCTTCATCTTTACTAGACGAGACACTTGTAACATCTCAAGGGGAGATAAAGAATATTCATATTTGTTTTCACCAACCCACTAATTAATTTACAAATAAAGCTAACCTACACAACCCTAACAAACGGTGTTTAGGTTAACTATAACACCAGGTAAGGTACGGTATTATAATAGTGTGAGCCATTTGTCTAGATTAACAATAGCATCACCTACTGTATTAGACGTTAACCCTTTCAGTAGTGGATGACACTATATTATTTTTGTTTAATTTGTTTACATTTGATTTATACATTATTATTATTATTATTTATCAAGTATTTATTATATTTTGTTGCTTTTATTATACGATTTGATACATTTTGGGAAGGATGTATAAATGTCTAAGTAGACAAAACTAACTTAATTATGCCTCTGACTATCACAGATCCTTCCGTAAGCTGAATAAAATCGTCTAATGATAGCCAGAAAAACCTGCAACCACGCGTCGTAATCCTTAAGGGGTTGGGCAAGGTTAAAGGTATGTATAGCATAAGGCAGGGTATTAATATATCGTATTTTGTTGTGAGTAACTATAGCATTATATATGATATAATGTAGCATGTATAGTATGCATAGTATATTCTATAGATTTGTATTTATATATTTGTTTATTTATTTATTGATATATTAATTTACTTATTTGTATTATTATTATTATTATTATTATTATTATTATTATTATTATTATTATTATTATTATTATTATTATTGTATTTATATTTTGTTAGTTTCCTCCCTAGACACACCTCACGCTTGAACAAATACCCCAAAGACCACTCTTCCAGATACATTTGTGCATTTTACAGTAGAGAAATGACCCGGCCCAATGGTAATTCCTTCTAGATTGCAGACTCGCTATCACTCGCCAGGAAAATAAATCAACACCTAAATGACAGGGAAGGTCTTAAATCGCTAAAGCTAATGGGGCAAATGTCTTAAAATATCAAAGATATAGGGGCGAACAATGAAGAAGAAGGGGGAGGGGGGTCTTGAAAACCCCCCTTAAGCTAGAACCTTTGCCTGACATATCCTAATACTTGACCTGATGATGTAATACTTGACCTGATGATGTAATACTTGACCTGATGATGTAATACTTGACCTGATGATGTAATACTTGACCTGATGATGTAATACTTGACCTGATGATGTATTTATAGTCAAACCTTTGCCTCCTGCCCACCTCCCTTGTTCCTCCCTTTGCCTGACATATCCTAATACTTGACCTGATGATGTATTTATAGTCAAACCTTTGCCTCCTGCCCACCTCCCTTGTTCCTCCCTTTGCCTGACATATCCTAATACTTGACCTGATGATGTATTTATAGTCAAACCTTTGCCTCCTGCCCACCTCCCTTGTTCCTCCCTTTGCCTGACATATCCTAATACTTGACCTGATGATGTATTTATAGTCAAACCTTTGCCTCCTGCCCACCTCCCTTGTTCCTCCTTTTGCCTGACTCATCCTAATTCTTGACCTGATGATGTAATTATAGTCAAACCTTTGCCTCCTGCCCACACTCCCTTGTTCCTCCCTTTGCCTGACATATCCTAATACTTGACCTGATGATGTCTTATAGTCAAACCTTTGCCTCCTGCCCACGCTCCCTTGTTCCTCCCCCCACCTCCCTTGTTCTCACTTTGCCTCCCACCCTCCTCCCCACCACCTTTGCCTCCCCCCACCTCTCCTTTTTTCCTCCCTCCCACACCTCTTGTTTCCTCCCTTTGCCTGACCTCTCCTCCTCCCCACCTCCCCCTTCCCTCTTTTTCCTCCCTCCTGCCCACCTCCTGGTTCGTTCCTCTCCCTTTGCCTGACATAGCCTATACTTGACGCTGCAGGATGTTATTTATAGTCAAAACCTTTAGCATCCTGCCCACCTACCCTTGGTTCTCCCTTTGCCTGACAGTATCCTAATAATTGACCTGATGATGTATTTATAGTCAAACCTTTGCCTCCTGCCCACCTCCCCCCCCCCCACCCTCCTTTTCCTCCCTCCCCCCCACCCCTTTTTCCTCCCTCCCTCCCCCACCTCCTTTTCTTCCCTCTCCCCACCTCTCTTTTTTCCTCCCTCCCCACCTCTCTCCCTCCCTCCCCCTCTCTTTTCCTCCTCCCCCCCCTCTCCCTCTTTTTCCCCTCCCCCCCTCTTTTTCCCCTCCCCCTCTTTTTCCTCCCCCCCCCTCTTTTTTTCCTCCCTCCCCCACCCTCTCATCTCCCTCCCCCACTCTCTTTTTCCTCCCTCCCCCCCTCTCTCTTTTTCTTCCCTCCCCCCCCCTCTTTTTCCTCCTCCCCCACCTCCTTTTTTTCTTCCCTCCCCCACCTCTCTTTTCCTCCCCCACCCCCCCCCCCCCTTTTTTCCTCCCTCCCCCCCCCCCCCCCCCCCTCTCCCCCCACCTCTCTTTTCCCTCCCTCCCCCTCTCTCTTGTTCTCCCTCCCCACCTCTCTTGTTCCTTCCTCCCCACCTCTCTTTTTCCTCCCTCCCCCACCTCTCTTTTGCCTCCCTCCCCCACTCTCTTTTTCTTCCCTCCCCACCTCTCTTTTTTCCTCCCTCCCCCACCTCTCTTTTTCTTCCCTCCCCCATCTCTCTTTTTCCTCCCTCCCCCCCCCCCCTTTTTTCTCCCTCCCCCACCCCTCTTTTTTTCCTCCCCCCCCCTCTCTTTTTCCTCCCTCCCCCCCCTCTTTTGCTCCCTCCCCCACCTCTCTTTTCTTCCCTCCCGCCCCTCTCTTTTTCCTCCCTCCCCACCTCTCTTTTTCCTCCCTCCCCCCCCTCTCTTTTTTCTTCCCTCCCCACCTCTTTTTCCTCCCTCCCCCACCTCTTGTTTTCCTTCCTCCCCCACCTCTCTTTTTCCTCCCTCCCCACATCTCCCTTTTTCCTCCTCCCCCACCCTCTCTTTCCTCTCTCCCCCACCTCTCTTTTTCCTCCCTCCCCCACCTCTCTTTTTCTTCCCTTCCCCACCTCCCTTTTTCCTCCCTTCCCCACCTCTCTTTTCCTCCTCCCCCACCTCTCTTTTTCCTCCCTCCCACCTCTTTTTCCTCCCTCTCCCTCCTCTCTTTTCCTCCCTCCCCCACCTCACTTTTTCCTCCCTCCCCCACCTCTCTTTTTCCTCCCTCCCCCACCTCTCTTTTTCCTCCCTCCCAACCTCTCTTTTTCCTCCCTCTCCCTCCTCTCTTTTTCCACCTCTCTTTTTCCTCCCTCCCCCACCTCTCTTTTTCCTCCCTCCCCCCCCCCTCTTTTTCCTCCCCTCCCCACCTCTCTTTTTCCTCCCTCCCCACCTCTCTTTTTCCTCCCTACCCCACCTCTCTTTTCCTCCCTCCCCCTCCTCTCTTTTTCCTCCCTCCCCTGATCTCGCCTTTTTCCTCCCTTTGCCTCCCCCACCTCTCCTTTTCTCCCCTCCCCCCTACCTCTCTTTTTTTCCTCCCTTTGCCTCTCCCACCTCTTTCTGAAAACTAATTTCAACTTTTACTGTGTCGGTAGTGGCCTGGGACATTAAACTTGACTTTTTTTCGGAAGCCTTTTTAGTGATGAAGTATTGGAAGGAAGATCAAGCATATTATTTAGAAATTGCTTGTATTATTGATTTGATTAGTGTACTTTTGGCTATCTTTTCATTTGTTTCTAAAGGTAAGATTTGTTTTGGATTTGCATTAGGCTTGACTTTATTTAAATTCATGACGTTGTTTAGATTATTTTCATCTTTATCAAAACTTACTTTGTACTATGCTTGTTTTTTGTGGGTGTACTGTTATATGTGTTCTTCTCCTGTCATCTCTTTTTCCTTACTTGTGTTTCTTGCTGATCCTCCCTATCTCTTGTGGGAGTAAAGGCTGGCTAATTCTTTGCACTATTATCCATTTACAAGTAGTCCTGTGGTACTGGGAGACGTGTGAGGTAAGATCTGACGGCTATATTTCACACACCTATCATATGCATTAATCTCGCTGCATTTGCATTTGCTAACTTTTATTACAAAACGAATAGTATTGCTTTACTCAGATTATTTAATGTAATTGGGTTGGGGGGGGGGGGGGCGGCTGAATCTGGTCCCCGTTCTCCATCATGTCTAATCCCATTAGTTTTGATATTTTAAAACATTTGCTCCATTAGTTTGGTGATTTTAAGAACTTCTAGATGTCGATTTTTTTCTGTCGAGCGATAGCAAGCATGCAATTTAGGGGGAATCGGCGTTTGGCCGAGACATTTTTCTACCAAAAAAAAAAAAAAAAATAAAATAAATAAAAGAAAACAAATATATTTAGAATGGTGGTCTTGGGGGTATTTAAGCTTGTTGGGGGCTTAGGGAGGAAACTAATACATAAATAAGTATATAAATAAAACAAACAGTAAATTAATAGATAAGTAAATAAATAATAATCTCCCTTTAACGTTTACTACCTACCGAAGATCACCTTAGGTTGGGTTTGCTACACTTCAAGTGGCACCGAAGAGTGTGACGCCCCTCATTCTAAGTGAGGATTTGGTGCAGCAGACTGTTCGAAGGGGCAGCAAGCACCCCTGCGAAGACGGGCTCGTCTGACACCTTTTGCAGTTCGACATCGAGGGCTGTCTTGAAGTTGTCTAACGAGACGCCCCTCATGTCTCTTGCTCGCCGTAGGCATTTGTTGAAGAGAAGCGGTCCTCTGTGTGATAACCAACCCTCTCGCAGAGTGCGCATAGCACCCCGGTTATTCATCCGAGGGATATCGCATTACCAGCCTCTCCTGTCACTGAATTTCATGACTATCGGGGTATGTAGGTTTGGTACTAAACCATCTGCTATTGTCCATGTGTATGATATTAAGTAACGTTAAGTAACTGGTATGTGTGTATCATTAAGTAATGTACCACGAATGTCTGTCCGGGACTGAACAATTGTACATGCACTTTACCCCCCCTCCTTTCACCATAATCTGCGTTCATCATTTTTGGGTGTGTTGGTATAATCCCAGTTCCTCTCTCCTCCACCCTCAAAGTGCGTGCGTTGTAATCCTCTCCTTCCCCTTGCCTCACCACTTCACTTCACACCATTTTTACCGGGTGTAGAATTGCTTTAGTTAACCTTCCTTTCGCATTATCTTAACTCCTTCAGTACCATGGCGCCTTTTTAACTCTGATGTTGATTAAATGAGAAGATTGTATGCAGTTTAAGAAGGACATTTGTTATTAAGAAGATTTACCGAGATCGTATTTACCCCTTTGAGTCATAGAGGAAGATAATAAACTAACACAAATCGTCTAAAGGTAACCATAATATGATGACAATTACGTAATGGTGGTGAAGGAGATAACCGGGTGTAGAATTGCTTTAGTTATCCTTCCCTTTCACTCCATATTTGCCGGGTGTAGAATTGCTTTAGTTACCCTTCCCTTCCCACCATACTTCGCAGGTAGAGAGAGATAGAGAGAGAGTGAGGGTGTTAGAGTGAGAGTAAGTGAGAGAGAGAGAGAGTGTGTGTGTGTGTGTGTGTTTGTTTAGCCTCTCTCCATTCCACCTGGTACTCCTCTTTGCCTGATGGAGAACACATGGCTCAATCATTCTAATCGGATTTAGCAAAGCGGGGCCAGAGTTTGAACCCCCACCCCCACCCCTGCTGTGAACCCTATTCGGACCGGTGATTGAGCATTTCAGAGGCAGGGAGCGAGAGAGAAAGCAAGGGAGCGAGTAGCATGGTGGTCCTGTGTGTGTGTGTGTGTGTGTGTGTGTTTGTGTGTATTTGGTCCTCTGTGTGTATGGGGGGGGGGGGGGTATGTGTGTGTGTGTGTGTATGTATCTGTGTTTGTGTGTGTTGTCCTCGGTGTGTGTGTGTCTGTCTGAATATGTGTGTGTGTGTGTGTGTGTTTTATGAGTGTGTGTGTATTTGTGTCTGTGTGTGTTTGTGTGTGTTGTCCTCGGTGTATGTGTGTGTGTGTCTGAATATGTGGGTGGGTGTCTGCGTGTGTGTGTGTGTGTGTTTTATGAGTGAGTGTGATTGGTTGGGGGGTATGTGTGTGTGTGTGTGTGTATGTGTGCGTGTTTGTGTGTGTGTACCCCCTTGCTGACTTAGCGTCAAAGGTGATGGTAATTATTAGTTCGTTAATAGGTTTAACCCCTTCTATACCGTCGACATTATCATTATTATATTCTGGCTATTACTAATAGACTTCATTCAGTTTAGGAAGAATTTCTAGCAATTATTATGCTTCGAACTATCTCAATGAACCCTTGTAGCTACCACAGATCCTTCCCAAGATGCACAAAACCGTCTAAATATACCTAGAATATAATTAAATAGACGTCACCGGTACAGCTCTATAAATTTTGAAATCTCATTATATTCCAGAAAACACATTCAAGAGATACAGTATATAAATCTTTGAGGGGAGCTGAGCGTGGTTATTTGTTTGTTGTGTAATCATTTTATAATGTTATAGTTTCCATCCTAGACCTCCTTAGAGCTGTAAGAAACACTCTAGAACCTCCCTCAAGATTAATTTGTACATTTTTCGGTAGAAAAATATCCTGGCCGTAGGTCGGTTATTCTTAAAATTACAGGCTCGCTATCGCTCACCAGGAAAATCGACGCCTAAATGGCACGAAATGTCTTAATATTGAAAAATAAATGGGGTTTAAAGTCATAAAATCGCTAAACTAATGAGTCGAACGTTTTAGTATCTAAAAACCAATGAGATTACACACAAGGGAGAAGGGGGCCAGACAAACCAGTCCATCCCGATCCCCTTTACAGCTCACTAACAATAACACTATAGGGTTTTTTTTCTCCAGTAAATATGAATATTTTGTAGCGAATATGTTGTCAATTATGAAAACTTGTCATTAAGGGGAGATGGGTCGTTTTTCTAGTCCCCCTTCTCCCTCACGTTAAGTCCTATTAGTGTTCAGATTATATGATGTTCGGCCCACATTAGCTTGGCGATTTGAAGACCTTTCGCCCCATTTCTTTGTCAATACTAAAACTGTTCGTGTCATTTAGGTGTCGATTTTTTCCCCTGGCGAGCGATAGCGAGCCTCTAATTTAAAAGGAACCGGCCTTCGCCCGCGACATTTTTCTACCGAAAAATTTACAAATATATCTTGAAAAACTATAAAACTATATGTATAATAGGAAATAAATACGCCCATGCCCCCTAAACCCATTGAGGATCATGTCACGTTTTGGAGGTGTCTTCTGGTTATTAGTAGACGATTTTATACAGCTGAAGGAAGACATCTAGCAGTCGTAAGGGTTTAGTCGATCTCAATTAACCTTTTCATTCACTCTCCTTTAATTAAGGGGGGATGATTCATTTCTTGGTCGATTTTGTCATTAATTTATTATATGTTTTAGTTTCCTCTTTAGTTTTAGGATCCCTCTTCAAGATATATTTTTACATTTTTCGGTAAAAATATTTCCGGGTTCCTCCTAAGTTTCAGGCTCGCTATAGCTCGCCAGCAAAACATCGACACCTAAATGACACGAAAAGTCATAATATTGACACAGAAAAGTAGTGAAAGGCCTAAACTCGCCAAACTAATGGGCCGAACCTCTTAAAATCTGAAAACTAATGGGGTTACATGAAGGAGAAGAAGGGCCAGAAAAACTGACCTGCTCCCCTTAATAAAATCGTCTAGTAACAGCCGGAATAAACTGTCAAAGTGTGTCATAAATGGGGTTCATATGATGCAGAAATATAGTAGTTTCAGATTGTTCCTGTGAATATCAATAAATCAGTTACTAATGGATTCAATTTACCATCAGCTGATATAAACCCGACCCTAGCTATAGTCTATTCGCTGTAAGTAGGCGAGAAATCATGACCTCTATCCTCTGTAACTCAAAAATGCTAGAGCAAATTGGCTGTAAATTTCCACATCTATTCCTTGACTGACTCTTCCCAAATGGTAGACATATTAGCTCGATTACTTTGGTCATTTTTGAGTTACAGAGGTTAGATTTCATGATTTCTCGCCTACTTACAGCGAATAGACTATAGTATAATAGCTTTCACGGTATATGTCTTTCTATTCTAACAACCCCTTAATGTTGTGCTGTCATCATTGCATAGGTAGTTATGATACAATTATGTAATAATATAAGTTTTTCCCAGCAATACAAAACAAGGAGAGTGGACACCAAATAAGTGAGCTAATGTGTCAGCAAAAGGTGTCGCCTTTTCCACGGTGATTTATTGTCGGGATTTTTTTTGTTTTCCCATAGACCTCCATTAAGCTTAAAATTAAACACTTTCACATAGCAATTTTGATAAGTTAATTTAACTTTATATTGTCTTTGTCCCAGTGTTGGTTTGTTTAGTTTGCATTTTTTACATTTTAATTTAAGATAAATGTGTATTTCTTTCAGTAAAAAATGTCCCGGCCGAAGGCAAGTTCCTTTTTAATTACAGGCACGCTATCGCTCGCCATGAAACAATCGACACCTAAATCGCACAAAATATTTGAAAATGGGTCGAAATTTCTTAAAATCGCCAAACTAGTGGGGCAAACGACTTAAAAAACAAAACAAAACAACAATGGGGGTAAGCATGAGAGAGAAAGGGGTCAAGAAAAAAATCCCCAAGTGGAAATCTACTCTCAATTTCGTATATTAGTTTACTTCAGCTGAATAATTTATGTGCACAATATCCTGTAACGTTAGCAATGGCACATACTGTGTATATATATATATATATATATATATATATATATATATATATATATATATATATATATATATATATATATATATATATATATATATATATATATATATATATATATTACATACATACATTTATTAATACAATATATATTATGTTCTAATTATATAGCCTTATGAGGAGGGTTTTATCAGCCCCTTCTCCCTCATGTTTAGTCCCATTGGTTTTGAAATGTTAAGACGTTCGCTCATTTAGTTGGGCGATTATATGACCTTTTGTGCCATTTACGTGTCGATTATTTCCTGGCGAGCGATAGCCAGCCTGTAGTATAGGAGGAACCGAAATAACAAATAGATGCAAATCCTTCCTTAAGGGGGTAGTACTCGTATTTTCAGGACCCCCTTCTCCCTCATGTTTAGCATATTAGTTTTGAGGTTTTAAGACGATTAAGGCGATTTTAAGACCTTTCGCCTAATTATTGTTATCAATATTAAGACCTTTCGTGCCCTTGTTAGGTGTTGATTTTTTTCCAGGCGAGCGATAGCGAGCCTCTAATTTAGGAAGGAACCGGCCTTCAGCCAAGAAATTTTTCTACCGAAAAATATACAAAATTATCTTGAAAGGGGGTTTAGGTTTTTTGGTTCTAAGCTTGCTGGAGGTCTAGCGAGGAAACTAAAAAATAAATTCATAAATAAATATATATATATATACCGCAAACCAAGTACTACCCCCTTAAGCTGTAGTAGTTCGTTAATCCACCCTCCGCCCGATTTTTTTGCAGCTTTTCTCAAAACTAGTTCCGGATTTTTTGTTTTTGTTTTTCGCTTAATACAATTGAAATACCCAGAAAGCAAGAACAACTACTTCTTCTTTTTTTTAGCCTGGAAGCCTGTTGCCTCCACAGACTTTTCCGCTGACTTGCATTTCTATATTCTCGTCCAAGTAATGATGATTCGCTTCATCGTAAACACATACTCATAGTCCTTTCTGACTCTATGAATTCAGTCTTTGTGATTAAAAACTATTCAGACATTACCTCTCACACTTACATAGTTTATAATTGTTTTCTCTCAGTCATATCTAGACATTAATGTATTAAGTAATTGGTATATGTGAACCATTTTTAACCCTATTTATGTGTTTCATTGTTCATATAAGTTTGGCTATCTTTCTAATAGTTTACTCAACCGTACCTTTACATTTGTATTAATAGTAAGTTCGTCTGTTATTATTGTATTTTAAGTTCACCAAATTAACTTAAATAATGATTATATGTTAGTTTTGTAATAAGTTATGTTAACTTATTTTAGAATAATTGTGTTTAATGTTGACTTGTTGACTTTTATTTCTTTTCTTTTACCCATTAGGTCTTCAATAACAAAATTTGTATTGATTGGCATTAACAATAACTGAGTGAATAACAGAGAGAGAGAGAGAGAGAGAGAGAGAGAGAGAGAGAGAGAGAGAGAGAGAGAGAGAGAGAGAGAGAGAGAGAGAGAGAGAGAGAGAGAGAGAGAGGACACACACACACACATTTTCACCTCCCTTCACCCCCGGGTTTCCACCATTAATTAGCAAGGAATAACATGTTTAAGAATGTCCCCTCTTTCATTCTCTTTGTCTCCAGGAAATCACTGAGTCAAAGAATGATAATAACGACAAATGGAATGTTAGAGAGGGGAGAGAGAGAGAGAGAGAGGGAGAGGGAGGAAGATCGAGAGGAAAAAATGAAAAATGCGAAAGAACATTAACTATTAATTATAATACAAACAGTACGTTATATTTTCGTGTTAGGAGTATATGCTTAGACGAAAATATATAGTGAACATATTAATAAACACAAGCGAAAATAGATTTAACAGAGAGATGTAGATTTTTGTTTATATATAGTTAAAAGGAAAGGTAAAGTACTTAAATATAGGGTAGACATACATTTAATATGGATTTATGAAAGATTCCAAATATAGATATTTATTCACTGTCAAATGTATGTGGAAAGAAACAAGACTTATATATACCGATATATATATATATCCATTCTATCTATCTATATGCTCAGGCCCAATCCCCATTTTGGGGGTAGCCGACTCAAGACAGAGCAAGAACAGGAAAAACACAAAAACAACATAAAACAACAAATAAACACAGATAAAAAGCACAAACTCACACACATCCAGGTCACCCAGGAGAAGACCCAGAGACCTGGGTCACCAAGGTCGCTCCAGCACTCCCCCGGCCCCCGACCACCCGGAGAGGTTCCGATCTCGGCAGGCAGACATGCAGCGGAGCCAAAGCCACAAGCCCCCCACCACACTTCCAGGCGCACCCTTCATATTAATCGTCTCCCCGGGCCAGGCGCCTGATGGACTATTATCTAGTCCAACTTGCGCCCGACCCCTTACTCCAAATTACCACGTGTTCACTCAACTATTCACAAGCATTCTCCATTCACTCCTGTCCACCACCACTTCCCTGCCTGATCTATAGTCATTCCTCTATCATCCAAAGCCTTTCTTACACAGTCTCTCCATCTCAATGGGGGTCTTCCTGCCCTTCTATCTCCCCTTGTACCTGACTCACATATTCTCTTTGTAAGCCTTTCATCTCCCATTCGTTCAACATGACCATACCAGCTCAGCACCCTTCTGTCCACTCTGGCTGACAAATGTTCCTGCTGCCCCACTCTCCTACGTATCTCTTCATTCCTCAATCTGTCTCTACGAGTAACTCCACACATACTCCTCAAGCAGCTCATCTCCATCACATCCAGCCCTCTTTTCTCCTTTTTCTTCAGAGCCCATGTCTCAGCCCCATACATCACTGTTGGCACAACAATTCCTTGATACAGTGCACTTTTTACTTTCACTCCGAGATTTCTCGTCTTCCACATACTTCCCATTGCTCCGAAAACCTTCCTTCCTTCACACACTCTCTGTTTCACCTCCACTTCCATACCTCCACTCCTGCTTATCGTTCCTCCTAGATATTTAAAACACTCTACTTGTTCCAATATTTCCCCATCCAGCCTCACATCTAGATTCACCCTATGCTCTCCCCTATTACACACCATTACTTTACTTTTATTGACGTTCACCTTCAGTTTCCTCCTTCCACAAACCACACCAAACTCTTTGACTAACCGGTGCAGTTTCTCATCAGAATCCGCCACCAATGCTATGTCATCAGCGAACAGCAACTGATTTAACTCCCAATCTCTACCATTCTTCCCTACTAAACCCAATCCTCTTCCCATAGTTCTCCTTTTCACCTCCCTCACCACACCATCCATAAACATATTAAACAGCCATGGTGACATTACACAACCCTGTTGCAAACCTATATATATATATATATACTGAATATATATATATATATATATATATACATATATATTTTCTTTAATACATACGAGGTTGAAAGAAATGGCAATTTCTGCGTTGGAAAGTTTATTATTCAAAGTTTCCAGGTCTCTGATGAGTTTTCGCTGGGTGGCAGGAAGTAGATGAAGGAGATGAGCAAAATTCATGGTGGTACAGGGTTACATTAATGTACATGAGGATACAGGATATACGACGCGTTTCACTGGACAACCAGCATTATCAAGTAACATATTTATCATTGCCCTGATACACCAACACTGGACATCCCGGAGAAGGCCCTGAAAACACTACTGGAGCTATGTACCAAGGAGGCCCCCTTCCTTTGCCCCCGGGGCAACATGTACAAGCAGATAGACGGTGTGGCGATGAGCAGCTCCCTAGGAGTTCTTTTTGCGAACTTTTTCATGGGTACCATCGAGGAAGAGCTCCTAGCTGCCCAACGACCCGCCGTCTACTGTAGATACGTGGATGACATCTTCGTGCAAATCAAGGACCTCCACGAACTACAGGAACTCCAGCGTCGCTTCATGACCTCCTCCGGACTTAACTTCACCTTTGAAAAATCTAACAATGGACAACTCCCCTTCCTCGACATCCTCGTAGCTCTGAACGACCATGGGTTCAAAACCACCGTCTACATTAAACCTACTAACACAGGACAATGCCTCAACGGCGATAGTGAATGCCCCCGCCGTTATCTTCTATCCTCCATCTCCGCCTATGTTAGGAGAGCCCTCACGCACTGCTCTACCTGGGCCGACACCCACCAGGAACTAGAAAGACTATCCCAAGTTTTAGTAAATAACGGATACTCCAACTCCGACATCTCCAGCACCATCAACCACCATCTTGAAAAATGGTACACCCAAAGCCTCCCAACATTGACCCCCCCAATGAAATTAAGATCTTCTACCGCAATTACATGTCCTCTGAACACAAAAATGACGAGGCCGTCTTAAAAGAAATAATCTCCAAGCATGTCCACCCAACCAACCCGGAAAACAAAATCAAATTAATAATTTATTACAAATCCCCCAAGACCTCCAACCTCGTTCTCCGCAACAAACCAGCCTCCACCAAGATAAAGAGCCCGATGACCGACGATCACGTCATTTACCAACATACCTGTAATTATGAGAACTGTGGACCTCATTCCTATATTGGTATGACGCAGACTCGTCTTTCACGTCGGTTAACTCTTCCCCTTCAGGCTGGAGCCATCAAAGACCACTATCTCACCCCTAACCACCCTCACCTCACACGCAACGAGTTAGAGAAACACACCACCATACTCGATAAAGAAAGTGACCCAAGGAGATTACTTATACTCGAAGCTTTATATATCCAAGCCTTACATCCCATCATCAACAACCAAACTCTGGAGCTTCAGATCCTTCCTTCTGCCAAAAGGCACTTTCCTACAGGACCTAACACCCCCCCTCGCCCCCCGGTGCCCTTGACGCAGCCCCCTGCGCTACCTCCTTCAGCTTCGTCTTCCGCATGCGCCACACAACTTAGGCCACGCCCCTCGACACGCAGCCAATCAGCCTCGACCCCACCAACCGACCACCATCCCGCATCCAGTGCGCATGCGTGAAGCGGTTCTCCCTTTCTCTCTCCTAGAATACCCCTCCACCAATAGCAGACTTTTGCCCCCTGATTTTCGCCTCCTCTGATCCTCCACCCTCTATATATACCCTTCCTGTTTACCTTTTATATCATTCCTTCCTTACTTGATAATGCTGGTTGTCCAGTGAAACGCGTCGTATATCCTGTATCTTCATGTACATTAATGTAACCCTGTACCACCATGAATTTTGCTCATCTCCATCATCAACTTCCTGCCACCCAGCGAAAACTCATCAGAGACCTGGAAACTTTGAATAATAAAATTTCCAACGCAGAAATTGCCATTTCTTTCAACCTCGTATGTATTAAAGAAAATTTATTACCTGGCTTTACTAATATATATATTGAGTATATATCACAAATACACGTGAGCCACTAAATTTTTCTTATCTCTCAGTGGGGTTCGAACCGCTGACCTTCAGGACGATAGCCGACGCTAGTTGATTAAAGCGTCGGCTATCGTCCTGAAGGTCGGCGGTTCGAACCCCACTGAGATATTAGAAAAATTGATTTATACATATATATATATATATATATGTTATATATATATATATATATATATATAATATAGAATATTATATATATATATATATTATATATATATATATATATATATATATATATATAATATATATGAAATATTATATAATATTATATATATATATATATATATATATATATATATATATATATATATATATATATATATCTATCTATCTAAGTATAATTTCAAATATCACAAATTCAACCAGTTTGATCAATAGAACACCCATTTCCGCCATACATGCAAACCAGAGCAATCGTCCATGGGGGATATGGGTTCTTTCTCTCACATGACCAGGGTCCAGAGAATTGTGGTCCCTTTAACCCTGCATATACCTTTAACAAATAAAACGCATAAAGAAGCCGGTGCAAACTCTGTGTGGTGCTAACTCTGCCACATGCATCCAGTATGTGTGCAGTTTCAAGAAGGGGGTAACGGGGGCAGGGGTTTTCATACAGTGGCTACCAAAAGTTAATGGAATCCTCTCGGGTACCAAATTTCCAAGTCTCATTCAAATCCATTCATTCATTCTTGAAATAATGTGCTAACAGACAGACAGACACACATGCAGACAGGCACACTGAAAATATCGAACACAAAAGTAAACACAAGGGGGTCACGGGGGATGAGGTCGTCATTCAAAGGTAAGCAAAAC
>CM064550.1:9093314-9230814 GCA_032716605.1 Paralithodes platypus
AAAGCAAAATATAATATTAGCAAAGAATTCTTCTTCAGCTTAGACAAAAATCACTAGAAGTAATTATTAACACAGACCATGTTATTTTTAAGGCCGATAATTACTAATAAGACAATAGCATCACCGTCACTACAAAGCACCATTAAGCACTGTAAGCTTAATTCAAAAGGAAAATGATAAGAGAACTCGATAATGTATTAATATAAAACAATAGGGTATTACTTTTCAATCATAAATAACCCAATTACTTAATAGAGTTGCATTTTAGTCCACAAGTTAGTCAACTAAAATAGTTAAGTACATAATAATCGCGTTACAACGGTAATTCCCAATCAAATAGTTAAGCTACATAAATGAGTAGCTGTTAACGTTAAATTCGCCAATCAAATAGTTCAAGCACAGCTAATAGTAGCAGTTCACGTTAATTCCCAATTAAATAGTTTAAACACAGTTACACACATTAAACACATCACGTTAATCCACAAATCACATATCTCACTAACCAACATAATCATAAGTTGTTTACACCGAACACACTTAACACACATTTATGATAATCTGACTGACAGTCACAATCCAAATCCCCTCTCCCCCTACCCCTAACCCTACTTCACCCCCGTCTTTCCTCCAGCTGCAAGTTCACCTTCCCCAACTCAAATGATGAACTGATTTGACATGCCCCCACAACTCGGGTCTTATATACCAAACAATGATGGTTGTAGGAACGAATCAGGAGGGCGGCGGTGTGGTGGCCGGCGCCAATCATAGCTCCTCGAATCACATAACAGGTGCGGAGGTCCATTCACAGCTCCTGGGAGTCGATCATACGTCATAGCATCGGCTCATCGAGGTTGTGCAGGCTATGCATGACTCGTATGGGGAGGAGATGGTTTTGCCCACATCGCTCGTTCGACTAGTCTGCTTCACCGTTTTGGGTAGTGGGCTCCTTCAACTCTAATTCTAACTCTTAAATTAACATACAGGGCTCCGTATGTCAGAATATATATATATATATATATATAAAAATAGATAGATAGATGAAGTAGATATACTTAATATAGATATATGTTTACTGACTGCTTAAGTTTATGATAAACAAACTCATTGCATTATCTATCTTTATATGATATTATATTTTGCGTGTTCACTCTCTCAGTACTTTGCCCTCCCATCACTGAAATTATTCCTCGTCACTGCCTCACATTCCACGGCCTTGTTCTCCGACATATTTAGTTTACTGAGAGAGAGAGATGGAGAGAGAAGGAGAGAAGGAATGAGAGAGAGAGAAAGGAGAGAGAGAGATGAGAGAGAGGAGAGGGGGGCGAGGAGGATGATCGAAGAGAGAGATGGAACGAGAAGACATTGATGAGTCGAGTGGGGAGAGCGTACTACGGAGGAGAATAGAGAGGGGAGACGAGGGAGGACCGGACGAGAGGGGAGAGATGAGGAGAGAGGGAGAGAGGAGGAGAGGGGAGAATGAGGGAGAGAGAGAGGAGCGAGAAGGGCGAGGGAGACACGGAGAGAGGGATGGAGAGAGAGAGAGGAGCAGGAGAGAGGGAGAGGCGAGAGAGAGGGAGGATGAGGGAGTGTGAGAGGAGGGAGAGAGATGAGGAGAGGGAGAGGACGAGATGATTGAGCTGGAGGACGACGAGGAGAAGGAGACGAGACAGAGAGAGAGAGAGAAGCGAGAGGACGCGAGAGAAGAGAGAGAGAGAGAGGAGAGAGAGAGAGAGAGAGAGAGAGGAGAGGAGAGAGAGAGAGAGAGAGTGTGTCCACTTTATAGCCAAGCTAATATACAGTATATATTATATATATATATATTGATTCGAGAACATTACCCGTGTATATATATATATATATACGGATATATATACTGTATATATCCGGGGGATCTGGGACCTGGGAATCTTTTGCTGGGGACCCCAAATGGGCCTGGGTCTCTGGGTATTTCTCATGGGCGACCTAGATGTGTGTGAGATTTTATGCTTTGTTTCGTTTTTCTGATGTGTTGTGATGTCCCTGTTCGGGCTCTGTCTCGAGTCGGCCACCCCTATAAAAAAAAAAAAATGAAAACTGAGGAAGGTATATATATATATATATAATATCGCAATGAATACACTTTTCTTCCAACAACCAACGTATCCTTCATTTCCACCAATATCACACTACCAGCATCACACCCTAGCTATAACCATTACCACTACCACAACGACCAATACTACACTACTACCAATACCACTACCACAACGACCAATACTACACTACTACCATTACCACTACCACCATTACCACACTACCACCATCACCACAACAACAACACCTACCAGCATCACTCACAAGCTATAACAAATCCTTCACTTTCCTCACGTCTCTTTATAATACATGTTTCCACCAATTTCCTCCCATCAATACCAGTAATCATGTACACTCGGATGCTACAGTCTCCAGCCCACTCGGAATAATTCGTGTATCCCATATGTTATTCTTTATGTAATTATAGGTATCTGGCTTGATTTTTGGATAGATCTTGCTTTTCACTAACTAGTATTTATAGATGTGTAGTTGATGTATAGAAATATATAATCATAAGTTAGTTTTCAGTGATATAGAGTACTTCCATAATTAGAAATAGGTGCAGTTCACGAATATTTCTGAGTGGGCTAGAGACTATGGCATCAAAGGACTGGAGTTCTCGAAAAGGGGCTCCAATCCTGACGATAATTTTGACTTATAGTGTGCTGGCTACATAACCCAAAAGGGTTGATAGCTTCTGAAGTCATACTTTAAGGGGGGGTCACCTGCTTTTTTTCCTCTTTCTCTCCTTTTCTCTCTTTCCCTGGCTTATATTCATTTGGCCCCATTCAGCCAACTGTTTTAAGACGTTTATCCCCATCTAGGTGTCAATTTCTTCCTGGCGAGCGACAGCAAGCCAGCATTGTATGGAGAAATCTGGCTTCGCCGGAGAATTTTTTCTATCGAAAAATTTAAAAATTTAGCTTGCTGTAAAAAAAAAAAAAAATATATATATATATATATATATGCTGGCTCTCTACCGCTCGCCAGGAAAATATTGACACCTGGATGGGGTAAGCGTCTTATAACAGTAGGCTGAATGGGGCCGAATGGATAAAGCCAAAGAGAGAGAAGGAGAGAAAGATAAAAAAAGCGAGGTGGGCTCCCTTAACTAACTAACTACGACATCTTAAGACTTATTACGTGCACGCCCTACAATTCTAATGTTTATTATTGATCTGCTACGTTTAACCCATTCAGTACTGATGACTTCCTTTTAATCATATTCTGGCAACTATTAGACGATTTTACTCATCTCCTCTCCTTTTTAATCTATACATCAATGATAATATTAATGAAGTTACTACCATGGATATTGGCTGTACGATAGGTGAGGATAGATGCAACATTCTAGCTTACACCCACGATGTAGTCCTTATTGCTGGCTCAAAAGAACAAATTAATTTAATATATGCAAAATTGTGTAGTCTCGTATATACTCATAAACTCCTTATAATTATGGATACAACAACATGCTTCATATTTAGTAAGAAAACGAATACCATTCCAGTAGCTTCAATACTCTAGATAATGATAACGTAGAAGCGGTTATATCTTACAAATATTTAGGACACTTAATAACCAGCAATGTTGTAGATTTGGATGATGTCAAATATAGCGTCGAGAGGGATTTTTCGCAAGTTGACCTGAATACTTTAATCTTTTTGTTTAACTCTTACTGTAAACCCGACTCTGGACTAACATTGGAATAATTCAAACACCAAGAAATCGAGCATTTGTTAAAACTTTTAATATATAATACAGTGAAGCAATGCAACATATGATCAATGTTCCTGTATATGCCAGTAACCATGAGTCAGCAGCTGCATGTGACTTACTATTACTTGATCATCATATCACACTATTGCAGTGCAGATATGCTAAAAGATTAGAGAGAACATCCAATTGTTTGATAAATAATAATATGCCATTTCTAAAAGAAGGTATTTTGTATGGGTATTTATATAAATTAATGAAGGATACCTATAACATAGATATATTATTCGAAAGTATGGATATTATTACACCAAGAATACAATGGTTTCAAAATCAGGAAGAACGTAGAAATCCAGTGAACCCCATACGCATATAGAATGTAATTCTATAAATATTTTAATGTTTTACGTGTGTATATAGTTATTTATATATGATGATGTACTGCATATATACCTATGTTTGTATATCAACCCTTAGTCGCATGAATGTGATGACATTTTTTATGACGCTGTCCTAATTTATGTACCTATATAATATTACAATACGAAATAATATGTGATTGATTGATTGATTGACTACCACAACCATCACTACCACAACCACCACTACCACAACCACAACCATCGCTACCACAACCACCACACTACCACCATTACCACTATCACAACCACCATATTCACACCACACCATATCCCTTTTGTATCACAACCACCACTATCACTACCACAACCACCACTTTCACGCCACAACAATTCCCTTTATGATCACAACCACCACTACCACAACCATCACACTACCACCACACAACCACCATTACCACTATCACAACCACCATATTCGCACCACACCATATCCCTTTTGTATCACAACCACCACAACCACCACATTCACGCCACAACAATTCCCTTTATGATCAAAACCACCACTACCACAACCATCACACTACCACCACATAACCACCATTACCACTATCACAACCACCATATTCACCACACCATATCCCTTTTGTACCACAACCACCACATTCACTCCACAATTCCCTTTATGATCAAAACCACCACTACCACAACCATCACACTACCACCACACAACCACCACTACCACAACCATCACTCTACCACAACTACCACAACCATCACTCAACCAAAACCATCACACTACCACCACACAACCACCACTACCACAACCATCACTCTACCACAACTACCACAACCATCACTCAACCACAACCATCACAACACAACCACCACTACCACAACCATCACTCTACCATAACTACCACAACCATCACTCAACCACAACCATCACACTACCACCACACAACCACCACTACCACAACCATCACTCTACCACAACTACCACAACCATCACTCAACCACAACCATCACACTACCACCACACAAAAACCACTACCACAACCATCACTCTACCACAACCACCACTACCACAACCATCACTCAACCACAACCACCACTACCACAACCACCACTACCACAACCACCACTACCACAACCCAACACTTCCCTGTATGATCACATGCTCGTTATAATACTGGTTCCCCCTATTATCCAGTCACCATTGATCCTGTGACTACCGTGGGCTCTTCTCCTATACATCATTGTAGTGGTGATGGCATTATGTGAGCGGTGTTATGTAAGCTTAATCCATTCAGTACCGGTGACATCCTTTTGACTTTTTTCTAGTTACTACAGTATTAGACGATTTTATTCAACTTAAAAAGGGCCTCCAGCAATTAACAGGCTTCGAACTAACTCACTTACCCCTTCTTGCCATGACAGAGCCTTCTTAAACTGCACAAAACTGTTTAAATAATGCAAAAATAAAATAAAAAAGACGTCGCCGGTACAGAAATTGTTAAAGTAGGATTATCTATCTATCTATTGCCTGACACCATGATCCCCAAAGGGGTGGCCACGAACGAAACGCCCCCATGCACCCCTGTCCCCAGTCAATCGATGCTCCTCATCCCAACCAGCACCACCTTCATCCATATACTTCTTCACTCCATCCTTCCACCTCTCTCTCGGTTTACCTCTCCCTCTCTGTCCTTCCACCTTGCTCTCGTACACCCTCATAGTTATTCTCTCGCTTCCCAAACGTTCCATATGGCCGTTCATCTCAAGGGGTTCCTTTTCACACTTTCCAGCACATCTATCTTAACACCACACCTCCCTCTTACTTCCTCATTCGTCTGTCTATCCCTCCATGTAACTCCGCACGCATTTCTCAAGTAACTAATTTCCACCCCTCTCACTCTTGGTCTGAGTCTCTCCACTAACGTCCATGCTTCCGTAGGTCAGTGTCGGGATTACCACACTGTCATGCAAGGACTTCTTCACTTCCATGCTGACCACCCTATTTCTTGTTACTGCTTTCAGCATTCCTAGAACCCTCTTCCCCTGTTGCACCCTCTCCCTCACTTCTTCATCCATACTTCCATCCTTACTCAGCACACTGCCCAGATACTTAAATGAGCTGACAATCTCCATAGCCTGACCGTTCAACTTCACCTCACACTCTGTGGCTTCACCCCTTTCGGAGACCAAAACCTTGCTCTTCCCCGCATTTACCTTCAGATTCCGTTTTTCACACACTGTTCCTAACATATTTACCAGACCCTGCAACTCCCATTCATCATCGCTCATCAGAGCTGTATCATCAGTAAACAGCAGTACACGTAGCTTCCACTTATTTCCCTCCCTTATCAGCGATACAGCAACATCCACTGCTCTTCCTTGTATTTCTTTCATGACTCCATCCATATATACAGTAAACAACCACGGGGACATCACACACCCCTGTTTCAACCCAACATTCAGATCAAAGAACTCACTTTGCTCATTCTCCACATGTACTGCCGCCTTTTCTCCTTCATACATGCTCTTCACTGCTTTCAGCAACTTGCCATCTACTCCATATATTCTAAGTACTTTCTACATACCTTCTCTATCCACTCTGTCATAGGCCTTCTCCAAGTACATAAAGGCAACATACAGCTTTTGTTGCTTCTCCAGATATTTCTCCACAACACATTTCAGGGTAAAAATCTGATCTACACATCCTCTTCCCTTCCTAAACCCGCCCTGCTCGCCACCTATCCATTTCTCTATTCTCACTCTCACTCTCTCAATCACTACCCTACTGTACACCTTCCCTACTACGCCTAGAAGACATATTCCTCGGTGGTTACCACACGCTCCTCTTTCCCCTTTACCCTTATATAGGGAGACTATTATGACTATCTTCCAGTCATCAGGTACACTCCCCTTCTCCCATGCTAGTTTGCACATTTTCCATACCCATTCGATCACTCTCTCACCACCATACCTAAGCATTTACCAACACACTCCATATATTCCTGGTGCTTTCCCTTAACTTCACTCTTTTCATGGCTTCACACACTTCTGACCTCCTGATCCCCACCTCCTCCTCCACTACTTCTCTTCTTCTCCCTCCATTACACCATCCAACTATGTTTGCTGGCTCTTCATTCTTTACATTCAGCAATTCGTTGAAGTGCTCAGTCCATCTTTCGACTCTCTCTTGCTAGCACTCGCCCATTCTTATCTTTCACACCCCTACTGTTTCCCTTGCTACCTTCCCTAACTTTCTTGACTTCTTTCCAGAACAGTTTCTTACACTTTCTCCATTTTACACTCAGATTCCTTCCAAATTCCTCATCTACTCTTCTCTTACTTTCCTTCACTACCTCGCTCTTTTCTGTCTCTCCAAATATTCATTCCCTCTACTACCCAACCACTCTCTAAACGCTTTCTTCTTGTCTTCCACAGCTATTTTTACCTGATCTGTTCACCATGCTGTACCCTTCACTCCCCTCCTTCTTCTTCATACTCCACACACCTCCTCACATGCTGCACAGATCTCTTCCTTAACCCTCTCCATAATATATGACGCGATCGGGTCATATGGCGGTACGCCCAAGAGTATCATATGACGCGATCGCGTCATATGAAGTAAGTGAAGTAGCTCAATAAGTAAGTTATATGACACATTTGCGTCATATTGAGCTCAGTAAGTTAGGTAGGTTAGATCAGAATCTGTCGGTTGGTGGCAACCCCAAATATCTCCAACTTCTACCAGTACCTCAGTGTCAGAGAAAGTGTTGTCAGGGAAATACCGGTGCTCCGCCACCCCATCAGTAAGTTAGCAACTTATGTCGGACAGGGTTAAACACTTTACTCACCTCCTCCACTTCCTCCATACCTTCCAGGTCAATCCTACCTAGTCGTCTTTCTACTGCTCTCCAGAAATTTTCCTTGATTTCATCCTCCTGCAACCTCCCCCCCCTCCTCACCATTCCACCTTCCTCTCGCCTCCCTCCAGCTCTCCTCACCCACTTCTTTTGTATCCTAATTTTAGCTACTACTACATATTGGTCAGACAGACCCCCTCCAATACCCCTATACACCCAAGCATCCATCACAGATTTCTTCACTCGTTCATCCACACACATATAATCGGAGAATACATACACAAAACCACCCACGTTTGTATTTCTACTTTCATTCTCACCCACACAATCCTTGAACCCACAGACCCATAGTCTCTTGCACGCTCCTTTCATTTGTTACTTACAAACAAACACGCACCTTCTCTCCCTGCTCCCTCACTCACTCCAGCACACACACCCATTCCACACTCCCACTCTCTGACATCTGTACTCCTCCATTTGGTCTCAGTCAATGCACATACATCCTGCCTGGCATTCACTAACACTTCCAGGACCTCTCTCTATTTTGTGTCTTCATTCAAGCTTCTTACATTTCAAGTCGCTATTCTAAGACCGTCCATGGTAGGTCGGGGTTCGTCAACATTAGGTCCGTCCACATCCGAGGCTGTTTATTCGTTCATCACCTACCTATGTGGAGTTTGCCACTCTTGCTAGTGGCACTGAGGAGCGCAGCGCCCTTCGTTGTTTGAAAATTGGTGCAGCAGACTGTTCGAACGGGCGGAGCGCTCCCCTGCGAAGATGGGCTCGTCTGTCACTTTTTGTTGCTCGACATCGAGGGCTCTCTTGAAGCTGTGTAACGAGACGCGTCTCATGTCTCTTACTCGCCATGGGAGTTTGTTGAAGAGACATGCTCCTCTATGTGATAATCAGCCCTCTCACAGAGAGCCCATAGCACCCCGATTTTTCATCTTGGGGATATGGCATTCCCAGCCTCTCCTATCACTGAACTTTATTGCTATTGGGGTATGTAAATTTGGTACAAAACCTTCTGCGATTTTCCACGTATATATTATTAAGTATCGTTCCCTTCTACGTTCCAACGAACACAGCTTTAGCGATTTTGAATGCTCCCAATAGTGTAACAGTTTTACTGAGTTTATATGTGAGGTGAAATTCCTTTGTATTTCACCTGCTTTGTATGGGAATGTTAATACATTACTGTATTATAGCCGCGGTAGCACCAGGGATTTGAAGAGTGTTATCATAGGCAATTCACCGCGAGTTTTAAATGTACGAAGAATCCAACCTGTTAGCCATTTCGCAGCTGCAACTTTGACCTGCTTATGCTCTTTGAATCCCATATTTTCAGACATTATCACCCCAAGGTCTTTCACATTGTCTTTACGTTCTATTATACGATTGGATTCTGTTATGTAACTTGTGTTCTCTTCAACGAAATTATTATCTCCGTATCATATTAATTGGAATTTTTCTTCATTAAACTGCATGTTATTTTCCCTGGTCCACTGGAACACCTTATTTATGTCCTCTTGCAGCCGGCCCGTATCTTCCTGTGTCTCTACTATCATACTCAGTGTCCTGTCATCCGCAAAGGAGGATACTGTACTGTGTCTTGTATTGGCATCTATGTCACTTATTAGAATGAGGAAACGAAGGGGCGCTTGCTCGGTTCCTTGGGGAACTGAGCTTTTGACGCCCGAAAGCTCAGATGTTACTTGGCTTACTGCTACTGAATGTTTTCGGTTCACGAGGAAGTTGTATATCCAACTTCCAATTTTACCTGTTATCCCTTTTGCTTTATGTTTGTGTGTGATAATACTATGATCACCTTTCTCAAATGCCTTAGCAAAATCGGTGTAAATGACATCTACGTTTTTCTTTTCTTCTAGGAATTTAAGAATTTTGTCGTAATGTTCCAACAGTTGCGAGAGGCATGATCTTCCTGCTCTGAACCCATGTTGACCAGTGTTGTGCAGTTCATTTTTGTGCATAAATGTTGAGATTTTGCCTCGCAGGACTCGCTCAAAAATGTTAATGATGTGGGAAGTCAGAGCAACCGGGCGATAGTTCTTTGGTAGTGCTTTACTCCCTCCTTTATGCAAAGGGGCAATTATTGCGTTTTTCAAACTATCCAGTATTTCTCCAGTGTCTAGACTCCTCCACATTATAGCCAAGGGGTTGAAAGGTTTTCCTTACATTTCTTATTAGGATCGAACTCCAAGAGTCCGGGCCTGGTGCCGAGTGGGATGGCATAATTATTGGCGATGGTTTCTGCTATGTCTTTTGGCCCGAAATTAATATCTAGAATCTGGGGGGTTTCCGTGGGGGGGTTATTCATGAAAAATTTATTTTGGTCTCTCATTGCTTTTGTTTTGTCAGTCTTACTGAAGGCAGTTTCATATTGTAGACGTAATAGTTCACTCATTTCCTTTTTGTCCCCTGTGAATGACCCATCATCTTTACTTAGTGGGACGATGTTTGATGTGGTTTTAGTCTTATGTTTAGCATATGAAAAGAAGGACTTGGAGTATCCTTTATGCTTGCAATAGCTTTGCTCTCCTCTTCTATTTGTTGTAGTTCATATGAGACTCTTAGTCGTTGTTCAATTTCCACAATTTCTCTATCTATTTTGACCTTTTGTCTTTCCTGTAGATTTTGTTGTGTGCGTCTTTGTGTTAGTAATTTTCTTCTTCTGTACAGTTGACTTCTTTCCCGTTCTTGTTTGCTTCTTCGTCTTGTTTGTCTTTCTGGTATGTGGTGGCTACAGATTTGGGTCATGGTTTCTGTTAATAGGACTAGGCATTCTGATGATGTCCGGTTGTTCAATAAATCGTCCCAGTCTATTGCCTCCATTTCACAGGTGTGTGTGGGGTGTGGGGTGGGGGGGGGGGGGGGGGGGGGGGGGGAGGGGGTCAAAAGCCCACTGACCAAACCTCTTTAGTCGCCCGGATTTGCGGGCAGGCCCGTAAAGAAATGAGAGGAGACTATTGGAGGAAATTTGCAAATAAGATTGGGAATACCACAAATATCAGTGAAATCTGGAGAGAAGTTAATAAGGTACGGGGTAAAAGGAAAAGTAATGTCGCACACCCACATCCACAACAAAAGGCAAACGAATTAATGGAGAAGTGGGCAACGCCCGCTAGTACCGATTCACTGCCGCAGGACGTCAGGGAGGGATTAGAGGGTTGGGAAAATGAGAGGAGAGAAACTATTGTTAACGCATTAAATAAAGTACACATCACAGATGTAGATATAACAAGAGATGAACTACTTAAAGCAATTAAACAAGGTAAATCTACAGCTCCCGGGGAAGACGGTATAACTTACGATGTATTAAACTGCCTAGCCAGTATAGAAGATAATACTTCGATTATTCAACATGAGTCTTAAAGAGGGTAAACTGCCTAAAGCGTGGAAAAAAGCTATAATTATTCCCATCCCTAAACCAAATGGGGAGAGTAGACCCGTTTCCCTCACATCGTGTATGTCCAAAATGATGGAGAGAATCGTGTTGGAGAGGCTATTATATATCATAGACGATAAATTGTGCAACAATCTGTTCGGTTTTAGAAAAGGTAGGGGTACATCTGATGCAGTCATAAAGTGTCTGGCCAACGATAATGATTACTGCAGGGTATACGTGGATCTCAAGGGCGCCTTTGATAAAGCAAATGGAGAGGTAATTTTGTTTGAATTAGCTAACACGGGTGTAAAAGGAAAATTATTACATTGGATAGGAGATTATTTATTTGGAAGGAAGGCGCAGGTGTGGTATCAAGGGGCTCTTTCTGAGGAAAGGAAACTTGGACCACAAGGCGGGGTATTAAGTCCATTTCTCTTTAATGTCCTAATGAATAGGATAGCTCAAGATATGCTAGGTCCAGATGTTAAAATAACAATATACGCAGACGATATAATGCTGCAAAGCAGTAGCGTCGAGAATATGCAATTGGCCCTCAACAAATTTGGGCAATTAACCCAGAAGCTAGGGCTAGTAATTAATGAAGAAAAAACTAAATTTCAGTGTCGTGCTATGGGCGATAAACAATTAGCTGTGAATGAAACAATATTGATAGGGTTAGGAGCTATAAGTATCTAGGCATCTATATAGGATATACATCAGACAGTAAAGATGCCGAGTTACATCATATACAAACACAATGTAAGGCACGTATGGCACCCTTGAGATCCCTAGCTTGGAATGGTACAGGTGTTGGTGTACAGGTACTGCGGATGATGTACCTCACCACTATTAGGTCAGTGGTGGAATATGCCAGCCCCGTTCTCTCTTGCCTTGGTGAAGGAAGGTTGGATAAAATAGAAACTATCCAAAATGAGGCTATGCGGGTTATATTAAACTGCCCCAAAAATGCGATGGTAGCTGCTATGAGATTATAATTAAATTTAACAACCTTGCGACACAGAATAGAGGAAGTAAACCTAGTATCGGCAATGAGACATATACGGTCAGGTATTGGTGACAAATTGGCACAAGACGTCAACGATGGCATACGTAAAATTCGAACCTTCCGGAGGCATGGCAAGAGAGGATACCTGAAAGAACTAATACATAAAGTAGAGAAATTTAACCTAATAAATTTCTTTCTGGTCGAAGAGAGGGCACAAAAACCTCCACCCTGGGAAGATAAAGGCGTGGATATAAATATTATCAAGCTGGGGAAAAAGAAAAGTATGTACGAGACTGAGGAACTTAAAATAATTGTTGAAGAAAATATAAATGAATTAAAAGACGATAATGTTGCGCAAGTATACTGCGATGGCTCTGTCACAGAAAATGGGAGAGCAGGTTGGGGGGTACTGGTGAGTGACGATGTAGGTAACGATAACATATACAGTGAATATTATTATAGAATAAGTAACAACGTGTCTTCTACGCAGGCAGAAATATGTGCTATGTTATACGGGTTAAATAAAATAAGAGGGGGAGAAGGTGATGTGTGCTTTTTCGTAGACAGTCGAAGTGCTTTGGAATCTATGAACAGCAAAAAACCCGTGTATGAAAAGCTGGTATCTCAGTGCAAGGTTATTATAGATGAACTACGCAATAATGGGAGAAGGCAATATTTACGTGTATACCTTCACATGTTGGGATAATAAATAATGAAAGAGCGGACGAACTTGCTAAATTAGGAACGGAGAAAGACACAATAGATTACGAGTGCATTCAATCTTTAAGACAAATTAAATCAACAATTAGAAAAAAAACAAAAGGATGCGGAACTTGTTATGATGCAAGAAAAACACGCGAATAGTGCAACATTCTATCACTATAATAACGTTGCACGGCGAACTAGCTTCATATACGGAAACTTAAGAAGTGCTTGGAAGGACTCCTTGTGCACACGACTTAGGTTAGGATATTGTTACATGTGGGAACTTGGTGATCCTAAAGGAGAACACGAAATATGTTGTCAACTATGTAAAACACCAAGAAGTCATACTTTAAATCATTATATACTGCACTGCCAACACCTAGCGAAATATAGAAACAATGTCATAGATAAGGTCGATATTATATGGATGTTCAATCATAATATGATTACTCAAATAATAGCCAAATGCACAAATATACAATACATCGTAAGGTAAATATACATAAAACAAAGTTTAGGATTTAATGGTATGATTATTATGTAATTGATAGCTTCATTATATCATTATTGTTATTATAATAATACATGTGTATGTATATACTGTATATTGTGAAATTTGTGTTATTGTATGAATGAATGTGTGTATAGGTATGTATGTAGGTATATGTACATGCATGTGTGTGTTGTGTGTATGTATATGTATGTATATGTGTATATATGTATGTATATACTGTATATGTATGTATGGGTGTATGTATGTGTGTGTATATGTAGGCATGTTCTTATGTATTAAACTGGAGTGGGAGGGTCATTCTATGACATTAAGGAAAGTAGCAGGATTATAACAAACCCGCGCTAAGCCTAAGCCCAGCTTAGGACCTTCTTAAACAGTTAGGGACAACTGGTGTGCTAACAAGTATAGAGATAAAAAACTTACTAAATGTTGTTTTCATGTTTGTGTTTATATTGTACATGTATAATATGAGTAGGGTAAAAGACTGTTTTACCACCTTTGCTCTTTTGAGACGTGTAATTATGTATTCCCATGTATTTATGCTTTCTCAATAAAGAATCAAATCAATCTTTAGTCGCCCTTGTCGGTCCGCTTAGAGGTCGAACAAAATTAAAAGTTATGAAAAATGGCGAAAACTTCCTGAAAAATAGCCTCACGTTCTGGCAACAACTTCCCAAAGTTTGGGCGTCATTGTGCGATTTTTACTATGTATAATAAATATATGATTATAGATATACAGTATATAATTGGCAGCGTGGGTTTGTTTACATAATATGTCACATCACGTGGTTGTTTGTTTACTGTGTTCATAATGTTTGTTTGTGTGGTGTAAAATTCTGAAAAATATGGGCCAAATGGCAACTCTGTGTGTGAAGGTCTAAAGTACAAGGTAAACTTTGACGCTCGATTCCCGATTTTTTTTTTTTTTTTAAATAATGTCACATTTGTTGTTATAACTCTGGGAATTCATGATGGATTTGCATAATTTTTTTTTTTTTGTGGAAAGCTTACACTTTTTCCTAAAACTTGAAGGTATCTTCGGTCTCTGAGATGAAGAAATAATTTTCTTGGGCAGGTTTTATGAACGGTACTGAGAAAACTCCATGAGTAAACTGGGTAAGCATACCAGTGCATACCCATTGGACCTACACCAATAATTCACCTTCAGTTTTACAGTCATGGCTAGTACTTCTCCCCAAAAAATTACCATGGCCGTAGTTGTAATAGCTACCGACTAGTAGCAGCGGAAATGTTGCGCTTTTATCGCATATTTTCGCACGTTTTTTATTATTCATACATTTATTTTTCAATATAAATCAATGACAATTGGTATGCATAATCAACAATATGAATACAACTTACAGTAGAAAAATGGGCACTTTAGCTCTATTAGAAGTGAATCTCGACCTCTAAGCGTACCAACTGCCTTAGTCGCCCTTTACGACACACGCAGGAGGCACGTGGGGCATAGTCTATTCACTTACCCCCAGGGGGATAATGTAAATGTTAAATGACCGATGGATGGAAGATTATTTATGTTCTTCAATTAAATAATATTATTATCTTGTTTCCTCTCTAGACTTCTATCAAGCTTACAAATTACCTCCAAACCCTTCGAGATAAATTTGTGTATTTTTCGGTAGAAAAATGACGGTTTCTCACCACCACCACCATTAACACCACCACAGCAACAACCACCACCATTAACACCTCCACAACAGCAACAACCACCACCACCACCACCATTAACACCACTATCACAACCACCACCATTAACACCATCGCAACAACCACAAGAACCACCACCATTAACACCATCACACTCGTGCTATAACTGTTCCCTTCCCTTCCACCCTGACTGCTGTGCTTCATTAATAATAATAATAATAATAATAATAATAATAATATTCGGCTTATTTCGAGCCGGCAGCCAATGAGGTTGAAAATACACAGACATATCCACGAGTTTATCCTAAGGAATCAACAGACTGATCCTGGCTGCTTGTGAGAGTAGCAGAGAAACTTCTCCTACCAGGGTGTGGGATCGAGCCCCGACACTAGAGCCAGCACTCCCAGTACAGTGAGTAAGTGTGACCAGCTACCGTGACCTTGTGTGTGTGTGTGTGTTTTATTTTTGTCCTATGCGAGTTTGGGAGAAAAAAGGCAGAACTGCCTGCAGCAAGTGCCCCCACCCCCCCCCCCCCCCCCCCCCCCCCCCCCCCCCCCCCCCCCCCCCCCACCCCACACACACACACACCCCAAGAATTGAAATTGAGTTTGAAGCAATTTAAGTCATAGGAAGAGGGAAAGACTGATTCTGGGAGAGAGTTCCAGAGCTCAGCAGTTGAATAGAAGAAAGTCTGAGAATAGCGTTTCACTCTTGGGTTGGAAAGTTGCACAGAGTAGGGGTGGGATTGTGTTGCAAGACGGGTACTACGTACCCTACATAGAGGAGGTGGTATACACTGAAAAAGCTCTGAGGAACATTGATTATTGTAGTAGTGATGGCATAGCGAGAGAGATGCAACATTGCGGCGAAGTGAGAGAGTTGGTGAGTGGACGGGAGTTAATGATACGAAAGGCTTTCCTTTCTACTTTGTCTAGGAGTGAGATGTGAGAGGATCCTCCTCATACATGTGAACAATACTCAATACAAGGACGCACTGTGCCCCTATCCAGAGCCAGAAGCTGCGCAGGGGTAAAGAACCCCTTGAGGCGGTTGAGCACACCCAGCTTCTGGGAGGGTGCCTTAGCAAGACTGGTAATATGGTCCTTCCAAGTGAGAGCAGAAGAAAAGGAGACACCGAGAATATTGAGAGAAGATGATGGATTGATTTTTGTATTGTTGAAGAATAAGGGATAGTCCTCTGAAAGTTCCTGACGGGTAGTATGATGAAGAAATTTGGTTTTGGAAGCATTAAAGAATAAAGTTTTCTCTGCCCCAATTGGAAATAATAGTTAGATCAGAAGATAAGCATTTTATGGCTTCATTACGTTTACTTTTGAGGGATGCTGGCTGGGGCATTCAGGAAAACTAATTGAGTAGCTTAAGGTAGAATCGTCTGCGTCTGAATGGATGGGACTAGATGTACAGTTGAGAAGATAATTTATAAAAATTAGAAAGAAAATAGGTGATAGGACAGAACCCTGAGGAACACCAGATTTGATAGGATGAGGAAGTGAGTGATGGCCGTCCACAACCGCTATGGAATGGCTGGAAAGGATATTAGAGACAAAGGCACAGGTGGAGGGACAGAAACCGAAGGAGGGCAATTTGGAAATTAAAGATTTGTGCCAGACTCTATCGAAGGCCTTCGATATATCTAGTGCAACAGAAAAAGTCTCACCGAAGTCCCGAAAGTTGGATGACCAAGAGTTAGTAAGATATGAGAGAAGATCACCAGTAGAGCGACCCTTACGAGGTTTCCGCGTTTCACTGGGGCCACTACGGGTGAACCAGACCACATACACGGTCCGTTCTGGTGTCATTTTGAAGCTACTTTCGCCTAGTTTTCGGCAGAATTCACTTCATTTAATGCAGATGCTTGATTTATCATTCAGGAGTGCCTGAATATGCCCTAAATAGCCCAAACATAGCCGCAGCCAAAGGGTTAAGGAAGCCATACTGGCGATCTGAGAGCAGATTATGAGAAGAGAAATGCTTAAGAAATTTGGAAGCAAGAATAGTTTCAAAAACATTAAAGATACAAGCGATGAGAGCAATTGGACGATAGTTGGAGGGTTGAAAGCGGTCGCCCTTCTTTGGGACAGGTATAATGAGAGCAAACTTCCAGCAAGAGGGAAAGACGTTAGAGGAGAGACAGAGACGAAAGAGTTTGCCTAGGCAGGGGGTCGGCACGGAAGCACAGTTTTTAAGTACAACAGGAGGAACACCGTCCGGACCGTACGCCTTCTTAGTATTAAGACCAGAGAGGGTAGAATGTACTTCTTTAGAGGAGATTAGGGTATTAGGTATAAGTAGGAGAGAGGGGGGTGGAGAGGGAGAAGTAGCACCGGAATCATCCAAAGTGGAGTTTCTAGCAAAAGTTTGAGTAAAAAGTTCAGCTTTGTCAGAGGAAGAAGTGATGGTTGTCCCATCAGAGTTGAAAAGGGGAGGGAAAGACGAGGAAGAAAAGTTGTTGGAGAGGTTTTGGGCTAGATGCCAGAAAGCTTGGGAAGAGCTAGAGTTGGATAGTTCAGTGCATTTATTATTGATGAAAGAGTGCTTGGCAAGTCGAAGAACAGATTTGGCTTGATTCCGGGCAGAAACATAGGAAGAATGAGATTCTTAACTTTTAAGGTGTCGGTACCGTTTGAATGCTTCCTCCTTGTTGTGGACAACAGTAGAACAAGCGTGAGTAAACCAAGATTTTTTTGCATTAGACTGAGAGAAAGAAAATGGAATGTACGCTTCCATGCCCGAGAGGATTACCTCGGTAATGCATTCAGCACTCTCCGAGGGTCCTCGGCCACGGAAGCAGAAGTCATTCCATGGGAAATCAAAGAAGTACTGCCGGAGAGCCTCCCAGTCGGCAGCGCCAAAGTGCTACAAGCGCCGCCGGCTGGTAGGATCGGATGGCCTTACTGAAGAAATAGGACAGGTGACAGAGATAAGCTTAAGGTCGGAGGAGCCCAAAGGAGAGAAAAGATTGACAGTATAAGAAGAAGGGTTGGAAGTCAGAAATAAGTCAAGAATGTTGGGCCGATCTCCAAAGCGATCCGGGATACGGGTGGGTTGCTGGACCAGCTGCTCTAGGTAATTTATGATAGAAAATACGTAGGCTTGTTCACCAGGTTTGTCAGTAGAGTGAGAGGAGAGCCATTGGCGGTGATGAACGTTGAAATCTCCTAAGATGGAGATTTCAGAGAAAAGGGAGATATACTGTATGTACATATACAATATATATATATATACAGTATATATATATATATATATACAGTACTTTCACCCACACACACACACACACACACGGTTAACCGAGTGGTCTAAGGCGCTGTGTGCTGACTGTGAGGCCAGGGTTCCATTCCCCAGAATCCTAAAGGTTTTTCGGGTATCTCGATGGAGACGATTGTATTGTATTACTCCATAGCCAAGCAGCTCAACTATCAGCTTGTGTACGCCTATACATGCTTCTCCTCAGTGAATCTGTGTATGTACTTTGGTGGAAACTTGACACCTCACGGTCGCCATTTGACCTAATATTCAAGGAAAAATAAGCCTTGTACTGTACCTAGGTTAAGAAAAACTCTGTAGATTTTCAGCCTCACGGCTGCAAGTGAACAATAAGCCGACAATTATTATCTTTCACTATTTTTACTCACACAGACAAACACTCATAAGACCATACCATAATAATAGATTGCAGACCTTTAACCTTATCTCACGAATATCAGGAGTAGGTACAAGTAATTCCCCCCCCCCCCCCATTCACTCGAGTGCTTCCATAAGGCCCGATTTATGAAGGTGTAAGGAAACGTTTTGTTTGTTTTGTTACTTTAAGGCTTAAGGGGTTAAGATTTGTGTTTTATAGTTGTTTCGCTGGTTGAAGATGCTGGGTCGATTCTGGTAGATTCTCTTGTAGATTGGATGTAGTCTCTGAATTACCTCCTTTTTATTATATTCTTATTTGAGTAATAGTGAATACTGCCACGACCTTTACCACATATATTTAGGGTAAAGGAAACTTGTAGTCCAGCCACCTTATTTATTCAGGAACAAATGTAGATTTAAAAATTACAGGGAGTTTTACCCCAAGTTGCGAGGAATAGCTCCGGGGCCTGTTATCGTGCCCATGTCACCTGTCTAAGTCCTCAAACCCTCTCTCCTACATCTCTCCTCCACTCTCCCCACACTCCACAGAGCTGATGGAAGATCCCATGACCACTTCTGCATCACGCGAGCAATGCATAGAGATCCCAAGAGTGTTGAGTTGGGTGTAGATACAACTGACAAGACAAAAAGACCAGGAAGTCACATTAATTCAACCTTCAGATTGTACAGTCTTCTGCGCCCTAAATACACAGTACACTGCAAGTAAACCACCTTAACATTATATGAGAGTTGTAATAATGATTCCTATAATAATTACTGAATTTAACATGTAATAAAGGAAATGACAGAGATTGGGTGATTCTGATTAAATATTTATATACATTTTAAAAGTCTCCACCCCCTCAGCACCCTAAAAATATATTAAGAAAACTATGATGAAATTAAAGTGGAGCCAAGTTGATATCCGTGAAATTGGAGGATACAACGAAATGGAGAAATGCAGCAATGTAAAGCACAAATGAGCGAGATAGAGAGAGAGAGAGAGAGTGAGTGAGAGAGAGATATAGATAGATAGATAGAGAGAGAGAGTGAGAGAAAGAGAGAGAGAGACCAACAGAAACTACAAATGCAACACTACAAGTAAATGGAACACTATTAAGAACATCAACTATCAATCAACATCAACAGAAACAACAACAACAATTGGATAGTACCCCAAAGAGATGACCAGAACCCAACCGCAGTATGACAATCTGGTGTTGTTGCTACGACCACTGTAACGACACCTACCGGAGCCGAGAGTGTATATATTGTGGGCCATAGTTCAGAGCATTGCAGAAAACGGTTTAAAACACGAACAGAGAAGTATTATGGTCGGGATTGTTGGTTCATTTGGCTCCTCTTCTCTCTCATGTTTAAGGTCGTTGCACACTGACACGACAGCCCCTTCACGACTGGCACGAACACCCACGACACATACAAGTCCTGTGTCTTGCCAACTTTACTAGAGATCGTAGCAAAAATGGCTGGCATCGTTAGAGTTGTATCTCTACGTATCTCTTCTGCACGACTTGATAAGACTCTAGCGATGCTGACAGGGTGGAGAAACGTATGCTACGAAGAAGATAGGAAAGGTCGTGCGAAGGGTGCACGGCTAGTCCAAGGAAAAGATACGACCCAAAAGACTACGATACAACTCAGAAGAATCGTATCGGTGCCGTATCGACGCCGTGAGACGTGCAACCGATGGGATGTCAAGGTACAAAAGGGGCGTGCCTAAGCACCAATCACACAGTCTTTTTTTTTTTTTTTTTTTAGTATATCTTCATTGTATTATATATTATTTATTTAGTATTTAAATAATTATATATTGGTCAGTTTATATAGTATACCTACAGTATATTCGTGTTTATTTGATTTTGTTTTTGTTTTGCATTTATTATTTACTATTTAATTATGTACGTAGTATTTATTAGATATTTATTATTTTATTAATTATATGTTGGTCAGTGTTTATAGTATACCTTCACTCGTGTTTATTTTATAGTCTTAATTTTGTATTTATTATTTATTATTTACTTATTATGTTTTTAATTGTATTTCATACCTATATAATATATTGTTCACTCGTATATTATACCTTCAATCAAGTTTTCCACCATGTCTCACTCTCATTTTTATTATATTTATAGTTATCAATCTACGTAAATATAAAACGATATGTAATTGTGTATGGGAATAATGGAACACATTATTACTCTTTCTTACATTTGTATTTATTTATTAGTGTACAGTGTACATCAACTCTCACTAGATTTCCTCGTCTTCGTGGTGCGGTGTTTATATTGATAATGTTTGGTGGGCTGGGGACGACAATAAGTCTTTGATACGGACCATACGTCTTTGATACGGACCATATGACTTTGATACGGACCATACGTCTTTCATACGGACCACAGGATTTTGAAACGGCGAGTTCGCGATGATGACCAGACTCAGACAGTTGCCGGGGGATTCCCGCGAACTTTTGAAAAGCTCAAAATCTCGTATCGACCCCCGATACGTCGCTTGTACGGTGAGAGTTGCCCATGGCTAATTCCCGATATCCACAATTATGTTGCCGATTCGCTGTATCAGGCTAAAATTTCGAGTCAGGAACTCGTCTGGAGGGGCTTTCGTGTCAGTGTGCAACGACCTTTAGCCTCATTAGTTTGGAAATTGTAATTAGTTTGGCCCATTAGTTTGGCGTTTTATAGACATTTTGCCCCTTTTCTTTGTCAATATTAAGACTTTTTGTGCTATTTAGATGTCGATTTATTCATGGCGAGCAATAGCGGGACTGTATTGGAGGAATCGACCTTCGTCCGGAACATTTTTCTACCAATTTTTTGTTAAATTAATCTTGAAGAGAGATCTTGAGGAAAATCTATTAAGCTTGATGAAGGTCTAGAGTGGAAACTATAATAATAATAAATATAATAATGAATTGACCAATAAATAAACCCTTCTCCCCTACAGGTCGTTGCACACTGACATTAAAGCCCCTCCAGGCGAGTTCCCGACTCGAAATTTCAGCCTGATACGGCGAATCGGCAACATAATCGTGGATATCGGAAATTAGCCGTGGGAGACTTTCACGGTCCAAGTGACGTATCGAGATTTTGAGCTGTTCAAAAGTTTGGGGAATCCCCCGGCAACTGTAAAAATTCGTCTGAGTCTGGTCTCCATCACGAATTCGCCGTATCACAGTCAGGTGGTCCGTATCAAAGACATATGGTCCGTATGAAAGCCGTATGGCCCGTATCAACGTCGTCTGGTTCGTAAGCCTACCGTGCGGACCGTATCTCTTCCGTGCGGAAAATTGGCATCGGTCGAGTTAGCAACCGCGCATCTAGCCTCAATCCGGTTGCACATTTCACGGCGTCGATACGATTCTTCTGAGTTGTATCGCAGTCTTTTGGGTCGTATCTTTTCCGTGGACTAGTCGTGTACCCTTCGCACGACTTTTCCTATCTTCTTCGTAGCATTCGTTTCTCCGCCGTATCGGCATCGCTAGAGTCTTATTAAGTTGTGCGGAATATATACGGTAGAGATACGACTCTAACGATGCCTGCCATTTTCGCCGCAATCTCTAGTAAATTCGGCAAGACACAGGATTTGTATGTGTCGTGGTTGTTCGTGCCAATCTTGAAGGGGCTGTCGTGTCAGTGTGCAATGACCTTTAACACTCAATGAGCGGGTAGTTTTGTAACATCTACTACCTGCCAAGCAGGCAGATTTACCCTAAACGAGCTTCATTCCATGCTCTTTTTCATGCATAAAGAAGAGCCAGACCGTAATACAATTATGTATCCAAAAAAAAGGGCGATAATTGACCTTTCCAATGACACCTGAACCATCCTTGTACGACCACGGGTCCTCTTGCAACGATCGTGCAACACAAAGGGAAAATCCCTAAAATACAGTAATTTCGTCAGTTTTTACCCTGTATTGCGGGATCAGGGATGTGGAGGGATGTGATAAAACCGTCAGTGGCGGGACAACGTCCATGCCGAACAGTCAGAGCCCACCCGCGCTCCTCCCACCGCTCGGACTCTCTCTCAGAGCCGATTATGTGCTCAAAATCGCATGCGACTAAAGCTGGGCCCCGCTCTTTAGGCCTTGTTCTCTACTCCGACTATAGCCGGGCCCCGCCAAAGAAGGGTTAAAGCCAAACTCTGCTTGCTTACAGGACACACTGAAGAGAGCTACAGAACTCAGGCAAAAAATAACTTACTGAAACAAATATTGAAAGGACAGTCACACTCCAGCACTACTCAAGCACCCAATCATCATCAAGTACTTCTTGTTCATCCAACGTCCTGGTATACTCTGAGGCCAAGTATAAAACAGTATATTCAACAGTATGGCTACAACTACCAGACAATACAGCAAGGGGCACGATACCGGCTGATTATCCTGTCCTTTATTATCCGGGTTTTCCTTACGAGTGTTGGGGAACTTACACACTAGTTCAATTTTAGACATAACATCGACTCAATAGTTACAGTAGAAACATTCCTAAATGAAACTGTTGTGCCTACATTTGCTAGGATTCTTGGATATGATTACTAGGTAATCGACGAAAAAGATTTTGCATCCCAGGAGCTGAACTGGACGACATTGTGGAAGCCTTCGAAGATACCACAAAGGATGCAAACGAGAATACCCTTTTTGTCATCCATGCTGGTTCAAATGACATCATGCGCACCAGATCCGAAGAGTTGATGGAGAAATATCGCAAGATGATCCAGCACTACAAAAACAAGTCAAGGAATATCATCATCTCAGGCATTCTCCCCAAGATCGACGCACCTGACAAATTCTACGACAAGGCCTTCAGCACAAATAGCCGACTAAAATATTTGTGTCTGAAGGAAGAAGTTGAATTCATCAACCTCTGGGATAATTTCTATAACCAGCCTACTCTGTTCCGCAAGGATGGCACTCATCTAAACCCTGTGGGTTCAGCACGCATGGGTCGTCTCCTACACGAAGCAGTCCGCAGCCATGGATCAAAAAACGCCATCCGAGAAGAAGCAGCAGTGACATAAATCATCCAACGCCAAGCAAAAAACAGAGGTAACCGAGGACCACCAGCAATAAGGACCGAAGACAGCGAGGACCGAGGACAGCCATGAACATACATGTAGATCCGACAAGAAGCAACAATATTATTAAAGAGCGTTCCGTGAGTTCTAAAATAAAAAATTTAAAGGTTTTCTATGCAAACGCTCGTAGCATACGCAATACATTTTCAGATTTAGAGGAGCTAGTGTTTACAGAAAATTGTGATGTGATTGGCATAACAGAATCTTGGCTCAATACAGAAGATAGAGACTTTTTAGCAGAGTATTCACTTCCCGGTTATGTAATGTTTGAGAAAAGCCGAATAAATCGAAATGGAGGTGGCGTTTTACTTTACATCAAAGAAAGTCTTAACCCTACCCTCTTGTCAAAACCTCAAATTGTGAACGTCGACACATCTTTTGTGCTTATCAAGAATAATAAAGGTACAAAAATAATACTTGCGTTAATATACAGACCTCCAGCTCAATCAGTGCAAACTGACCGAGAAATTTACGAACAAATTGCAGATGTAAGTAACTCACAAGATACCGTAATTTTTGGCGACTTTAATTTACCTGTGACCAAGTGGGACGATACTCTTACTTCAAACTCCGGACATGACTTGTATACGAACTTGCAAGAGAGTTCGCTTTATCAATTTGTTCGAACACCGACCCGTGGTAATAACGTTCTTGACATTGTACTTGCAACAAAAGAAGAATTAATAGAGAATTTGAATGTTGGTGATGAATTCAGTAACAGCGACCATTGTACGATAACTTTCACTTTAAAGTTTACTAGTAACGAACCAAATAGTAGCATCGAAAAAGTCCCTAATTTCAAGAAAGCAAACTTTCATAAACTTAGAGCTATGTTTAAAGAACTGACTGGAGCTTTTTAATTAACAATAACGACATAAATACATCTTGGAAGTTATTCGAAATCACTTACCTAAAAGCAGTGCAAGACTGCATACCATCGAAAATACGGCGTCCAGGCCATACTAATAAGCCCAAATGGTGGAATAAAGATATTTCAAACTGCCTGCTTGCTAAAAAAATTGCTAATGATAGATTAAAATCCTCACAAAATGACGAAGAACGGGTGAAATTTGTAGAGCTACGACGCAAAGCCAAAAAGTTAATTAAGCAAAGTAAAAAGACCCTAGAGTTACATATTGAGAATCAAAGTAAAACAATCCCGAAAGAATTCTATAGTTATATCAGAAAGAAAAAAGTAGTTACTTCAACTGTTGGACCGTTAGTCGATGAAAATGGAGATTTTTGATTTTTTTTTTTTAAAGAGACAATGAACGGAGGAAGGAAAAACACAGATAAAACAAAAAGGTCCATGTGCCTAAAGGCATCCTCCATTCATAAAATGTTTGTAACAACTGGATTTAAACATTTGTAGATTGTAAGTTTGTGGAAAGCAATTCGAGGGAAGTGAATTCCAAAGAGTAGTAGCTCTGGGGATAAATGAATTCTGATAAGCAGAAGTCCTGCATTGTGGAGGAGAAAGTGTAAATTCATGGGCGCTCTCAGCTGCCCTAGTTCTACGGGGAAAGATGTGGAGAGGCGGCACAATTGAAGCAAGTTCCTCGGAACAATTGCTGTGAAAATATCTGTAGAATAATGCAAGGGATGCAACGTTTCTTCGTATGGATAATGTAAAATAATGTATGGATAATACACCAAAGACGAAGTACAATTGAGTATTACCCTCAATACCTTCTTTGCATCAGTTTTTACAACAGAAGACCTCAGTGATATCCCTACACCATCGCCGATTCAGATTGATAATTCAGATGTTCTAAGCAATATCACCATTACAGAGAGAGAAGTATTGCACTGTTTAGATAAACTCAAGGTAAATAAAACGCCTGGACCTGATACAATCTCGCCCAGAGTTCTAAAGGAAGCTAAGGATGAGCTCTCCAAACCACTGACATTCCTATTCAATAAATCCTTGCAGTCTGGAACTATGCCTGATCAGTGGAAGCTAACCAACGTAACACCGATATTAAAAAAAGGCAGCAAATCACTACCCAGTAACTATCGTCCAATTAGCTTAACCTCGGTTGTATGTAAAATGCTAGAAATGGTCATAAGAGACAGACTCGTAAATCACTTAGAGGAAAATAACATACTTAAAGATACTCAACACGGCTTTCGTAAAAAACGTTCCTGTTTAACAAACCTCTTAGACTTCTTCCACGATATCCTCAACCTCTACGATTGGAGTAAAGCTGTAGATATTATATACCTTGATTTTCAAAAGGCCTTTGACAAAGTTCCCCACAAACGTTTACTGCTAAAACTAAAAGGGCATGGAATACAAGACGGTGTGTTGAAATGGATAGAAAATTGGCTCAGCGACAGAAAGCAAAGAGTAGTCATAAACGGTAAGGCATCTAAATGGACCAATGTATGTAGCGGGGTACCCCAGGGATCGCTACTAGAACCAATTATCTTTCTAATTTACATCAACGACATAGATGAGGGTCTCACCTGTACAATCTCAAAATTTGCTGACGATACAAAAATTGCAAATAGCGTACTCTCAAAAGAACAAGTTGACGATATGCAACACAATCTAGATAAATTGTCACATTGGGCTCAAATTTGGCAAATGAGTTTCAATGCGGATAAATGTAAAGTACTACATATCGGATACCTAAATGAGAAAGCAAACTATTCGATGAATGGCACGCAGCTTAAGAATGTAAACAGAGAAACCGATCTGGGAGTAACAATATCGAGTAACCTAAAACCGAGTCAACAATGTTCAGAAGTTGTTAAGAAGGCAAACAAAATAATTGGCTTTATAGGCAGGTCATTTGAGCATAAATCCAAAGAAGTTATCCTAACCCTTTACAATTCCTTAGTCCGCCCTCTTCTGGAATACTGCGTTCAATGCTGGTGCCCTTATTACCAAAATAAACAAGCTAGAACGAGTTCAACGTAAAGTTACCAAAATGATACCTAGCCTAAAGAACTAACAATACGAAGAGCGTCTTAGAGAATTAAATATATTTCCTTTAACCCAGCGCAGATTAAGAGGTGACTTAATTCAAGTGTTCAAAATCATCAAAGGTATCGACAATATGAACTGTAGTAAGTACTTCACTATCGACCAATCTAATTACACGCGGGGAAACGGTTGCAAAATTATTGGTAAATCTTTTAACTCACACGAATCTAAGAATTTCTTCTTCAATCGAGTTGTCAATTTGTGGAATGGGCTTCCCCCAGACGTTATAGACTGCAGCATCGTTGATTCATTTAAACTCCGCCTAGACAAATATCTCGCATCAAACCCGCGACTGACTGCGTTTGTAAATGAATAACTTTATTTTATCCTCCCATCAGTTACTAACCCATATGTCCCCCTACTAACTTCCTAGTCCTGCCACGGACATTAGTTCCAGGGCATTAGTTCCCTCTCCAATGTTCCCTTACCCACTCTAAACCACTGTTTGGACACTTGATCCTCAGTGTTTTGGAGGACAAGCAGCCTAGAAGGGTCACTAGATCTGTTGTTGCTTGATTTCCTTTGTACTCCTTTGTACTCCTTTGGTATAACATAACCGCCAATTTATTCAGGGAGGAGGCATTATTGTGTGCTTTAAGGAATAGCTGCAAGTTTAGCACCTACCAGTTCAAATCCCAGAGGGAATGGAGATAATGTTCATCCGGATTGCACTAGCATATGGTGATGCAGTTCTTCTCTCAGTAATATATCAACTCCAGTGGCAAGGAAATGGACCTATAAATTTCTTCTCATAAAAACTAGACAGCATTATCAAAGCCCACTGTTTCTGGCACGTTATGATTGTAGGAGAACTGAATTAACATCTAGTCAAAGAATCACTCGATGATCTACATGTAGTACAAGGCCTCTCCAATCAAGCTGACTTCCCTACACACATTAGGGTTGGTTCATTGGACAGAGTGCTCACTGAACTACCCAATGGAACAAATTTTCATCGACTTCAAGAAACAGTTGGTTCATCGGTTCATTATGCTGTCTTGCCGCAAGTTTACCTTAGAGCTACACATAACATCGAGCCAGAGAGAAATTTAGCTATGAGTGGGCCTCCATACAACAATAACTACAAAGCACCAACTGGAACCCTACATTACCAGGTGAAACAAACCAAGATACCGAGACACTAACAACGTATATTCTTTGTCACCAAGAAAAGTATGTGCCACATCGAATCTACAGTGCCAGACCAGAAGATCAACCCTGGTTTGGCTACAGATGTCGATTTGTTACAGAGGTCAAGGATGATGCCTGGACCAGGGTAACAAGGCACCCAGTACATATCAGCAAACCTACACCACAACAGCAACTAGGCCACGTAATCTGATGACTACTGCTATTAACTTCAGAAACCTCAGCATGGAGCAGATCAAATTGGCACCCAACTTCTGGTACAGACATCGCAACAACAATCCACCATAACATTATATTTAATAATTAAACCTTCCTTCAATGATGTTTGTATATATACATATTTTCTGTAATGTTTGTTTTGAAATAGGTCAGCTTTTGCACATTAATATCAGCAACGGTATAGTTTTACCTGTTTAAGATTGCAAGTAATATTTGTATATACTATTCACCTCAAAACTATGTACACTTATGTTTAAATAATGATAAAGAGAGAGAGAGAGAGAGAGAGAGAGAGAGAGAGAGAGAGAGAGAGAGAGAGAGAGAGAGAGAGAGAGAGAGAGAGAATAAGAAATGGAACATGTAACAAAAAACAAACAAAATTAGGGAAAGTGTGGAGCCTAAAATAATTTAGCGTGGCCAGACAAAGAGAACGGGGAGAGAAGAACAAGGGGCGTGGTAAAAGTTGGTGGGCACACGACATTAAAATGGAAATTGGAATTGGGCAAACGACAAGAGTCAGAACAGTACGATAGGTAAGGAAGAATGTGAAAACAGAAGGAGGAAGAGGAGAAGGAGAGGAAAAGTATTATAGTAATGATAATGCTAATAATATTGATGCTAATGATACTAATGCTAACAATAATAGTCACATAATAATATTAATAATAATAATAATAATTATAATAATAATAATAATAATAATAATAATAATAATAATAATAAAATAATATTAATAATAATAAGCGGTCGTCAACCTTGTCCAGGGTTTAAGGCCGTGTTAATTTGCGGGATATTGTGTTGCACACAAGACATAGCAGTATAATATTGTGTTGCACACAAGACATAGCAGTATAATATTGTGTTGCACACAAGACATAGCAGTATAATATTGTGTTGCACACAAGACATAGCATAATATTGTGTTGCACACAAGACATAGCAGTATAATATTGTGTTGCACACAAGACATAGCAGTATAATATTGTGTTGCACACAAGACATAGCAGCATAATATTGTGTTGCACACAAGACATAGCAGTATAATATTGTGTTGCACACAAGACATAGCAGTATAATATTTGTCAAGTAAGAATCAAGAAATCAGATGCTAAACGATTCAAATTACCATCAGCTGGAAAAATAACTATAGTTTTGCTCTATTTCTCTCTGATCATCATTGTATCTGATTACATAACGATATTTCTCTATATATTACTTCATGTACTGTACTGTGTATACTGTACTTACCTGATGTAGCTTGCTATCCCCTGTGCTATACATTCTCCAGTCAGAACAAACTCCAACATTCCGGGCAATGTTGTTACTGAAGGGATGAGTATATGTGAGTGTAAGAAACCCTCCCCCTCCCCCCTCCCTATTTATCCCTTTCCCCTTTGTCCACCCTCTCCGATGACCCCCCCCCCCCCTCTCCTTCCGTCTTCTTTACCACCTCCCTCTCCCTCTTATTCCACCTCCCCCCTCCCTCTTTATCCACCCTCTCCGACGACCCCCCCCCCTCTCCTTCCGTCTTCTTTACCACCTCCCTCTCCCTCTTATTCCACCTCCCCCCTCCCTCTTTATCCGCTCCCTTTCCTCTTTATCCACCCTCTCCGACGACCCCCCCCCCTCTCCTTCCGTCTTCTTTACCACCTCCCTCTCCCTCTTATTCCCCTCCCCCTCCCTCTTTATCCGCTCCCTTTCCTCTTTGTCCACCCTCTCCGACGACTCCCCCCCTTTCTTCTTTACCACCTCCCTCCCTCTCTTATTCACCCTCACCCCCCTCCTACCCTCTTCTCCCTCCTTCCTTCTTGAACTTACAATTCCCCCCTCCCTCTCTCCCTTCTCTCATGCCTTCCTTCTTTCGTTCTATCTCTCTCTCTCTCTCTCTCTCTCTCTCTCTCTCTCTCTCTCTCTCTCTCTCTCTCTCTCTCTCTCTCTTCTGTACCAGTTTTCAGATTAAATAAGGTAGCGGCCACAAAAAACAATGGATCTAAATATTTCTTTCAAACTTGAAGCACTGCTAGTGGAGTTGGTATGCCAAATGACAAGACTGAAAAAATGTGAATATTGAATTTAATGATTTTTGTTTTTTTGTTTTTTTTTTGGGGGGGCCCCCGGGGGGTTGCTGCAGCGCAACTATTCCTCCATTTCGTATCTAGCTGCTATCAAAACATTCAGAATTACTCGCCATACAAACTATGTAAACAATAGTGTTAATCATTCATGTAACTTTAACAATATGAAATTTTGAGTCAAATCTTGGTTTATCAAATGTGGCCGCCAAAAAACGACATTTGGGGCAAGATCTTCTCTGTTAAAGGGGTATATGGTTAGTTTTTCTGGTCCCCTTCTCTTTCATGTTTAGGCCCATTAGTTTTCATATTTTAAGACGTTCGGCCTATGAGTTTGGCGATATTAAGACCTTTCACCACATATATTTGTCCATGATAAGACCTTTTGTGCCCTTTAGGCGTCGATTTTTTCCTGGCGAGCGATAGCGTCCTGTAATTATAAGAGGAATCGGCCGTTCGGCCGATGTACAATTTTTTCTTGAAAGGAGGCCTAGGGAGTGTTTATAAGCTTGATGGAGGTGTAGTAAGGAAACTAATAAATAGACAAATTAATGAGTAAACTGACCAAACAAATATCCATTACCCCCTTAACATTTGTGGGGCTTCTGAAGGGAAGTCCATACTCTAAACACAATCATCTTCTATAAATGGGAGAGATAATTTTGACCTTGCAAAAAATAAAACAAAAATGCGGCTGACACGGGCTTGTCTAGCCACCATTTTGGATTTTAGTATTTCAAAAGTTTTCCAGTATGAAAACGCACACTGTCTCAACACTTGGTCGGTCCTGGAAATATTGCGTAAAAACGATTGTGCATGACTAATTTGGAATAATTAATAAATATATAATTATAATTATATGGATAATCTGAACGCTTTCAATATGCGTTCCCCCCGTTGCCTTGAACCCCTTATAGTATAATAATATAATTATAATTATACTATATGGCATAGGACTGGGGGAGGAATAACATAGCAATAACAGTTATATTAATAATGAGAGAAATATCAATGCTAAATATAATAATAATAATAATAATAATAATAATAATAATAATAATAATAATAATAATACACAAACAAATATTTACATTATTATTATTATAAATATTACTATTATTAGTTTTGTATGACTATTATAATTATGCTAATAAATATATGAATAAATGCAAAGGTTGAAGACAAATATAATGACTGAAAAAAATAATTGATATAGGAAGTTGAGAGACAATTAGAACAAATGATAAGTATAGAGAAAGACAGACTGAATAACTAATACATAGATAAATATGCAGGTAGAATTATTAACGAAGCATGAAAGGAAATTTGAAGAAAAAATGAACTAGTAAGTCATGACAAAATATCCAAAAATATACCATATAGGAAAGAAAAGAAAATTAAGAGTGAAAATGAAAATATGATTAAGTTGATAAAACAATAAACAGAAGGAGGGCGATCATAAGCGGAGAATAATAGAATCGAAACATTTTTAATGACTCTTTGTTGTGCAACTGTAGAACGGGTAAAACATCTCAGCACAAATAATTCAGGCAAGAGTAAATAAACTAGAAAACTAGAAGTGCACTCGGAAGAGTGAATACCTCCGCCTACGTTGGCTGAAGTATGCACTCTACCGATCACCACCTAAATAGAATCACTTCTTCTTTGGCGCGTATCCTATCTGCCCACCAAATGTTCGTGAACATTGGTGTATACTATATTAGCCATATACGCTGGCGGAGGAATACACTCTACCGATCACCAGCTAAATGGAATCACTACTTTCTTGGTATACAGTATATCATATATGCCCACTAAATTTCGTGAAAAACGGTTCACAATTTTTGAGATATCTTGCTTACAGAGAAAGACATTCAAACAGACAAATAAACGGAGGTAAATACATGGAGGTATGGAAGTGGAGGTAAAACAGAGAGTGTGTGAAGGAAGGAAGGTTTTCGGAGCAATGGGAAGTATGTGGAAGACGAGAAATCTCGGAGTGAAAGTAAAAAGTGCACTGTATCAAGGAATTGTTGTGCCAACAGTGATGTATGGGGCTGAGACATGGGCTCTGAAGAAAAAGGAGAAAAGAGGGCTGGATGTGATGGAGATGAGCTGCTTGAGGAGTATGTGTGGAGTTACTCGTAGAGACAGATTGAGGAATGAAGAGATACGTAGGAGAGTGGGGCAGCAGGAACATTTGTCAGCCAGAGTGGACAGAAGGGTGCTGAGCTGGTATGGTCATGTTGAACGAATGGGAGATGAAAGGCTTACAAAGAGAATATGTGAGTCAGGTACAAGGGGAGATAGAAGGGCAGGAAGACCCCCATTGAGATGGAGAGACTGTGTAAGAAAGGCTTTGGATGATAGAGGAATGACTATAGATCAGGCAGGGGAAGTGGTGGTGGACAGGAGTGAATGGAGAATGATTGTGAATAGTTGAGTGAACACGTGGTCATTTGGAGTAAGGGGTCGGGCGCAAGTTCGACTAGATAATAGTCCATCAGGCGCCTGGCCCGGGGGGACGATTAATATGAAGGGTGTGCCTGGAAGTGTGGTGGGAGGGCTTGTGGCTTTGGCTCCGCTGCATGTCTGCCTGCCGAGATCGGAACCTCTCCGGGTGGTCAGGGGCCGGGGGAGTGCTGGAGCGACCTTGGTAACCCTGGTCTCTGGGTCTTCTCCTGGGTGACCTGGATGTGTGTGAGTTTGTGTTTTTTATCTGTGTTTATTTGTTGTTTTATGTTGTTTTTGTGTTTTCCCTGTTCTTGCTCTGTCTTGAGTCGGCTACCCCCAAAATGGGGATTGGGCCTGAGCATATAGATAGATAGATAGATAGAAATACATAACCTTCAACAACTTCATTGGCGGAGAACACTACCCCAGTGAGGCTCACATATCTTACCGTGTACATAATTTTACTTCTGCCTTAACCTCAACATCTGGATTTTGGCTTTGGCTACTTTTTTCCTAAGGGGAGGCTTTTAGTGTGTTCCCTAGATCTCCATCAAGTTTAAAATTACACCCTCTAGACCCACTTCCAAGATAAATTTGTACATTTTTCGATAGAACAATGTCAAGGCCAGAGACCGGTTCCTCTTAAATTATAACCCCTGTCGCTCGCCAGGATAAAATTGACACTTAAATGGCACAGAAGGTCTTAAAATTGACAGAAATGGGGCGAATATCTAAAATAACAGAAGCAATGAGGGAGAAATGGGTCCAGAAAATAATCCCTCAAATGGAAATCTCCCTTATTTCTAGTCCATGGTCTAGTCTGAATAGGATCACTACCAAAACCGTATCACAACCACAACAACTATAACCACAGCTACAACAACTACAACCACAACCACAACTACAACACAACAGCCACCACCACAACCACAACCACAGCTACAACCACCACAACCACCACCACCACAACCACCACCACAACAACCACAGCTACAACAACCACAGCTACAACAACCACAACCACCACACCCACAACCACCACACCCACAACCACCACCACAACCAAAACAATCATAGCCACAACAACCAAAACCAAAACATTCACAACCACAACAACAAAAACAACCACAACAACAACAACAATCACAACAAAAACAACAACCACAACCACAACAACAACAATAACAATCACAACACCTTGGATGATTCCGGTGTTATTCCTCCCTCTCCACCCCCCTCTCTCCTACTTATGCCTAATATCCTAATCTCTTCTAAAGATGTATTTTCTACCCTCTCTGAGCTTAATATTAAGAAGGCGTACGGTCTGGACAGTGTTCCTCCTGTTGTACTAAAAAACTGTGCTTCCGTGCTGACTCCCTGCCTAGACAAACTCTTTCGTGGCTTTCTCTCCTCTAACGTCTTCCCTTCTTGCTGGAAGTTTGCTCTCATTCAACCTGTCCCAAAGAAGGTGACCGCTCTTAACCCTCCAACTATCGTCCATTTGGTCCCATCTCTTGTATCTCTAAAGCTTTTGAAACTATTCTTGCTTCCAAATTTCTTAAGCATTTTTCTTCTCATAATCTACTCTCAGATCGCCAGTATGGCTTCCTTAAAGGTCGCTCTACTGGTGGTCTTCTTTCATATCTTACTAACTCTTGGTCATCCTCCTTTCGGGACTTTGGTGAGACCATTTCTATTGCACTAGATATATCGAAGGCCTTCGATAGAATCTGGCACATGGTTAATTTCTAAACTACCCTCCTTCGGTTTCTACGCCTCCATCTGTCCCTTTGTCTCTGTCATATGTGGTAATTATGACAGATTAATTGTTAAATTAATTATTCTTGAATTCATTATTGTTTCTTGGATTAATTTGTTTATGGTCGAAGAGGGGGTTTGGAGACTCATTTGCTTTGTCTATGGTCGAAGAGGTGGTTTGGCGACTCATATGCTTGTGTTGGGTACAGTGTTATGGTTCAAAGTGCCAATACATTGCTTTCCACGTGGCGATTCATTTAATGTTTTGGCGATGATTCGAGGTGTCACTACATTGCTTTCCATGTGGGGATTTATAATTTCTCTGATCATTTAATGTTTTGGTTAGTTCTCGTCGTTTCCCAAGTATCAAGAGCATTCAAGAATTCTCAGATCCTTTAATGTTTTTTTTGTACTCGTTTGTTCCAGTATATATGAACAGTTATTAATAAATTACAGTTGTGGGGGGAAGTGATAAATATGGAGAGACTCGCGACCAGAGGGCAGTTCTGACCTGGGCACGAGACTGAACGGATTACCAGCGCTACTACAGTGTCCCAGGGGTGCTCTCTCGCCACACTCAAGAGTACAGTTACGTTCAAGAGTTGCAGAGGAGGAGAATGTAGAGTGCCATGCATGATATGGCGATACAAGCGGACGACAGTGGTAATGACAACTCCTAAGTGATCTTCGCCTTACAACTGGGAGCAACCGGGAAGACTGTGACTGAGTGTGGGTGGCTACTGGATGATCCACACCGGCGACTCGTGGCGAAGACGTGGGTGTGTCACCGTGTATGTGATAGGACTACGTTTGGATGGCTACTGGAGGATCTACACTGGTAACTCGTGGCGACGACTTGGGTGGGAGTGACGTGGTTGTGGCTTCCTAGTGACGTGCCTGTGTGTGTGTGGAACATCAAGACAGCGAGGACGTGGATGTGGGATAACATATTAAATTTGAAGGCACTTATATGTTAATACACCAGGAAAAACAATTTGTTTCCCCGTTATTTTCCTTGGGTGCGGAGTTATTATCTAATGGTAGTAATACAATAACATATTCATAATCAGAGTATCATGAATGCTGACAATTTGGAGCCCAAACAGGGACATCTATGTTCCAGTTATTGTTTATTGCCTATTCAAACTCTCCGCTATCCCAGTAAGAGAATAACTCTCCCACAAAGTATTGTTAAATCATTGATAAAACCGTCGAAAATTTAATTAAAAAGCTAAGCTATTAGGTCATGAAGGTTCACAAATTGACGCCTATGTTCGAAGAGTGCAGGATGAACAGAGAGAGGAAAGAGCAGCAGTGAGAAAGTTAAAGAAATTAGAATTGCAAGCACAAAGTGCGGCAAGTAATGCAACTATTGTAGCTGCAAACCCCAAGACTAATTAACCTGTGATAAAGCCACCAAAACTTCCTGTGTTTGATGACACCAGAGATGAGATTGACTCGTATTTGGTTCGTTTTGAAAGAATAGTACAGGACTCAAAATGGACACAGAACTTATGGGCATTGCATCTTTCTGCATTACTCACAGGGCGAGCTCTAGGAATATATAATCATCAACCTTCAGGAGCAACCGAGTACAAGGAGCTTAAGGAGAGTTTACTGAAAGGATTCAATTTCACAGCAGAAGTGTGTCGCAAACAGTTCCGTAGTGCAAAGTTAAAGAACAATGAAACAGCAAAGCAGTGTGGAACACGCCTAAATAAGTTATTAAGGCAATGGTGTGACCTAGATGGATGTGAAAAGAGTGAGCAAGGATTATTGGATCTATTAGCTCGTGAGCAGTTTTTGAGTATGTGTCCCCTTTCACTTCAAATTAAAAAAAATCGATTCCATGTGCACAATGGCAGATCGATGGATAGATGCACATGGCCACCCTGCAGAAATTAATGAGAATGGTAAAGGGATAAGGAAGAATCAGAAGGAAGGCTCTTCAAGATCACGGATTTTATGCTGAACATGTGGTAAACCAGGACATACTTATAACTGTACATTTACCAATACAGGTGCAGCTAGTGCGGAACTATATGGAACAACAGCAGCAGGTACAACTTCATCATTACAGGTATCAGGGAATGGAGTGATCCTGTTGTTACAAACATTTTATGAATGGAGGATGCCTTTAGGCACATGGACCTTCTTGTTTTATCTGTGTTTTTCCTTCCTCCGTTCAATGTAACAGTTACTGGTAAGGAAATTCATTCTAGGGATTCACTCAAACTGGCTGAAGGATATGTGGAAGGCAAATTCGTGACAGTCACGAGAGATCAAAGCAGCAACAAGTGTGTTGTCGCTCAAAGGTTGGTTCTCCCTGGAAGGAAAATGGGTATCATGGTTAGGTTAACCATGATAAATGGATGGACAGTCTCACTTCCAGAAGTTGTAATAGAAGTACACACACCATTCTTTGAAGGTAAAGTTACTGCAGTACAGTGTAAGAATCCAGTATACGATTTAATCATTGCTAATATTCCTGGTGCAACAGATGAGCAGCGTGTGCCAACCCCACACTGTGTAACAGCAGCAGCAGTGACAAGATCTCGAGCTAAACAAGGTAGGGCATCAATAAAACCATTGAAAGTAAAGGAACTGAATCCTTGTATTGATGTATCAGTAGATGAATTTATCAAGGAACAAGAGGATGACAAGACATTAAACAGCATTAGCAGACACATTGTAGAAGAGAGATTATTCACACTTCGTGGAAGAGACTCACGGTTTGCTAAAAGGTCTCGACGACAGTATAGAAAAATCGAAAGTAATGGCGTGACTAAGGAACAATTAGTTTTACCTAAGAAATTCAGACGAGCAGTTTTCACATTAGGTCATGAAACCATTATGTTGGGTCACATGGGGCATAAAAAGACACTTGACAGAATCCAAACTACATTTTTTTGGCCAGGTATGACTAAAGATATTCAAAAATGGTGCAGGTCTTGTGATGCATGTCAGCGTACTGTCGAGAAAGGAAAATGCACCCCTTGTAGATTGAAACCCATACATCTCAATGACGAACCTTTCCGGAGGGTAGGAGTGGATATTATTGGTCCCATTTTTCCAGATGATACAGATGGATCAAGGTATATACTAACCTTAGTAGAGTTTGTAACTAAATATCCAGAAGCTGTGGCCCTGAAAACTATAGACACTCCAGCAGTCGCAGAAGCACTTGTAAGTATTTTCAGTCGCATTGGAGTACCTGCCCAGATGTTGACTGACAATGGCGCCCAATTTACTTCGGACATGATGACAGAGGTGCACAGGCTTCTAGGAATTCAGGCTCTGAGAACTACACCGTATCATGCCATGGGAAATGGCCTGGTGGAAAGATTCAATGGGACACTGAATAAAATGCTAAACAAAATGTGCCAAGAACAACCAAAGGACTGGCCCAGGTTCGTATCACCTATTTTGTTTGCCTATCCTGAGGCTCCTCAGGCAAGTACAGGATTTGCTCCCTTTGAACTAGTATATGGTAGGGCTGTGAGAGGGCCAGTCACCATTTTACGTGAATTACAAAGGAATACAAAGGAGAACAAACTGCAACAGACCTATTGGTCCTTACGGGGCAGTTTGGATATCTAAAACTACCAATCTACTGACTACGAGGTAGAGAAAAGGATAGCAAAGAAGAAGGCTCCTCCCCACCCACCACTCCCTCCAGCTAATGCTGGCATGGAAACAGATAGGAAAAATACCATGCAGTATTGAAAAACTGACACGGAAATTCGAACAGGACAGGGAGAAAAAAGAAGTTGATTTGTAATCTAAGCTAACTCTATTTACTACAATTCTGAAAGGGAACAGATGTATGAAAATCAATATACATTGCGGTATGCGTTGACATTTCGTTGCGCGTTATTCTGAAAGAAACTGTGTTAATCGGGGGTTATTTGCCATGTGTTTATCCAGATGGTTCTTAAATGATTCGACAGTATTACAGTTTACAATGTTCGAGGGTAGTCTGTTCCAATTATTCACAACGCGGTTGAAGAAGAAATGCTTCGCCTCGTGAGAATGAAAACGCTTGCCTATAATCTTATAACCATTGTTTCTCGTGTTTGCTTGATTGATCGTAAATAATTCGCTTACATTTAGGTTGCTGAATCCCTTGAAGATTTTGAACACCTCTATTAGGTCACCTCTCATTCTGCGCTTTGTTAAGCTAAACAAATTTAGTTCTTTTAAGCGCTCTTCGTACGGTTTATTACGCAATCTAGGTATCATTTTAGTGACTCTGCGTTGCACCCTTTCAAGTTTATTTATGTCCTTTTGGTAGTACGGTGACTACCAAAGGAGAAGAAGAGAAGAGAGAAGGAGAAGAGGAAAATGGTGAGACAAAATCAATTTATCAATATGTTCTTGAATTGAATGAACGCCCAGGGAGCACCTGTATGCTAGCTAGAGCAAAAATGAGAAAATGTCAGAAAACACAAAAACATTACTATGATCGGAAAGCTAAGAAGAGAACACTTAAGGTGAGATGTGAGGCCCTGCTTTTGTTACCTATAGATCACAATAAGCTACTGTTACATTACGAGCGGGGTTCGAACCCATAACATAAAGAAACATTCCACTAAAAACCACAAAACGAGGACTTATTATTTAGCCTCACAAAATGCGGAAAATATGACTATCAGTTTCAGTCAAGAAGAAGTGGCATGTTATTAAACTTAGACAAAAACTAGCAACTCTCTTTGTAGTCACTAAAACCTTGGTAGGTGAAAAGATGTGGCAAGTTCATAAAATATTAGTTGATATCAAATGGTTGTTTTAGCCTAAAAAACCCAAAGTTATTCCTTTCTCATCACTCGTTCAGAATTAGTTATCTTTAGTTACTTTAACTTAGATTTATCCCAGCAATCAAAATAATAATATATTAGCATAAAGGTAAAATGTAAGGATTATGTAAAATAAAATTATAATTTATTTACATGATTAATTATACACAAAAGTTACTTCTAGTGAAAATATTAAAGTGAGAAACATTGAAGTGAAATAATAATGACACTCTTAAGAAAAATAATACATAGTTATATAAATACCCTCCAAAAGAGTAAGTGAAAGCAATCAATAAACATAGACAAAATCCTAGGCGATACTTATTCAACTCATGGTGATTCTTTTACAAACAAACTCAGGGCAGGTCAGCTTAAGATGGTGGTAGAGAATACACTACCTGCCTCCCACAGAAAGTATGCTTATATACCCTTCGCTCACCTTGCTCTGATACCAACCTCTCGAACTGCATTAATCCTCAACTCATTATATGCTTGCTGAATTAAAGTATTACTTTTACCAAGAACTCTATGATATATCTTGTAATCAATACTTATGATTAGAAAAGCCAAATACATTATTACCTAGTTATAATCAATATCATTCGTACATCAGGCAACGAAGGAGATAAAGGGAGTTGGAGGAAAGGGGGGGAGATTGAGTAAGGATACGGGTGTAGGGGGATAGGGGGGAGAATGGAATGTGGAGAAAAGGGGGTAGGCTGCAAGAAGCCTCACAATACCACTCCACTCGTGCTTGTACACTCAGGGACAATAATATTTTCTTATATATAAATCTAAGCTGTCTACAGGTCAAATTAATTATACCGGGCTCATAACATTGCATACGATGTTCAATCATAAATAATTAAAGATCGTACCCACCATAACAAGCACAATACCTCAATTACAACCAGTGACACTTGAATGAAATATAAATACCTAACACTACTGATGAAATGGAAGGGACCCTATAGAGTGGTTGCAGCTTCGAATGAACTGAATTATATCTTGGATGTGAATGGTACACCCAGAAAGTATCATATCAATATGCTTAAAAAATACTTTGATGATTCTAGCATTGATTTGGAGAGCACTGAGGAGGAATGCACTGCTGCCTGTGGTCATCGAGGAGAGCGAGGAAGTTGGTCAGCCCTGCATACCTTCTTTTGTGCAACAAGAGACCTGGACTGATGTGCGTGTTGCAGAGGAGTTGGAAGATGAAGAGAAACAACAGATAAGTAGACTACTAGAAGGGTGTAGCAGAGCATTCTCTGATGTACCCTCAAGAGCAAGAGTACTTCCATATGGCATTGTTTTGACGGATGAATCTCCCTTTAGAAAGAGACCTTCCCGATTCCACATTGTTTTGAAGAGGCAGTAAGTAAAGATAAGGCTTGGTAGATAAGGCTCCTGGTCCAGGTGAAATTCCTCCACTAGTACTTAAGAATTGCTCCTTGGTGCTCGCTCCTGTATTGGCAAAAAATGTCCGTCTGTGTACTCATACCTCATGCTTCCCAGTACCCTGGAAAGAAGCAAACATCCATCCAGTTCCTAAAAAAGGTGCCTCTTCAGATCCATCAAACTACAGACCAATAGCTATAACTTCCACTCTTGATAAAGTCTTTGAAATTATATTAAATAATCACATAATTAAGCATCTTGAGAATAATAAATTAAACAGTGATAGGCAATATGGTTTTAGACGATGTCGATCAACTGCAGACATGCTTTGCCTTCTTACGCATCAAATCAACCAAGCTACAGACCAACATGGTGAAACACATACAATAGCACTGGATATATCAAAGGCATTTGATAGAGTCTGGCATCAATCCTTATTGTCGAAGATGTCACACTACGCCCTTGCATCATTAGTTCCACTAATTTCTTCTTATCTTCATAACAGAAAAATATGTGTAATGGTAGATGGCCTTTATTCTCAATTTCACTCAATAAATGCTGGTGTTCCCCAGGGATCAGTTTTGGCCCCAATTCTGTTCCTCATTCATATCAATGATCTCATATCTACCACTCATAATCCAATACATTCCTATGCAGATGACTCAACACTCCACAGTTCCTTCACATTTACCAATTCTTTCCCCCAACCCGATCTTATAAATTCAAAAATAAACACTGCAATTTCTCTGAACCAGGACCTTTCTAGAATTAATGGATGGGGACAAAAGAATCTAGTTTCCTTTAATGCACAGAAAACCAAGTACATTCAATTTTCTAACCGACAGAATCTCACTGACTCCCATTTATTTTTTAATGATGTAAATATTCCCACTTCCCCTAGTATTGACATTCTCGGTGTAACATTAACTACTAACTTGAGCTGGGCACATTATGTTAGAAGCATTGCTAAGAATGCCTCTAAAAAACTGGGACTCCTGTACAGAGTTCGAGAATTCTTCACTGACGAGCAGTTGGCCGTGATATATAAAAGTCATGTGCGTTCTCAGATGGATTACTGTTCACCTCTGTGGGGTGGAAGTGGAGTGGTTGCATTGAGGCAGTTGGACAAAATTCAAAATAAAGCTATTAGATTAATCAATAACCCTGCAATCACACAGGACCTTCCTACATTATCCATACGAAGAAACGTTGCATCTCTTGCATTATTCTACAGATATTTTCACAGCAATTGTTCCGAGGAACTTGCTTCAATTGTGCCGCATCTCCACATCTTTCCCCGTAGAACTAGGGCAGCTGAGAGCACCCATGAATTTACACTTTCTCCTCCACAATGCAGAACTTCTGCTTATCAGAATTCATTTATCCCCAGAGCTACTACTCTTTGGAATTCACTTCCCTCGAATTGCTTTCCACAAACTTACAATCTACAAATGTTTAAATCCAGTTGTTACAAACATTTTATGAATGGAGGATGCCTTTAGGCACATGGACCTTTTTGTTTTATCTGTGTTTTCCTTCCTCCGTTCATTGTCTCTTTAAAAAAAATAAAAATTAGAAGTTAGGGAGTCAATGTCAATAATAGAAAAGTCTGACTCTCCATTTAGCAGTCCTGCAGTTGTGGTCCACTCGGATACTATAATCTCTAGCCCACCCATAAGAATCCGTGGACCTCCTATGTTTTTCTTTATGCAATTACAACTATCTAGATTGATATTTGGATATAGCTTGCTTTTCAATAAATAGTATATATAGTTTTGTAGTTGATTTATAGAAAATTGTGTTCATTAATTCGTTTCCAGAGATATGCTTCCATAACTAGAAATAGTTATGTGTATGTGTGTAAGAGTGAGAGTCCGAGTGTAGGGGGTGAGACAGTGAAGCACGGGAACGAGGTGGTTTCAGAGATGGATTCGCTTCGGGCCATGAGTGAGCACCGTGCCTCATGTGAAGGCAAGATGGCAGGTGCTCGTTGTACTCTACGTGTGCTTCGCATGTCTCACTCCCTAGACTGGAACAAGAGCTCACGGGCTTCACTGCTCATTGTACAGTTGTGAATGTCCAGGCTCTCAGCCTATGCCCGAGAGGGAGTAAGTTGGAATATAGAAAATAAAAAAAAAGTGAAGTCCACGAATGTGTATGAGTGGACTAGAGACTATGGCATCCGAGTGTACCTAAGAAAGATGGTGGGATTAGATTTTGCTTAGACTTCAGAAGGTTTAACTTTGTGACTCACTTTGATGCCGAGCCAATGTTTAATCAAGATGATATTTTTGCCAGACTTGCTGCTAGTAAATCTATCTATCTATCTATCTATCTATCTACATGCTCAGGCCCAATCCCCACTTTTCTTATTTTTTATTTTAATTTTCCTCTATTTTATTTCTTTTTTTCTTTTTCTTGGGGGTGGCCTACTCAAGACAGAGCAAGAACAGGAAAACACAAAGCACAAGACAAAACAGCGAACAAACAGACAAAACACAAAATACACACACATCTAGGTCACCCAGGAGAATACCCAGAGACCAGGGTCACCAAGGTCGCTCCAGCACTCCCCCGGCCACGACCACCCGGAGAGGCTCCGATCTCGGCAGACAGACATGCAGCGGAGCCAAAGCCACAAGCCCACCCACCACACTTCCAGGAGCACCCTTCATATTAATCATCTCCCCGGGCCAGGCGCCTGATGGACTATTATCTAGTCCAACTTGCGCCCGACCCCTTCCCCGAAATGACCACGTGTTCACTCAACTATTCACAACCATTCTCCATTCATTCCTGTTTATTACCACTTCCTTTGCCTGATCTATAGTCATTCCTCTATCATCCAAAGCTTGTCTTACACAGTCTCTCCATCTCAATGGGGGTCTTCCTGCCCTTCTATCTCCCCTTGTATCTGACTTATATATTCTCTTTGTAAGCCTTTCATCTCCCATTTGTTCAACATGACCATACCAGCTCAGCACCCTTCTGTCCACTCTGGCTGACAAATGTTCCTGCTGCCCCACTCTCCTAAGTATCTCTTCATTCCTCAATCCGTCTCTACGGGTAACTCCACACATACTCCTCAAGCAGCTCATCTCCATCACATCCAGCTTTCTTCTCTCCTTTTTCTTGATAACCCATGTCTCAGCCCCATACATCACTGTTGGCACAACAATTCCTTGATACATTGCACTTTTTACTTACATTCCGAGATTTCTCGTCTTCCACATACTTCCCATTGCTCCGAAAACCTTCCTTCCTTCACACCCTCTCTATTTTACCTCTATTTCCATACCTCCACTCCTGCTTATCGATCCTCCTAGATATTTAAAACACTCTACTTGTTCCAATATTTCCCCATCCAGCCTCACATCTAGATTCACCGTACAATCACCCCTATTACACATCATTACTTTACTTGTATTGACGTTCACCTTCAGTTTCCTCCTCCCACAAAGCACTCCAAACTCTTTGACTATCCGCTGCAACTTCTCCTAGTAAATACTTCACGAAAATTGACTTAACCAAGGGATACTGGCTAATTCCCCTCCATCCAGATAGTAGAAAGTACACAGCATTCGGAACATGAAAAGGCCTTTATCAGTTCAAAGTTCTAGCTTTTGGTTTGGTTAATGCTCCTGCAGTTTTCAATAGAACCATGACAAAATTATTAGGGGGAATGAGAGGGGTGGAAGTGTTTGTTGATGATATTTTGGTTCATTCTGAGAGCTTCACTGAACATCTATCATTGCTAGAGGACGTACTGGTGAGGTTAATGGACGCTGAACTGGTAGCCAAACCATCGAAGTGTGAGGTCGGAAGTGCTGTCATAGAGTTTCTTGGCCACGAGCTGGGAGGAGGAGACTACAAACCACAATGCAGCAAGTTGACGAAAATTGCAGATGCCAGTCCTCCTATTACAAAGAAGCAGGTCAGATCTTTCCTTGGTTTAACGGTATACTATAGGAAGTTCATACCGAACTATGCAGTAACAGCTCTTCCACTGACTAATTTGAGTAAGTCAAGAGCTCCCAACAAAGTAGTGTGGGGTCATCAGGAACAAGTTTCTTTTCAAACTTCAAAATCTAAGATTTGCCAACAGCCCATTCTTAAACTAGCTGATATGAATAAGGAATATGTTGTGCGCACATATGCGTCAAACTATGGCATTGGTGCAGTACTCTTGCAAGAATCTGGTGGAGAAGTGTGGCCTGTAGCATACTCTAGTAGGAAATTAAATAAAGCTGAAATTAATTACTCTTCTGTAGAAAAGGAACTGTTGGCTCTGGTGGAAGGCATTAAGAAGTGTTACCAGTATTTATATGGTAGACATTTTGTATTACAAACTGATCATTTACCCTTACAGTACATAAACTCTGCCAAACATGCAAATAGCAGAATAATGAGATGGGCACTTTACCTGCAACAGTTCAGATACTATGTGCATTATATAAAAGGGTCAGATAATGTAGGTGCTGATTGGTTAAGTAGGTCTGAGACTTTGAATAGATAAAAGTCTTCTAAGTTGAGGGGTGTTGTCATATGTGGTAATTATGACAGATTAATTGTTTAATTAATTATTCTTGGATTCATTATTGTTTCTTGGATTCATTTGTTTATGGTCGAAGAGGGGGTTTGGAGACTCATTTGCTTTGTTTATGGTCGAAGAGGTGGTTTGGCGACTCATATGCTTGTGTTGGGTACAGTGTTATGGTTCAAAGTGCCAATACATTGCTTTCCACGTGGCGATTCATTTAATGTTTTGGCGATGATTCGAGGTGTCACTACATAGCTTTCCATGTGGGGATTTATAATTTCTCTGATCATTTAATGTTTTGGTTAGTTCTCGTCGTTTCCCAAGTATCAAGAGCATTCAAGAATTCTCAGATCCTTTAATGCTTTTTTTGTACTCGTTTGTTCCAGTATATATGAACAGTTATTAATAAATTACAGTTGTGGGGGGAAGTGATAAATATGGAGAGACTCGCGACCAGAGGGCAGTTCTGACCTGGGCACGAGACTGAACGGATTACCAGCGCTACTACAGTGTCCCAGGGGTGCTCTCTCGCCACACTCAAGAGTACAGTTACGTTCAAGAGTTGCAGAGGAGGAGAATGTGGAGTGCCATGCATGATATGGCGATACAAGCGGACGACAGTGGTATTGACAACTCCTAAGTGATCTTCGCCTTACAACTGGGAGCAACCGGGAAGACTGTGACTGAGTGTGGGTGGCTACTGGATGATCCACACCGGCGACTCGTGGCGAAGACGTGGGTGTGTCACCGTGTATGTGATAGGACTACGTTTGGATGGCTACTGGAGGATCTACACTGGTAACTCGTGGCGACGACTTGGGTGGGAGTGACGTGGTTGTGGCTTCCTAGTGACGTGCCTGTGTGTGTGTGAAACATCAAGACAGCGAGGACGTGGATGTGGGATAACTTATTCAATTTGAATGCACTTATATGTTAATATACCAGAAAAAAATGCATTTGTTTTCCCCGTTATTTTCCTTGGGTGCGGAGTTATTATCTAATGGTAGTAATACAATAACATTTTCATATTCAGAGTATCTTGAATTCTGACAGTCTTTAAATTCCTTTCCGGCCGTTCCATAGCTGCGGTTGTGGACGGCCATCGCTCACTTCCTCATCCTATCACCTCCGGTCTTCCTCAGGGCTCTCTCCTATCGCCCATTCTCTTTCTAATCTTCACAAATGATCTTCTCAACTGTACCTCCAATCTCATCCATTCATAAGCAGATGACTCTACCTTACACTACTCAATTAGTTTTCCTGAACGCCCCAGCCAGAAGTCGCTTAAAAGTAAACGTAATGAAGCCATGCAACACTTATCTTCTGATCTAGCTACTATTTCAGATTGGGGCACACCAAATCTTGTTACTTTTAATGCTTTAAAAACCCAATTTCTTCATCTTACTACCCGTTCAGAACTCCCAGAGGACTAGCCCTTATGCTTCAACAATACAAAAATCAATCCTTCATCTTCTCTCAATATTCTTGGTGTCTCTTTTTCTTCTGCTTTAACTTGAAAGGACCATATTACTATCTTTGCTAAGGCAGCCTCCCAGAAGCTGGGTGTGCTCAACCGCCTCAAGGGTTTCTTTAACCCTGCACAGCTTCTTGCTTTGTACAGGGGCACAGTGCATCCTTGTATTGAGTTTTGTTCACATGTGTGGGGAGGATCCTCTCACACCGCACTCCTAGACAAAGTAGAAAGGAAAGCCTTTCGTATCATTAACTCCCGCCCACTCACCAACTCTCTGCAATCTCTCTCTCATCGCCGCAATGTTGCATCTCTTTCGCTATTCTATCGCTATTATAATAATAAATGTTCCTCAGAGCTTTCCCAGTGTATACCACCTCCTCAACGTAGGGTACGTATTACCCCTCTTTCAACACAATCCCACCCCTACTCTGTGCAACTTTCCAACCCAAGAGTGCAACGTTATTCTCAGTCTTTCATCTATTCAACAGCTGAGCTCTGAAACTCTCTCCCAGAATCAGTCTTTCCCTCTTCCTATGACACAACTCCGTGTGTCCAGGCATTTTGGCTCGAACGTCCCTTGATTTTGGCCCTGTCACTCTTTCAACTCTGGGTGAGGCACTTGACACAGGCAGTTCTGCCTTTTATCTCCCTTACTTACATAGAAAAAAAAATCAACCACAATCACAACAACCACAACAACAGCAACCACAACCACATCAACCACAACCACAATAACAAACACAACCAGAACAACCACAACCACAAGAACCACAGCCACATCAACCACAACCACTACAACCACAACAACCGTCACCACCAGCACCCGTGTGTTTAGGGTTGTTGTATTAATTATTTGTATTATTTATTGCTTCGTAAATTTTGCGTTCTTAAGCGTTTACTTACTCTTTCTTAATTTAGTCATACACTATGGCTCATCCGGATTTGAGTGTGTGTTCTTACAATTGTTGTACATTTGTAAAAAACATTGATGTTATTCGAGATTTAACAACAAACAACTATGATTTCATTTTTCTAGAAGAGACGTTCCTAATAGATAACAAATTATGGATGTTAGATTATATAGATGAAAAATATGATAGTATAGGAGCACCTGCATCGTTTTCCGAGAAAGCCAAGATAGCTATGGCAGGCCGTCCTGAGGGGGGAGGGGTTAGCGGTAATATACAAGAAAATTTCTATGTTTGATGTTAAAGATGTTACCTTCCAGGATCATTTTATCTCGTTATGCATCAATTATAATGGTATGGATATTAAGTTGGTTAATGTATATTTGAATAGTGATAACTGGGAGGCAGTTACTCTTCAGAAATATCTCGAGACATTATCTTGCTTGGAGTCCATTATCACCTAAAATTATTACGATCTCATATATTTTGTGGGAGACTTTAATGCTGACCCTCACTCAGGACGAGCCTGGCGTACCTTAACTGCTTTTATGCAGAACAATGTATTAAACTGTTTTGATGTTGATATAATGGACAGGAACACATATACTTTTTTAGGATACGGTTATTCATATGGTAGATGGTTGGATCATGTTGTTGGGAGAGTACATGAAAATATCAAGGTAAACAATGTTGAAGTCTTATTAGATAAGTTTGGCTCAGATCACTTTCCTTTATCTTTTGACCTATCATTTCAGCATAATCTAAGGCCATGCATAGGTAATGTTGGAGTAGCATCTGTTGATGAGGATATACCACACTGTATGTGGATAAGCTGGAATAAACTAAAAGTAGACGATATTGACAATATTGCATGTGGGATAGATGATATGTTACACAAGTTTAACCAGCACCCCGCTGTTCTATGTTCTAGTGTAAGACGTAGAAATAAAGTTCATCTGCACAGTCAATACATTTAAAGTAGTTCCTGGATGGAACAGACAGGTAAAGCATTTGCATGTCAAGGCTAGAGAATCCTATTTAAGATGGGTATCTTTAGGGAAGATTATTGGTACCTCTGAACACAATGAAATGGTTAACAATAGAAGGGAATTTAAGAGTGCCCTGAATATATGTAAACTAAATGAACACAAAGAAATATGTAATTCGATTATGGATAAGTTTGCCCACAGAGACAAACGCCAATTTTGGAAAGAGGTTAAACGTAAAAAGGGAAAGGGGAAGAAATCAAGTATGATAGATGGTAGGACCAAGGATGAAGAAATTGTTGATATTTTTAACAATAAATACTTAATAAACCAACAAGCTCAAGATGAAGAAAGTAAGCGTGTGTTTATGAATAATTTTAAGCAAACATGGCATCAAGGCAGGAGAATGTACCTCCAAACTTCGGTGACATCATTAAGGAAATATATTGTTCGGTTGAACCACGGTGTTGGTCATGACGGGATCCATTCTGTCTTTTTGAAACGCACTTCCGAGAAGTTCCTGGAACATTTATCCAGGTTTTATAATATTTGCCTTTCACATTGTTATTTACCACAGGATCTATTAAAAGGTACCATCACTCCAATAGTAAAATATACCAATAAAAACATTTCTGACTCAAATAATTACCGCCCTGTGATGCAGTCATCATGCATGTTAAAATATGCCAATAAAAAAATGTCTGACTCAAATAATTACCGCCCTGTGATGTAATCATCATGCATGTTAAAATATGCCAATAAAAAAAATTCTGACTCAAATAATTACCGCCCTGTGATGCAGTCATCATGCATGTTAAAATATGCCAATACAAACATTTCTGACTCAAATAATTACCGCCCTGTGATGTAATCATCATGCATGTTAAAATATGCCAATAAAAACATTTCTGACTCAAATAATTACCGCCCTGTGATGCAGTCATCATGCATGTTAAAATATACCAATAAAAACATTTCTGACTCAAATAATTACCGCCCTGTGATGCAGTCATCATGCATGTTAAAATATGCCAATAAAAACATTTCTGACTCAAATAATTACCGCCCTGTGATGCAGTCATCATGCATGTTAAAATATACCAATACAAATATTTCTGACTCAAATAATTACCGCCCTGTGATGCAGTCATCATGCATGTTAAAATATGCCAATAAAAACATTTCTGACTCAAATAATTACCGCCCTGTGATACAGTCATCATGCATGTTAAAATATGCCAATAAAAACATTTCTGACTCAAATAATTACCGCCCTATGATGCAGTCATCATGCATGTTAAAATATACCAATAAAAACATTTCTGACTCAAATAATTACCGCCCTGTGATGCAGTCATCATGCATGTTAAAATATGCCAATAAAAACATTTCTGACTCAAATAATTACCGCCCTGTGATGCAGTCATCATGCATGTTAAAATATGCCAATAAAAACATTTCTGACTCAAATAATTACCGCCCTGTGATGCAGTCATCATGCATGTTAAAATATACCAATAAAAACATTTCTGACTCAAATAATTACCGCCCTGTGATGCATGTTAAAATATGCCAATAAAAACATTTCTGACTCAAATAATTACCGCCCTGTGATGCAGTCATCATGCATGTTAAAATTATTCGAAATGATAATGTTGGATGTTCTTGAGGAAAAAGTTGTGCTAAATGAAAGACAGTTTGGATTTCGGAGGGATTATGTCCACGACCGATGCATGTTTTTTGCTGAAAGAAGTCGTGCACAGGAACTCAAATGTTAAGGTTACAAGTTTCCTTACTTTCATAGATTTGTCCAAAGCATATGACATGGTAAATCATTTTATTCTGGTCAATAAACTTATAGATATAGGAATTCCATCTGATCTGATATAGTGTATATTATTATGCACTATTTACGTAATCAAAAGGCTAGCATAAAATGGCAGGGAGCACAGAGCAATTACGAATACATAGAGCATGGTGTAAGGCAGGGTGGTGTTCTGTCACCGTTTCTTTTTAAGTTGTATATAGATTCTCTTTTAACAGATATCTGCAACATGAAAGAAGGTTCCAATTTTGGTACAAATAAGTTAAACATTTTGGAATATGCAGATGACATTGTATTACTTGCCAATTCCACCTCTAGTATGAATACACTTTATAATAAATTTTGCTCTTCAATTGACAAGCTTAAACTAAAAATTAATAAGGGAAAAACCAAATGCATGGTTAGTGGTAATTCACATTTTCTAAAGCATAGACTCCTCTACTCTACATAAGGACTGGCGTCGGCCATACTCGGGTCCCGGAACTTGGGTCCATTGTCAGGCCCACACACTGAGGTCTTATTTTAGTTTTACTGGATATGGGACTTTGTGTTTTTACTCTACAACATCTTATTAACTAGAGCAACCAAGTAAAGGAAAATAAAACTTTTGTTTTTGGTTGATTGACTCATAAGTCTCTTTCGTGATTGAACATAATAGGAAAATATACAGTTATAATGAGATAGTTTATAAGAACATGTATTATACAAGCAAAGCATCATACCATGACTTACATTAATTAAATATTAGAAGAAATTAAAGTAAAACCTTTGCAAAATATTACTTTACACATAATTTTACATATATCAAAAGTCACATAACACAATAATTAACTTAAACATTAAAAAGTTTCTCTTGTCGCCTTAAGCAGCCTAGTGTACACTCCCGATCGCTTGTATTAAATACAAAGGCCTTAAACAACACATTACACAATGTCTGGCATGCTCCTGAATGGCTAGCTAAGGGAGCATCTACATAAGACAAGCATTGTTTCAAGTAATTGCGACAACACTTTTTCGAGTCTTGAAGAGACATTTGAAGGGTGATGCTACTATGTACAAAGAAGACAGTAGCCAGTGTAGGCATACTCAGCCCACCTCGATTGAGCGCAGTCAAAAACTCTGATGACAAGCATTCCCCAGAATCTACTTCCTGTTGTCCATGTTTATGAGCTAAAAATCCCCCAATGTAGACAATTTTATGTTTTAAAGTATTATCTGAATCTAGAAGTAGTTGAGTGTCTTGTAATGTCAGCTCTTCCAGAAGTTGTAAATCACCATCATCTATTGCTGCTGTACAAAATTCACAGCTTACTTCTTTGGCTCGGTCAGGAACGATGTCACGTTTCAACAGCTGATGCAACTGCTGTACTTTGGATGCTGCTTGAAAATGTCAATGTAAAATTGTCCTCCACTACGTTGTCTTGCTTGACCAAAACACTTTTCTAGGGGATCTTGTGAAAAAACAGCAGGTAGGATGTAAGCAAAATCATGGGTTTCAAAAAGATATTGTGCTGCTTCTATGTTATACCTTGTTGTGATGACAAAGGCATCTGCTGTTGACTGTGTTAGTTTCTTCTCTCTGCCATGCCCACCAGTCCACCGACAGCTGGATACAACTGTACACATTTCCTGCAGAGCTTTGAAGTTTGTACAGTTTAATGTCCAAGGTTCACGATATTGGTCTCGTAAATGAACTGCGCTGTACTTGCTTTTGACATTCATCATTTTAAACCAATTGGTTACCAGTGTTATGTATATCACTGTTCCATCCTGAAATTTAACAGTTCCTTTAAGACCTTCAAATGCAGCAATCGTTTTCTCATTGAACACTTGGCAAACTAAGGGCACACTCTGACGTTGCAATGGTTTAGGAAATACTGATGAGCGTGTGAGTTTTGTCAGACGAAGTGGTGTCTTCTGATCTTCATTGTAAAGAGCTTTAACATCACTCCAACACGCCAAATATTCTGTACCGTCCTTGCTAAAATGTAATTCTTGACATTTCTCTGTGATCCAGTTGTTTCTCATATTCTTGAGGATGTGAACATAATCATAGACAAGGAAAACATTTATGCCATCTGGTGCTAGTGTTACTTTTCCAGGACCCCCAAGCATTCTGTAAACAGCTTGATTCAGTGGACAGTTGTCACAGACGAACGATACTGGATGGCCACCACTAGCTTTAACAACATATACAGCCTCAAGTAATATTTCCTTCAGTTGAATAGCATTCAGTTTTGATACAGGATGAATTCGTATGATGTACCGTGGTCCTCCATAGTGACAAACAACTTCAATAGCAAGAGAGAGCAGATGTTGCTAGATTTTCTGGTCCGTTTGTTGCATAGCCTACTATATGCTCTCCTGTAAATCTAAGGGCCTGCTTAAGCTTGACTTCATCAAACAAAATGGTAACTAACCGCTGTTGTGGCTTCAACTGATCAAAAAGGATTGGGAGACACTTGTCAGCGTAAGTGCGAGATAACAATTGGCGAATCTGTTTCTCACAAGGAAGACTAATTGCTTTGGAGTTTCTAAGCATTCTATATGCTGCGGGTGATATACGAAACAGTTCTGCTGCAAGAATTAACATATGCTTTGTATATCGGCGATTTTTAGGAAGAATAAGAAGGAGTTGTAACTGTGCTTGAATAAACTGAAAACCTTCAATTTCATGAAATTCTGTGATAGAGTCAAGTTCTGAAATTATTCTTTTTAAGTGGTCAGTATTAGTCGCTTCATGAGTGTTCATAATTTTCACTATTTCTTCAATTTGAGACCACTTACTTACCAAGCTATTTTTTTGAAGATTCAGTTTACTTTTTGGTATCTCCAAGCCACTTCTCTGCTACTACCAGCTGCAGAAAACCAAAAGGAGACTGTACCTCTTTAAAATGGAGAAACTTATCAACTGCTCTACCATTACCATCTGTCTTAAACATTGTCAGTTCTCTATCATTTTGCATTATATAAAACTCAGGGAGGTGTTTTCCAATCTCTCCTGCAAATTTGTCATAACTATGCATTTTGTCTTGTTAATTTTCAAATTCAGTTTGTTTTTTAAGTCTTGCTTCACTTGTCCCTGTTTTAGTTAATCTAGGAGCTGACGTAAGTTGTTTGAGGCAAGACTTGGGTACACCTTTAAAAACTGTAGGAGGCCCAGCTGGTTGTTTTCCTCCCCGAACTGTGACCCAATCGCAGTCGAAGTGGGATGCACAAATCCATAGTTTCGACCTGTCTCTCAAACTTTCTGGGCTATTTGGCATAGCACTAATCCATGCATGTCGTTCTTGTTCTTCATTCGGGAAACACACCATAGGACTGTATGGCTCTCCCTTGTAGTTTCCACGACAATTGAATGCAGCACATCTTTTCGGCATTGTTCCTGTAAAGCAAAAAAACAAGAATAGTTGTAAAATGGTTATCAGTACATATCAAAGCAACCCGTTGACATCAGCTCATTTCTAATATTTATCAGCTAAATAAGTTGTTAACACAGATCCTTTTGTGACTGGTAAGTATTTATAAGAAAATCACTTACAATAATCTGAGAGATAACGAACAACAGAACAAAAATGTGTTGCCTCTAACGTGTCTCGTGGGTGACTGGCGTCTGGCATCGTCCTGGGCTGTTCGTTTTCTGGCGAGACATTATGTCGCCAATATGGCGGGGATATGGACGATTGCGTGTGAAATTACATGCATTTATATGTAAAGTTGTGTTTGTGTACATATTTTTGTGTTTAAGAAAGTCGGAGAGACCACTGCTTTCATGATACTGCTTTTAAGCAATGGACACAAGTTTCAAACTCCGAGAGTGCTCGTTTCCAGTCCTTATGTAAAGGGGTCTATGTTCTAAAGGAACATAGTCACATTAAACTAAGGGAGGATGAGTTGGAATTGGTTAAAAGTTATGAATACCTTGGACACAGCATTAACCCGGGAACTGCGGGGAGACTCTTAAGAGTTCCCCCGGCGGACTGCGGGGAGACTCTTAAGAGTCAGAGAAATAAAAAATCAACTTTTGACATCGAAAAAAAATAAATAAAAAATAAAAATATATATATATTTTTGGCCCCTGGGCCATGCAAAATCTCAGTCCTCTACCTCCCCTCCTTCCCCACTTTCCTCCTCTCCTTCAGTTATCACCTATTTTCCCTGTTATTCCCTTATTCTGAGGTATATTTTCGTGCTAACATTAGAAATCCGGTTGCAGGGTGTGGTCATCACTGATAGCAAGCGAATGCAAGAGAGAGAGAGAGAGTATCGATTGACTGTGTCTCAGTGGCCTTGGGGGAAATTGGTGGGAAAGCAGCTTGCCTCACCCATACATTATACAACTCGCGGGCTATATCTCCGATTTTGACCATCCAAACGCTGTTTTCACTTGTTTTATTGTTGTTTCAGGTTAATACCTTTATAATCAACCCATAATAGGCGCATATGGATAAGTATTAATGCTATTAATGGTACAATGAATATTTTAGTGACGGAAACACCTCAAATTCATGCGCACAGGGAGAGGTGTCTAATTACCCCCATGCGCACTTCAGAGGTTAATCATGATTTGAAAGATAAAGATGATATTGAAAGGATACTTAGTAAATTGTATGTAAGTTTTAATAGTATTATAAGAAACTTTAGTCAGGTAGATAAAAATACCCTAAATGTTTTATTCAATTCATATAGTAAACCAGATTATGGTCTGTGTCTATGGAATCATAAAACTACATTGACATCCAGTTATTTTAAGGCATTTGAAGTAGCATATGCTAAATCACTAAAACGGATGATAGGAGCGCCACCCTTCGCCAGTAATCATCAGGTTGCTGATATTTGTAACCAACTGTTATTGAAACATAATGTAGCTCTATCTAACGCACGTTATCTTCATAGCATTTTGAGATAAAAAAACCTATTAATAAAATCTAACCTATCAGGAATTAAAAATGGAAATTTCTATTCATTTAACTACCATCTTTTCAAAAATATTTAAAGCGTGGATGTGTCAAACACTGCCCTACATATTGTACATGCTCGAATAACCTGGATTCAGAAACATGAAGAAAGGACTGGACAATTAATATATAACTTATAACACAAATTGTGATACTCTAACACTGTATAACTCTTATTTTGTTATACTTGCCATATTTTTTCCCCTAATTACAGATTTATTACAGATTCTCTATTAACGATTTTATTCTGACTGCTACAATTTCTAATAATTTTAATCTATTGCTTCCTATTATATTTTGTCCTGTTAACGGGCCCTCATGTGGATTATTATGTAACTATACAACAAACGTATTTAGTTGTGTGGTTTAAGTCTAATATGTATTGATTATCTTATTAATTATATTTTAATCCTCTTATCCTAAAGCTTCTAATAAGTTTAACAGATGTTCCTACTGGACTTCATACAATAACTGAAGACTATGGATATTTATGTGTATGAATTTATATACATATATTATGATAATCTGTATATACAGTAAACATTGTAATTGTAATGTATATGTTTTTATATGTAGTTTATCTACGAAATCAAATTGATTGATTGATTGATTGATTGATTGACTACCGCAAGCAAAACCCTATGCATTTGTCTAATAATATTATTCTGCATTCAAGAATTATTCTCAGGCCAAGTTCATCAATAGTTTAAAACAATCAAAATTAAATCAACATCACACCGACATTCACAACCACCGCCACTACCCTAACATCTCTACTACCCCCACCACCACCAACATATCACTCCCCCACCACCACCACCATTACCACTACCACCAACACATCTTCCCTCACCACGACCACCATAACCATCACCACCACCACCAACACCAAGAACAATACCACCACCACCACCACTACTACCACTACCACCAACAAATCCCCCCCCCCATCACTACTACTAACACATAACAACCCCCACCTATCACCATAACCACCACTACCACTCATACCACACACCTAACACATCCCCCACCCACCCATCCCCCACCCACCCAACCACACACACACCACCATTATACCACCCAACCACACACACACAAATCATCATACACAACTCACTTAACATTATTTTCCCCACTCCTCACTTTTTCTCCGGCTAAGTCCATCAATATTTCTGCTCCATTACGGAAACACAAGGGATCCGCATAAAAGCCTCTCGATTCGCGTGTTCAGTGGCCATTTGTATTCTCTTTCGGTATGTTTCTTTTCCCTTGCAAGATCCGATTATGCATTGCTGTTTTTATGTTCTGGCTGTTAACGGACGATTATATTTAGTTATGCTGCTTACTTTTCTGTTTACTGGCGGTTATTAGACGATTGTGTTCAGATTGGGAAGGGTAGATGGAATTCACAAGGGTTAATTTTGGCTATTATTTAACGATTTTAGTCAGATAAGGAAGTGTATATGGAAGTCCGAGGGTTAATTCAGATTATCTTTACCCCTATAAGTCCCACAGATTATTCCCAAACTGTATCATATCGTCTTAGGATTGCCAGAAAATACTGTCAAAATGCGTCCTAATCTTGAAAGGGTGAATGTATGTTAGTTTTGATTGGGCTGGAATGAGCTTGACTCGCGTACCATCCTCGGCGGTTTGGTTAGAAGTGATTGTCGAAAAACATGAGTAGATTATTTACCCCTTCTATCCCGTCGGCATCTTTTTTCATTTAATTCTGGCTACTATTAATTGATTTTATGCAGTCTAGGAAGGAACATTATGAGGCATCGAACTGTCTCAATCAACCCCATTCGCTACCACAGATCCTTCCTAAGCTTCATAATATCATCTAAATAGTGCTAGAGTAATATATAACAGCCGTCGCTGTACAGAAAGGGTGAAGGGGAGTTTTTTTCTGGAACCCCTTCTCCCTCATGCTTAGCCCCATTATTTTGGCGATTTTAAGACTGTGTTGCCATTTAGGTGTACATTTTCTCCTGGAGAGTGCTAGCGAGCCTGGAATTTAGGAGGAACTGGCCTTCGGCTGGGAAATATTTCTACCGAAAATTGTGCAAATTTTTCTCGAAGGGGATTCTTGGGAGTATTTTTTAAAGGTTGATGGAGATCTTGGATGGAAACTATAAATAATAAATCAATTAATAAGTAAATGAACAAATATATATAAATATACCCTCTAATTATTACTTGGCTGGAAGAGGTGCAGTAAGATGACGTACTTTGTATTCAGATCTTGGGTGTCATTAGAAGATTTTATGCAGCGTAACAAGGACGTGTGGAAGTAATGGATTCATTGATGTACTATTTTTCCGTTTGATTGCCTTAGGTCCTTCCAAAGCTTAATAAAGAATAATAAAATGAATTGCCGGCATTATATTAGCAACATTAATAACTCCATTCAGATTTGCATATTCGATTAAAACCTGATAATTAGTTTAATTAGGCTATCTAATTCGCAACAAATATTAGATCAAAATGTGATCTTGTGGTATGATTGTTTTCGTCCCCAGAGAAGTTGCACTCCAAGCAAATACATAAATATCAGAGGATATTTCCACTTGAGGTATTTTTTGTCTGGACCCCTTTCTCTCTCATGTTTATCCCCATTGTTTTTTAACATTTTAAGACGTTCGACCCCTCAGTTTGGCGATTTTTTTACCTTTCACCCCATATCTGTCAATTTGAAAACCTTTCGTGCCATTTAGGTGCCGATTTTTTCCTGGCGAGCATTAGCAAGCCTGTAATCTAAAAGGAACGGGCCTTCAGCCGATATGTACACATTTATTTTGAAAGGGGGTCTAGGAAGTGTAAATGTATGTTTGATAGAGGTCTAGTGAACAAACTAAAAACCTACTCTTAATACTATTAAGAGGGAAAGGGTTTATTTAGTGGTCGATATATTTATTATTTTAGTATTCTTTTTAGTTTCCTCCCTAGACCTCCATCATGCTTTAAACAAAAAAATCCAAGATCCCCCTTCTAGATATATTTGTAAATTTTTAGGTAGAAAAATGACCCGGCCGAAGGCTAGCTTCTCGTAAATTACAGGCTTGCTATCGCTCGTGAGGAAAAAAATTGACACCAAAATGGCACGAAAGCTCTTAATATTTTCAAAGAAATAGGGAGAATGGTAATTTTATCACCAAACTAGAGTAATGGGCCGAACATCTTAAATTCGGAGAACAAATGGGGGCTAAATATGAGGGAGAATGGGGCCAGGAAAAAAAATCCCCCCTTAAATTCCCCTCTCTTTTGTTGCTGCGCGTCTATACCCTATTCCAGAGTAGTAGGCCAAAACTCCTTTAACCCTTAACTGGCGGCGTGCAACATATGTCGAGTGAATTTTTTTTGGACTAAGTGGCGGTGCACGACAGCTGTCGAGCGCCATTTTTCAGCACGTAATGTTGCTGAGAGAGAGAGCTGAGCGATGGGACGAGCGTAGTAACCTTATAACCGCTCCCCACGACCACCGTGGACGTACTGAACTGTATACCACCTTCCTCCCCCCTTTCTCACTCGCTACACAGGGAATTATGTACGGAAATTACCTTATTTTAGGGTTTTTGCACTCGTGTTGCACGATCGTTGCAAGAGAACCAGTGGTCGTACAAGGATGGTTCGGGTGTCATTGGAAAGCTCTGTTTACGCCCTTTCAGGAATAGATACTTGTTTTACGCTCTGGGTCTTGTTTATGCATGAAAATGAGCACGGAAACAACCCTATTTAGGGTAAAAAAAAACGCTGGGCGGTACATATAAATTACCGCCTAGGCCGCTCGTAAGGGGTTAATATCTATAACTCACAAATTAATGGAGTAATATTTCTACCATTTGGAAAGGGTCAGCCAGGGAATGAGTGTGGACATTTACAGCACATAATCCTCTAGCCCATTTTGAGCTTAGAGGTTAGGGTTCAGGATTTCTGACCTACCTACATGTATTGGGAACAGAGTATAATAATCTGTCAGTACGGGGCAGGCAATGAAATAAAACCTCTTAACCCTTTCAGTACCGGTGCTGTTCATCTACCTTAGACGACTTCATTTGGTTTTATAAATGACCTCCAGCAATTACCCGGCTTTGAACTATCTCACTTAACCCTTTATAGTACTACAGATCCTTTAGGAACTGCACAAAAATCGTCTAAATACAGCTAGAATAAAATTACAAAGACGTCGCCGGTACAGAAGGGATTAATTTATGGCCAATCTCTCTCTCATCTATCTATCTATCTATATATCTATATACAATAGATATACAGTATATATACATATATATATTAAAATACCCCGGAAACAGAAAGACACACACAAGAAGAGCGAAGACAGTAAGAAAGAACCGCAAGAACAACAACAGAAGAAAAGGAAAGCGGAGACCTCAGGCACCAGCAGATGGGTGGCTGGACTAGACAGAGTCACGCCGAGGAAGGAATGCCCTGCCACGCCCGGCAAGACGTTTCGCACCACCCCCACCGCCAAAAGGAAGATTCTCTTCAGTCAACCTTTCTAAACTGATATGACACTCTTCTGAACCTATAATTTATCTATGCTATTATTCTTATGTTACCTATGTCATTTTATATACTTGTATGTACCTGTTTTTCTTATAAAATGTCTGTTATGATTAGAGAGGGGAACAAGTTAGATAATAAATATGAAATGAATCATTATGTTAAAAACCTACTTAGGTAATAATATATAAAAACATAACTCAGTAGATCTTTGGAACACATCTCGGTACACATCTCTCGGTACACATCTCTCTCGCTATTCTATCGCTACTATAATAATCAGTGTTCCTCAGAGCTATCCAAGTGCATACCACCTCCTTTACGTAGGGCACGTGGTACCCGTCTTGCAACTCAATCCCACCCCTACTCTGTGCAACTCTCCAACCCAAGAGTGAAACGTTACTCTCAAACTTTCTTCTACTCAACAGCTGAGCTCTGGAACTCTCTCCCATAATCAGTCTTTCCCTCTTCCTATGACTTAAATTGCTTCAAACTCTGTGTGTCCAGGCATTTTGGCTCGAACGTCCCTTGATTTTGGCCCTGTCACTCTTTCAACTATGGGGGAGGCACTCGCTATAGGCAGTTATGCCTTTTGCCTCCCTCAATCACAAAAAAAAAAAAAAATAAAAAAAAAACACAAATATACACATGTTTATTCTTGTTATTTCTCTAATAATCCTTCTAGTTATACAACTCGGACAACAATGGTGTCTACCTCACACGTGTACCGAGAGAGGGCGCCTCATGCGTTTAAATCGCCCAGGTAGCCGGGCAGGCATACCAACCGATTTGGTAAGTAAAATCTAAGTATATACCGTTTTGAAATCATGAACGCAACAGATATATTGACATAATATTGTATACATAAATAGTCTCATCCAAGATGCATACTTAGATTCCCATATCACCATGTCAGTGAGGAGTGAGATAGAACAATGCTATATCACGCACATTGAAGACTTCACCTCTTCGATGCACACGACACCAATCTCTCCCCCGCAAGCTCAGAGTTAATTTGTCTTTACCTTTACACTCTATTAGTGTTTTCCAAGGCTTTATTGAGTTCCTGTAAATAAGAAATCATATTTGTAATTGACCGTTGTGGAAATACCATGTTTTGGTAGATGTATTGGGGTTTAACCATCACATGTTCAGCTAGTAAAGTAATGATATTGAAGGATACCTTGACCACCAGAGTAGGAGGGATATATAGACCTCATTAAGGATACCTCCTCATGCCCTTACCATCCTAGAGGCTCTCTCAGTGATTCTCAATACCAGGTCAGGATTTCGGAAGGAAGGTTAAGCAATTGTTAGACTTCTGAACACTTGCAACACCAACTTAGAAGTCTTATAATTAACTTCCACTGAGTTGGACTAACGGCCTTCCGAAAGTACCATTTACTGTTTGAGAGTAAAACTTTCCTTAAAGTTAGGAAGAAGGACAACGGCCTCCCGCTCCTTCATCTTAATTATAAGGTTAAGAGAATACCTGTCCCAGCTCTAAAAGAAGTTGAGTTGTACGGCAACACCGTCCTCAATATTCTCTAGAGGGGCCAAAATCCCAGCTCTAAAAGAAGTTGAGGTGTACGGCAACACCGTCCTCAATATTCTCTAGAGGGGCCAAAATCCCAGCTCTAAAAGAAGTTGAGGTGTACGGCAACACCGTCCTCAATATTCTCTAGAGGAGATAAATCCCAGCTCTAAAAGAAGTTGAGGTGTACGGCAACACCGTCCTCAATATTCTCTAGAGGGGATAAATCCCAGCTCTAAAAGAAGTTAAGGTGTACGGCAACACCGTCCTCAATATTCTCTAGAGGGAATAAATCCCAGCTCTAAAATAAGTTGAGGGGTAGGGCAACACCGTCCTCAATATTCTCTAGAGGGGATAAATCCCAGCTCTAAAAGAAGTTGAGGTGTACGGCAACACCGTCCTCAATATTCTCTAGAGGGGATAAAATCCCAGCTCTAAAAGAAGTTGAGGTGTCCCCAATATTCTCTAGAGGGGATAAATCCCAGCTCTAAAAGAAGTTGAGGTGTACGGCAACACCGTCCTCAATATTCTCTAGAGGGGATAAAATCCCAGCTCTAAAAGAAGTTGAGGTGTACGGCAACAATATTCTCAATATTCTCTAGAGGGAATAAATCCCAGCTCTAAAAGAAGTTGAGGTGTACGGCAACACCGTCCTCAATATTCTCTAGAGGGAATAAATCCCAGCTCTAAAAGAAGTTGAGGTGTACGGCAACACCGTCCTCAATATTCTCTAGAGGGGATAAATCCCAGCTCTAAAAGAAGTTGAGGTGTACGGCAACACCGTCCTCAATATTTTCTAGAGTGGGAAGTGGACAAGTCCTAGCTCAGGAACTTTGTTATTGACTCGGCAACGACCGGCTAAACACTGTTCTTTTGACAGGTCTTACTTTCTTCATTAACAGTGAGATTGTTATGGCTTCTCTCTTGTTATCTTTTAGAAGGTAAATCTTGTTCTTTACCCCTCTACACAGGTAGTCTCAAAACCTCTGAGATCGCTGTGTTAGAGACAAGGCTTGGCGAGACACCCTTAAGGGCACTCTGCATACACAAGTCCTTGGTGCACGAGTCTGTGGCCTCCCATTAGACTGTGCAACTTAAAAGTTTGAACACCGCCCCGGGTCCTCCGAACCTCTCATAAAGATCAGGATAGTCAGTAGGAATACTTTTACCAAGCCTACTGCGTTTGTCCGATATCGTATTCTTTAGCACGATATTTAAGATCCTAGCTCGAGAGTACCTTAACAGGACTTCATCAACGGTTGATATACTGATCAGGATAGTCGAGTATTTCGCCAGACCTCTGAAATACTCGCGTTAATCCGGTATGGTGCCCAACAGTAATTGCCCGATGATTACTATATGTTACGGAGCCATACTTAAGATCTCAAGCCCAATCAACCCATCTGTAACTACTTCACACAACCGGCCCACCTAGACGGCCGACGGAGAAGCAGACGAATATAGCCAGCCACCACCCCAGCAGCATCAAGAGTGATCGACTTAATAGCCGAGGAAAAGAAAGAAATAGAAAAAGTTACTATAACCGTATTATGTAAAAAAAAAAAAAAAAAAAAAGAAGAGTTCTCGAAGTGACTCAGTCTGAAAAACTAAGTTCTGGAGTAAAAGAAATAGAGTCCTTCCAGAAGTGTCTTAAAAAGTGATAAATCCATCTCATTGTTAATAATCGGAAGTAAGGAAAAAGGATTACTTCTCTGTTTTGCGCAATCTATTTAACAGTGTTTAATTCAAGCAGAAGTGAGTTGCATTCCGGTTTAATTTGATTTAAGCCAATATTGAGAGTTAAGCGACTCTGCCAAATTTACTACAAATAACTGAAGATATTTCAGAGTCCACCCTCGACTCTGCCATTTTCTATAACGGGTCTCTAACCACATACCTGAGTCATTTGAGCTTGACCTTAACCACTACCAGTGCACAAGGTAGAATCTTAACACTCTCCGTCTCATATGACGCTAAAGCGTCATATGGCGGTTTTGCCAAAATACTCATATGACGCTAGAGCGTCATACTGAGCTCAGTAAGTTAGGTTAGTTAGATCAAAATCTGTCGAATGGTGGCAACCCCAATTTCTTCCGACTTCTAACGGTCCCTCAGTGAGATTTTGACAGTTGTGGGGATAGTACCGTGTCGTCCGCCTCCTCGTCAGTAAGTTAACTATTTCTGTCTGGGGGGGTTAATACTATACGTATAGACACAATATTAATTTTCCACTTAAACCTCGCAAGTCAAAAGTCTTCTTACATAACCAGAGATTTAATCAACCAAGGTGATGAACAGTGTTTACTCTCGATGACAATTGAAGTGTATAAATATTCTACAATAAGGGAATATAGTGAAGCTGTGCGGAATACCTGCTCTCTTTCTAGATCCGCGATTGTGCTCGAAGCTAGTAATTATAATAAGTGCTTCTATCTGGTAACTGTTCCATGTACCAATATTCCCCTATTTTCTTATGTTTTTAGTGATTAAGAATAAAGTGTTACTCCAACCATATTGTGCGATATACAGTATATATCCTCTATTACCTTTTATTTATATGTACTTATATGAACTCGGAAGTCCCAGTATAGTAGAACTCACCTAGATCAATAGTGAATCCTCAATAAAATCAGGGCATAACATATATATATATATATATATATATATATATATATATATATATATATATATATATATATAAATATATATATATTATAATATATAATATATATATATATATAATTATATATATCGTATATATAAAACACACAACTTTTCTTAACGTCATACAGTGTGATTAAAGAGTGGAATAGTTACCAAGGGAGGCATTCCATAGTAATACAGTTGATACGTTTAAGAAGGGACTAGACGATCATCTAATGGAACATGTGTGAATCAGTAGCTATGTTAGTGTAAAATGTGTGAATCAGTAGCTATGTTAGTGTAAAATGTGTGAATCAGTAGCTATGTTAGTGTAAAATGTATGAATCAGTAGCAATGTTAGTGTAAAATGTGTGAATCAGTAGCTATGTTAGTGTAAAATGTGTGAATCAGTAGCTATGTTAGTGTAAAATGTGTGAATCAGTAGCTATGTTAGTGTAAAATGTATGAATCAGTAGCTATGTTAGTGTAAAATGTGTGAATCAGTAGCTATGTTAGTGTAAAATGTGTGAATCAGTAGCTATGTAGTGTAAAATGTGTGAATCAGTAGCTATGTTAGTGTAAAATGTGTGAATCAGTAGCTATGTTAGTGTAAAATGTGTGAATCAGTAGCTATGTTAGTGTAAAATGTGTGAATCAGTAGCTATGTTAGTGTAAAATGTATGAATCAGTAGCTATGTTAGTGTAAAATGTGTGAATCAGTAGCTATGTTAGTGTAAAATGTGTGAATCAGTAGCTATGTTAGTGTAAAATGTGTGAATCAGTAGCTATGTTAGTGTAAAATGTGTGAATCAGTAGCTATGTTAGTGTAAAATGTGTGAATCAGTAGCTATGTTAGTGTAAAATGTGTGAATCAGTAGTTATGTTAGTGTAAAATGTGTGAATCAGTAGCTATGTTAGTGTAAAATGTGTGAATCAGTAGCTATGTTAGTGTAAAATGTGTGAATCAGTAGCTATGTTAGTGTAAAATGTATGAATCAGTAGCTATGTTAGTGTAAAATGTGTGAATCAGTAGCTATGTTAGTGTAAAATGTGTGAATCAGTAGCTATGTTAGTGTAAAATGTGTGAATCAGTAGCTATGTTAGTGTAAAATGTGTGAATCAGTAGCTATGTTAGTGTAAAATGTGTGAATCAGTAGCTATGTTAGTGTAAAATGTGTGAATCAGTAGCTATGTTAGTGTAAAATGTGTGAATCAGTAGCTATGTTAGTGTAAAATGTATGAATCAGTAGCTATGTTAGTGTAAAATGTGTGAATCAGTAGCTATGTTAGTGTAAAATGTGTGAATCAGTAGCTATGTTAGTGTAAAATGTGTGAATCAGTAGCTATGTTAGTGTAAATGTGTGAATCAGTAGCTATGTTAGTGTAAAATGTGTGAATCAGTAGCTATGTTAGTGTAAAATGTGTGAATCAGTAGCTATGTTAGTGTAAAATGTGTGAATCAGTAGCTATGTTAGTGTAAAATGTGTGAATCAGTAGCTATGTTAGTGTAAAATGTGTGAATCAGTAGCTATGTTAGTGTAAAATGTGTGAATCAGTAGCTATGTTAGTGTAAAATGTGTGAATCAGTAGCTATGTTAGTGTAAAATGTGTGAATCAGTAGCTATGTTAGTGTAAAATGTGTGAATCAGTAGCTATGTTAGTGTAAAATGTGTGAATCAGTAGCTATGTTAGTGTAAAATGTGTGAATCAGTAGCTATGTTAGTGTAAAATGTGTGAATCAGTAGCTATGTTAGTGTAGAATGTATGAATCAGTAGCTATGTTAGTGTAAAATGTATGAATCAGTAGCTATGTTAGTGTAAAATGTGTGAATCAGTAGCTATGTTAGTGTAAAATGTGTGAATCAGTAGCTATGTTAGTGTAAAATGTGTGAATCAGTAGCTATGTTAGTGTAAAATGTGTGAATTAGTAGCTATGTTAGTGTAAAATGTGTGAATCAGCAGCTATGTTAGTGTAAAATGTGTGAATCAGTAGCTATGTTAGTGTAAAATGTGTGAATCAGTAGCTATGTTAGTGTAAAATGTGTGAATCAGTAGCTATGTTAGTGTAAAATGTGTGAATCAGTAGCTATGTTAGTGTAAAATGTGTGAATCAGTAGCTATGTTAGTGTAAAATGTGTGATTCAGTAGCTATGTTAGTGTAAAATGTGTGAATCAGTAGCTATGTTAGTGTAAAATGTGTGAATCAGTAGCTATGTTAGTGTAAAATGTGTGAATCAGTAGCTATGTTAGTGTAAAATGTGTGAATCAGTAGCTATGTTAGTGTAAAATGTGTGAATCAGTAGCTATGTTAGTGTAAAATGTGTGAATCAGTAGCTATGTTAGTGTAAAATGTGTGAATCCGTAGCTATGTTAGTGTAAAATGTGTGAATCAGTAGCTATGTTAGTGTAAAATGTGTGAATCAGTAGCTATGTTAGTGTAAAATCGTTTTCAGACAATGTTGGTTCTATATAATAATACTCTATAAAAACTTTCCTTGTGGGCATTTCCTAACCCACAAGGTTACACTTTATCCTATTTTCCGGTACGGCTGTCCTATTCTTCTACTGGCCGGACCACCTAGTAGGGACTGCATGGTCTGTGTGGTCTGAGTATTTGTGTAACTCTGTGTACCTCTCTCACACACACACACACACACACACACACACACACACACAACAATGCAGTACAAGGATGAAACACAAACACTGGAGTATGTGTGTAACTCTGTGTACCTCTCTCTTACACACACACACACAACAATGCAGTACAAGGATGAAACACAAACACTGGAGTATGTGTGTAACTCTGTGTACCTCTCTCTTACACACACACACACAACAATGCAGTACAAGGATGAAACACAAACACTGGAGTATGTGTGTAACTCTGTGTACCTCTCTCTTACACACACACACACTCACACACAACAATGCAGTACTAGGATGAAACACAAACACTGGAGTATGTGTGTAACTCTGTGTACCTCTCTTTCTCACACACACACACACACACAACAATGCAGTACAAGGATGAAACACAAACACTGGAGTATGTGTGTAACTCTGTGTACCTCTCTCTCACACACACACACACACACAACAATGCAGTACAAGGATGAAACACAAACACTGGAGTATGTGTGTAACTCTGTGTACCTCTCTCACACACACACACACACAACAATGCAGTACACGGATGAAACACAAACACTGGAGTATGTGTGTAACTCTGTGTACCTCTCTCTCACACACACACACACACAACAATGCAGTACAAGGATGAAACACAAACACTGGAGTATGTGTGTAACTCTGTGTACCTCTCTCTCTCACACACACACACACACAACAATGCAGTACAAGGATGAAACACAAACACTGGAGTATGTGTGTAACTCTGTGTACCTCTCTCTCTCACACACACACACACAACAATGCAGTACAAGGATGAAACACAAACACTGGAGTATTTGTGTAACTCTGTGTACCTCTCTCACACACACACACACACACACACACAACAATGCAGTACAAGGATGAAACACAAACACTGGAGTTCACATTTTATCTTCTCCAGGCAAAAGCAAGTGAGCAAATATTGTCTCTGGCTCGATTAGTTTTCATTAATTAAGTTCTAAGTACTTGTTTAGTTGCTAGTCATACCTTCTCCTGCCGCATTGGATGGAACGATAAATAGGAAGTGATTATTCTTTGTCTGTTCCCATTCTCTTATAACATTAAAGGGGGGAGGGTAATGTTGTCCCCTAGACCTCCACCAAGCTTAAACAACAGACAGACACACACACACACACCCTCAAGAGCACCTTTTGGAGATAAATGTGTAAAAAAAATTGGTAGTAAAATTGTCATCCAAAAATAAAGGCCCCCTATCGCTCGCCAGGGTAAAATCGACACCTGTATCGCACATAAGGTTTAAAAATCGCCAAGCTAATGAGGCAAACGTCTTAAACTTTCAAAGCTAATAGGGCTAAGCATGATGGAGAAGGGGGTCTAGAAACCCCCGGGTTAATGTGTTCTTCATACTGTACATGGAGTGTAGACAATGATTGGTTTGATTCTATCCACAACATCATTATTATCTTCACTTCCTTCCTCCCTAAGGGCGTAGTGGTTATTTATTGGTCTATTTATATATCTATTGATATATTTTATACTTTCCTCGCTATACCTCCATCAAACTTTAAAAAAACACCCCCAAGATTCTCCTTCAAGATAAATTTGTACATTTTTCGATATAAATATGTCCCAGCCGAAGGTCGGTTCCTCTTAAAATACAGGCTCGCTATCGCTCGCCCAGTACAAAATCCGACATATAAATTACACGAAAAGTCATAATAGTGACAAAGAAATGGGGCGAAAGGTCCTAAATTGCAAAACTAATGGACCAAACGTCATACAATCTGAAAACTAATGGGGCTAAACGTGAGGAAGAAGAGGGACCAGAAAAACAACCCATCTCCCCTTCCTTCACTCCTTCTATACTTCCATCTTTGTGATTCCCCCTTTCTCTTTTACATTCTCTCCAACACTGTCTTCATCTTCTATTCCTCCTCCTCAACTTCTATCTTTATATATTCTCCTCCTCTATTCACTTCTCCTTCGCTCTCATTTATCTTTAAGCTGTATTTATTTAGTTATGTTGTGTTGTTATTCTCCTCCTACTTCTGTACATGCTTTTCATCACTCTCCCCACCTTCCCCACCCCTCTCAGTATCTTCCTCCTCCTTTACATCCTCTCCACCACTGTCCTCCTCCTCCTCCACCACCACCTCATTAGCATCTCCCTATCCTCCGTAATTCACTCCTCCTTCACTGTCTTATTTCTGTTGCATTTGTGTTACATATATATATATATTGTTGCTTTTATAATTATTCTCCTTCTCCTCTTTCTCCTTTACATCCTCTCCTCCCCTTCAACTCCTCCTCCCTCTCATCCACTTCCACCCCCGCTCCTCCATCGCCACGTCCATCAGTCCCCCTCCCCCCTCCCATCCATCCCCACACCCCCACCTCTCATTCGGTAATGGTATTTTTTCAATTACTTTGGGGTGTAGCGGTCGGTAATGGTGATTGGGTCGCCGAGTAGATGCTGAATGGTCGACCTTGTCTTGATGAGAGAAAGAGAGAGAGAGAGAGAGAGTGAGTGTGTGAGAGTGAGAGTGAGAGAGAGTGAGATATAATACTGAATATGTATATGTCGCCCTTCTGATTAGTTGGCCTGAGAGAGAGAGAGAGAGAGAGAGAGAGAGAGAGAGAGAACATATATATGGTGACAACTGCTACGTATGACTTTTGTGTAGTCAAATATATTCATAGGGTTAACTCCAGGTAAGTGTATTAGGACGTTTTGAGTTACGATCCTATATTTATGATAAGGCTTAACTATTGACTCTATATAAGGCTGACTGAAGGTGTCGATGGCCTTAAGAGATGTAGATATTATGTTTTAGTTATAGGTTGATTGTCGATGGCCTTAAGAGATGTAGATATTATGTTTTAGTTATAGGTTGATTGAAGATAAGTTGATCTCAGCTCTCTCTGTTCGTTGATGATAGATTAATCGATTGATATATATATATATATATAAGTAGTTATAATGCTGCCACCACCGATTACCATATACAGTATATATATTATATTGATAGATATAGGTAAAGGGAATATAATTAAAGATCTCTGGTCCAAAACCACTTTGTTATATATTTAAGTAACAATCTAAAAGATATACAGAAGTACTATAAAGTAATATAAGAGTAAACCCTAACTCAAGAGGGTATCTCTGGGTATATGTTATCACCCTGGATGTTCGATTCTATCTGCCTGCTCTCCCTATCTCTTACCTTCTCACCACCTCCAAGCCACACCTATAATTCACCTCCCGGTTACAAGATGGCTACCCGTGGTTACAAGATGGCGTTGGAGAAAGTACAGGGAGTGTCATTTCAGCAGAATGTGTGTGACAGGATCTGACCAGACAATATGTCATAGGGGTGAATGATCTTCTGACCTCTATAATATACAGTCCCCCATATAAATGTAGATACTGTAACTAAAACACCTTAAAATTATATGATAGATGGTTATAATGATTTTATAATAAATAGTATAATCTTGAGAGGTAATAAAACACCAAAGTAAAAATATGGCTACTAGTATCGGAAATAATAGAAAATTACCTTGCATAATTATTAATGTAAAACATTTAACATTTCCTTTTACTATTTAAGTAAAAAGTATATTAAATAATAAATCTCAAAAATTTTAAGTACAATGCATTGAATAAAACATAATATCCCATTTAAATATATACATAAGATTGTGTTATATACATTGTGTTAAAAAAAAAACACAAATATTTTCATTATTAACCAGCAAATATATCTTGTATAATTACCACAGTATTATTGTATTAATTTTTGTTGTTTCAGTTGGTGCTAGTAATATGTTGTATTGATATATGTTACATCATGATGCTATCCTAGTGCTTTGGGCCCAGACCTCGCAGAATAAGCTGCCCGAGAACAGCTCCGAGGTATCCACCAATAAACTTAACTCACTTCCTTCGCAGTTCCATCACTTATAGACTGTTTTGTGTTTTGTTTTCTTCTTTAAAGCTGGTGAGAAACTGACATATCCCCATCTTAATTACCCAGAGATTACATTTTTTTTTTTATAGCTAAATATGATTTTAATTATGAAAACCTTTCTGTATTTTGATGCAGAGACATATAAAATGTTCATAGTTTTCCATTAAGGATCGGGAAATCAGCTGCTAGGGGATTTATTATATATAACATTCCTCCAGGTTAATTAACAATTGAGTGATTATCGATTAATGTCGCAGATTTGTTATGTAATATGTTTAATAGACAAATATTAAGGTATGGAGTAAATAATACATAAACATAATATACAATGACATGAAATTATAAAGTAACTACTCCCATCGCATAACCATCTCTTAGAAATTGATGAGCATGCATGAATGAAGACGCTCGTTTTAAAATACATTGGCTATTTGCTTGGCCTAATGAGAGTGTCACTTATTCATGCTGGGAAGTTGGAAGAAGAAGGACAAGCAAGTGAGAGAGAGATTTGGCTTTATCTTAGAGAGAGAGTGTGTTTGTGTGTGTGTGTCTGTGTGTGTGTGTGAGCGAGAGAGAGAGACAGAGAGAAAAGTGTTTCAAAGTGAATGAGTGAGAATGAGAGAGAGAGGGGGATATGTTAGGGAGTGTGTGTGTGTGTGTGCTTGTGTACAGCCGTGCTTGTGTGTTTGTAATCATGAATTCACCAACGAATTTAAACTTGAGACTAGCATATACTGTATATACAGCAAAAGGAAAGTCTGCAAAACCTCAAATGGTATACAGCCGTCAGAAAAGAGTGTCCAACTCGTAAATATTATTACACACTTCTGCAGTGGCAGTAATAATATATTATGCAATATAATTAGTAGTGGTCATATATTCTGATATATATCTAAGCCTAGGGAAATTTAAGAGGGAAAAGTTCATTATTTTGGGTTGATTTGTTTCATATATATATATATATATATATATATATATATATATATATATTTATATGTGTGTGTGTGTGTATGTTAGGTAAATGTTTTGGGTTGTTTCCTTATGGGGTTATAGATTTGGTTTATCGTAGTTTGGTAGGTTGATTGATGATGCTGGGTCAATACTGGGTGGATTCTCTGGTTGTATGTAGACTCTGGTTTTCTCCTATATTATTCTATTCTTATATAAGTAATAGTAAAAGCTGCCACCGTGATCCTTATACCCAATAAATATAATGTTGATACCAATAGGTAAAGGGGATTTAAACTATCTTGTCAAGCCATCTTATTTATTCAGTAACAAAGGAAGATTAATATATTACGAGGAGAATTCTCCCAAGTTGGGAGGAATAAATCTATATCCGGGCTGTGAACGTGCCCGTGTCTCCTGTCTAACTGTCTTTTAAAACCTCCCTCCTACCTCTCTCTACCTTTCTTCCCACACCTCCTACTGAGCTGATAGAAAATCCCATGACCAATTCCGCTTAACGTGGACAGTGCCTGGTGAGGTCAAAAGTGGTGAGTAAGGTCTGATACAGGTAGAACAAAGCAGGAAGTCACATAGATTCAACCTTCTGAATGTACACTCTTCTGCTTAAATACACAATACACTGCAAGTAAACTACCTTAAAACTATATGAGAGATGTAATAATGATTATTATAATAATTACCGGATATAACATGTAATACGGGGGCCCCCATTTAAATACGCCCCCATTTAAATACTTGCGTACCACCGCAAGGCAGTGACTTAAAAGTAGATGAGAATAAAGAAAAATTTAGGCAAAGACCAAAACAAAAACAAAATTATATAGTATGTAAATGGCATGGAATTTTATAGTATTTTGCTATTAAAAATAAATTCACAGACGTGTACCAAATACATTGGAACACAGTATATATAAATAGTACGTACACAAACGAACAAGGCAAAACAAAAAATCTGCACAAAGACAATGTACACAAAAATAATTGCCAAAGCAGAGAACAATACTAAAGGTAGTATTTCTAAATAATAATCCCAACGAAGCAAACAAAAAACATACAAAGACTCATTATCATTCAATGAAGTCTGCCGTTACCCTATTACCAAAGTAAAATATTCAAATTCAAACCTTTAATTCAAAGTAAAAATAAAATATACAACTGAAATAAAACAAAATAAGAAAACCTACCCATAGGAAAAATAACCACACCAATATTAAACGCAATAGATCCACATAAACCTGTGGTGCGTAACATAATACCCTTCAAGTTTGTCAAAAACCATCAATAAACTATTTCGCATATACACACATAAAACTCGATGTAAAATAAAGGAATAAAATCCTACCCATAAGAAAAAGAATATCAATAATAAACACAGAAGTTCACATACACCTGTGTTGCGTTTAAGATACCCTCCTATTCTGTTATAAACCATGATCAAATCCATTGCGCATAAGTATATCACACGTAAAACACTAGTAAAACTTGTATAATTCTGTTCAGCCGGTACCGGTAGACCATTAAAGTTTTTCTATGGCCAATCTATAATAGAATATAATCACACACTCATCGTTACAAAACCAAATTAAAACCTAGTGTAAATCATGTCTAAAAAAATTACACCAATCAAATTCTGAGAACCCACAAGAATCAAGATGAAAGGGATTTACAAAAAACCTGCATATCAATATAAATGTCGGGCGTAAACCATCAAAGAAAAATATACCTCACACGGGCAAACCAAAATACACCAAGAAAAACACATACTCAAAACCACATTAAAATACCTATAAAAAACATATATAAGTTAAATCAAGCACCACAAACAGATACTACTAAATCAACTCCAACATTTTGTAATCATAAAATCCCACACAACATCATATCAATGTTGGGGGAAAATAATCAATTTCCAAAGATATGTCACAGATGGTATATACACATTTTGTTTTGTTTTTTCCTTTCTGTTCTCCAAACAAGTTAACTAAAAAAAGAATCCCATTAGTATATTCGTATTTAAATCAGTAAAGAAATCGTCATAAAATCTTCTTCATACAACCTCAGAAGTATAGTAATTAGGAAAACACCACAAGTGAATCCAAAACCATACTCCACCAAAATAAAGTATTTTCCATGACACATTATCACAAACTCGTGTCACCTACAAAATACCTCACCGTAAAAATCTCTAAACGAAACTCCCCCCAAATTTCTTTCTTCAAAAATCACTCCCCCCAAAAATTACGTCTCACTCTTCATCAGTTTAATCAATATTGCAAAACTCTCAAAATAAATAATGTCCATGTATATTTCTTTTCAAATAAAGGTCCAAAACAGAGATATTCAAACATCTATATAATATAAATATGCCCTCATTCCAGACAAAAAATATATATCTAAATTTGAAACTCTGGGACAAAAACTACTGACATGAGTGATGTTGTTGCTTGCTCGCTGTTGTGTAAAAACTCTACGGTAAAGAGACCGAGACTCGAATAAACAGAAAAAAACTTGGATGTTGAAAACCTAACTGAACTCAGTTGCACAGTAAGCCAACCTGATTTAAAACATTGTAACACGTGAATAGAATACACCGTGATCCAAAAATAAAACTCGAAGTAAAGTGAAGGAAACACTTAACTTGTCAAAATTCAATTGTAAACAAAAAATTAGTCACACATATTAGCGAAACTAATTCTACCGATTTATACAGTCCTTAGCTGTACTAAAAGGCAAAAACGAGAAACTTAAAGGGGTTAAATGAATATAAGAAAAATAAATCACTTAAGCACCTGAACAAAATAAATGCCAGAAAGTACTGAACGAAAAAGAAAACTTTGACTTTTGATCGATTCCAAATAGACTCTTCATTATAATAATTACCGTATATAACATATAATACATATATATATATATATATATATATATATATATATATATATATATATATATATACAGTATATAAAAAAAAAAAATATATATATATATATATATATATATATATATATATATATATACTGTATATATATATATATATATATATATATATATACTGTATATATATATATATATATATATATATATACTGTATAATAGTTTTTAGTTCCCCTCAGAGACCACCTTCACACTTTAAAATAACATCCCCAAGATCACCCTTCTAGATAAATTTGTACATTTTTCTGTAAACAAAAATTCCCAGCCGAAGGCCACTTCCTCCTAAATTACAAGTTCGCTATCGGTCGCCAGGAAAAAAATCGATACCTAAAGGTCGTTGCACACTGACACGACAGTAGTTTATTATAGATTATACCTATACACAGTATATTGTTCAATTATATATTATAACCTATTTCTTTTTAGTATATCTTCATTGTATTATATATCATTTATTTATTATTTAATGAATTATATATTGGTTAGTTTATATAGTATACCTTCGTTCGTGTTTATTGTATTATGTCTTTATTTTGTATTTATTTTGTATTATTTACTTATGTAATATTTACTAGTTATTTATTATTGTATTCATTATAAATTGGTCAGTTTATATAAAATACTTTCATTCGTATTAATTGTATTGTTTTTATTTTTTTATTTATTATTTATTATTTACTTATTATGTATTTAATTGTATTTCATACCTATACATTATATTGTTCACTCATATTTTATACCTTCAATCAAGTTTTCCACCATGTCTGACTCTCATTTTTATTCTATTTACATTTATCAATCTACATAAATATAAAACGATATGTAATTGTGTATGGGAAAAATGGAACACATTATTACTCTTTTTAAATTGTTATTTATTTATTAGTATACAGTGTACATCAACTCTCACTAGATTTCCTCGTCCTCGTGGAGCGGTGTTTCTGTCGATGAGGTTTGGTGGGCTGGGGAGGACCATACGTCTTTGATACGGACCATACGTCATTGATACGGACCATATGACTTTGATACGGACCATACGTCTTTGATACTGACCACACGATTTGGAAACGGCGAGTTCGCGATGAAGACCAGACTCAGACAGCTGCCAGGGGATTCCCACGACCTTTTGAACAGCTCAGAATCTCGCATCGTCCCCCGATACGTCGCTTGTACCGTGAGAGTCACCCACGGCTAATTCCCGATATCCACGATTATGTTGCCGATTCGCCGTATCAGGCTGAAATTTCGAATCGGGAACTCGCCTGGAGGGGCTTTCGTGTCAGTGTGCAACGACCTTAAATGGCACGGAAGGTCTTTTATTGACAAAGAAATGTGGCGAAATGTCTTGAAATCGCCAAACTAATGGGTCGAACGTTTGAAAATCGAAAAATGAATTGGGTTAAACATGAGGGAGAAGGGGAAGCCAGAAAAACAACCATCCCTCCTTAAAGTAGCCACGTAAATACAAATACCAAGTAAAACAAAATAAAAATATTGTGACGCTTCAATTCAACCCAAAACAGCTTCGAAAATATGTGTATGAACCTTAACCCTCTTAAGATCCAATAAGCATTTATTTTCTGTACTCCGGCTATTATTAGACGATTTTATTCAGAAGTGGAAGGGTTTATGGAAGTTAGAGGGATAATTGAGATAGTCTTTATCCTTATAACTCCCACCGATCGTTCTTAAACTGTATACAATCGTCTAATGATAGCCAGAATAAACTGTCAAAATGCGTCCCAATCTTCAATGGGCTAAGGAGGGGTCAGCGTTTTTTGTTTTCATCTTTCTCTCCTTTTCTCTCTTTCCCTGGCTTGTATCCATTCGACCCCATTCAGCCAACTGTTTTAAGATGTTTATCCCCATCCAGGTGTCGATTTCTTCCTGGGGAGCGATAGCGAGCCAGCATTGTATGGAGAAATCCGGCTTCGACGGAGACATTTTTCTATCGAAAAATGTACAAATTTAGCTTGCTGTTAAAATAAAAATATATGCTGGCTCGTTACCGCTAACCAGGAAAATATTGACACCTGGATGGGGGTAAAAGTCTTAAAACAGTAGGCTGAATGGGGCCGAATGGATACAAGCCAAAGAGAGAGGGAGAGAAAGAGAAAATAAGCGAGGTGGGCTCCCTTAATGACCGCGACTGTACATTACAATCCTTAGCCGGTGTCACACGAGCAATTTTATGGCCAATTTTTTATGAGCAAGTTTTTTTTTTTCTCTCACAGAATTTTAAGGTATTTTCGCATGATCATCGGAAATTAAACTGAAAGGAGATTTTATAAAGAGACTGAAATATTATAATACTTTAACTCTTACAGAAACGGCGACGTCTTTTTGGTTTTGTTTGAGCTGTATTTAGACGACTTTAAGAAGTTTAGGAAGGAATTATGATAGCTCAAAGGATTAATTGTGATAATTTGTAATCTATTAACGGGTAGATATCCTTCCTAAGCTGAATTCAACCGTGTAATAGTTGCCAGAATATAATTACAATTATGTCTCCGGTACTCAATGGGTTCTTAATTCACAAACTTCCAGACAACAATTGCCCGAAAAAGATGCCGGAAATATCATTCGTGTGACAACCCCTTTATGAATGAAGAAAATAGAGCTTAAATGCGTCCTGATATTCTGAACAAGTTAGTCTAAAAAATGTGAATAACAGACAAAATTCTCAGTAAACTGACTTGTATTTGCTTCCCTTGCAGATCTCTGTATTTTCCCGGTGAGAGTTTGTTTTTCAATTTGCACGAAGGAGAAAAAAGCAAAGCTACCTGTAACAAGTCCCCCCCCCCCCCCAGGTTGAAAGATTGATAGAGAACCAATATCAAGGTACGTTAGAGGTAATTTAGGTGTGTTGGAAAGAAGTGTGGTGTGCTTGTGAATTGTAGTGAAATTAATAGGAGGAGGTGGTGTTTGTGAGAGTTAGCTGGATTACTCCCTGTGTAGGTGAGGCACAAATAGAAACAGAGTGGGTGTCCTTAATTGTGGAATATTGGATTGTTGACCAAATAAACACTTGGGCCATAATTTATTAGCTTAGCTGCTATGCCGTGATGTCTACAGATAGATAGGTAGATTATTGTTTTTAACCTCTTTCCATTTCCGGGCGTTGTTGAATTAGTATTGGTTGTAAACAGAGATTGTGTGTTAGTTTAGTAAGAGAGAGAGAAAGGGGAGAGATTGACAGATAGAGAGGAGAGAGAGAGAGAGAGAGAGAGAGAGAGAGAGAGAGAGAGAGAGAGAGAGAGAGAGAGAGAGACAGACAGACAGACAGACAGACAGAGAAAGAGGGTCTAATTATTAAGAGAGAGCGGCCATCTTTATTTCTGTTTTCATTAATATATTCTGGAAAGCTAAGAAATAGACCCCAAGCCGCAGCAGAGTGTCCTACAAACAAACCACTTCCGGTAACAAGGAGGCTTGGAACTGAGAAGGGGGTACATGTATAATTCAAACCTCTCTCTCACTTTTGCTTTGAAGTCAAAAGCTTATAAGGCTATTGAATACTAGAACGCCTGCATGACTGTATAAACAAGTGGGGGTTTATTTAGGTGTACATTTCTGTCCTGACGAGCAATAGCGAGCCTGTAATTTGGAAAGGAGCCGTACTTTGGCCGGGACATTTTTCTACCAAAAATAGTAAAAAATTATCTAGAAGGGGAATTTTGGGGATGTTTTTTAAAGCTTGATGGAGGTCTAGGGAGGAAACTAATACAATTGCATATACTGTATATATAATTAAATTATCCTTAATCTCCCACCGTCAAGTTGTTTCTGCCTACTAGTCAATTAGAGGATTTTATTCAGCTTAAAAGGGGCCTACAGCAGTTAACAGGTTTGGAACTATGTCCCTTAACCCTTTTTACTAACACATATCCTACTGAAGCTGCACAAAATCGCATAAATATAACAGAATGTACAAAACAAAAGACCCCTTCGGTACAGAAAGGGTTAATCCGCCACAAACATACAAAATATGCCCATTTTCCGTTGGCACATTTGTTTTGTTTTTGAGTGAAGGACTGCACAATGTTAACCCATTCAGTGCCGGTGACGTCCTTTGAGTGAAGGACTGCACAATGTTAACCCATTCAGTGCCGGTGACGTCCTTTGAGTGAAGGACTGCACAATGTTAACCCATTCAGTGCCGGTGACGTCCTTTTCATTATATAACGGCAATTATTCAACGATTTTATTCAACTTAGGAAGGTCGTCTACCTATGAACAGGTTGCAGACTATCTCAATCAATCCTCTTAGTTACCATATAATCCTTCACAAACTTCATAAGATCGTCTAGATGTAGCTGAAATCAAATATACAATACGTCGCAGGTACAGAAGGGGTTAGTTAAATTTGCAGTCCATATACTATGCATCAGTTTACTTTGCCGTGAGAGAGATTGATTGATGATACTGTCAACACTCGCTCTCCATTCGACCCTGAAATCTCTATGAGGGGAGAACTAGTAGGCTGTGATGAACTCAATATTTGTACCCCACTTGGCATGTATGTTACATGTTAGGTGCTCACTCGTTCATTTCCTGCATTTTCCAACACGGACATACGCAATTTTTTTCTGTATTAATATACTAGTTTTAAATATGTGTTTTGAACGAACGCGACCTCCATTTCTCTCGTATAGTAGTACAGTTGCCCACATAAGTGTCGCTCCTCTCCATGATCTTATACATGAAAATACAATGGGCATGATTGAATTACGAGTGCATCGATTATCTGATCATCTGATTATTCAACTAATAAATTAAAGAAAATACACTCGCAATTAATTCGAACTATTCTACTTTCATACATAAGATCACGATGAGGAACAGAACTTACGTGTGCAACTGTACAAATGCCCGGAAAATAAATCAAGAATAAAAACTTGCCCTAAAAAATGAATTCGCTTAAATAAATAGTGTTATTACTCAGAGTTGTGGTCAGGCCTCAACAAACATTACAAACAACTGCCAACATAGCATGGTCGCTGAATGTTGAGTGTGTTGTTGTTTATCAATGATCTGAACCTGTGTGTGTGTGTGTGTGTGTGTGTGTGTGTGTGTGTGTGTGAAAGTAATATTAGTATGAATGAATGGCTAGTGTGGTTTCTTTAATTAGCAGTTGACTAATCGGTTGAGTTAACCATTACATAGGAAACTACACTCGTAATTCAATCCTGCGTATTATATTTCCATGTATACGATCACGGAGAGGAACATAACTTATGTGGGCAACTGTACACTGACATCGGAAACTAGAGTAACGATCTTCAAACTACCTCCATCTCGCCTTTTCTCTCCTCCCCTCTTCCTCTACTCCACACTTCTCTTCTTTTCCTCTACTCCACACTTCTCTTCTCTTCCTCTACTCCACACTTCTCTTCTCTTCCTCTACTCCACACTTATCTTCTCTTCCTCTACTCCACACTTCTCTTCTCTTCCTCTACTCCACACTTCTCTTCTCCTCCTCTCCTATCGTTATTCTCTTTCTTTTCCAATCCTCCCTTTCCATCTCCCTCTTCTCCTCATTTCATTTGTCATCTCCTAACCAGCTCTTGCATCCCCTGCCCCCCTCCCATGCTCTCCCCCCTCAAGCCCCACCACTCCTAGGGCCTTAATATAAGACAATTAGCTAAACAACACTCACAAGAATACTCTCCTGTCTCCTCGCAAACCCTATATCCTACTCCTCCTCCTCATCATCATTAGCCACCTTCCAACCTCTCTCATCCTATTGCCTCCACTTTCTTACCCATCCCCATCTATTTTCTTCTCCCATCCTCTCCCCATTTCCCTCTACACTCTCATCTTCACTCTCCCCATTTCCCTCTTCACACTCCCCATTTACCTCTTCACTCACCCTATTTATCTCTTCACTCTCCCCATATCCCTCTCCACTCTCCCCATTTCCCTCTTCACTCTCCCCATTTACCTCTTCACTCTCCCTATTTCCCTCTCCATTCTCCCAATTTACCTCTTCACTCTCCCATTTCCCTCTTCACTCTACCCCTTTCCCTCTCCACTCTCCCCATTTCCCTCTCCACTCTCCCCATTTCCCTCTCCACTCTCCCTCCAGCTGACTTAACAGTGACAATCCAATAACCCACCGTACACTACCACAACCACCACCACCACCACCACCACCACAGGAATATTCTCCAATTTAATCTCCACCCCTAACTGCCTTGTCGCACAGTTTCTCAGGCTTGAAATGAAATCTGGGGCAAACCTGACAAAATCCTCGAAGCCTATATGCTGGGGAACTGATATAGATAATGATATTGTGGAGTACAGTAGATAGCTAGGGGGTTTCGTCGATATATGTAATAGATAGCTCAGACATTGGGTCATAAATAAATAAATATATACTCATACAATTGATAAGCCCATATGAAACTCTGGAATTCTCTCCCGCAATATATTTTCCCCTCATCCTACGACTTCAGCTACTTCAAACTCCGTGTGTCCAGGCAGCTTTGCCTTTTGTCTCCTTCTTACACATAACAGAAAAAGAATAAATATATAAATATATAAATATATACAATAAATTCATTACAACATATATATACAATTAGGATCATAGATAGGTATGATCACTTACAGATTGGATAAAGTTGTGCTCTATAGATTAGTATATTGTACACTATTATAGATTAGTATACTGTACACTATAATAGATTAGTATACTGTACACTATTATAGATTAGTATACTGTACACTATAATAGATTAGTATACTGTACACTATAATAGATTAGTATACTGTACACTATAATAGATTAGTATACTGTACACTATAATAGATTAGTATACTGTACACTATAATAGATTAGTATACTGTACACTATAATAGATTAGTATACTGTACACTATTATAGATTAGTATACTGTACACTATTATAGATTAGTATACTGTACACTATAATAGATTAGTATACTGTACACTATAATAGATTAGTATACTGTACACTATTATAGATTAGTATACTGTACACTATAATAGATTAGTATACTGTACACTATAATAGATTAGTATACTGTACACTATAATAGATTAGTATACTGTACACTGTAATAGATTAGTATACTGTACACTATAATAGATTAGTATACTGTACACTATAATAGATTAGTATACTGTACACTATAATAGATTAGTATACTGTACACTATAATAGATTAGTATACTGTACACTATTATAGATTAGTATACTGTACACTATTATAGATTAGTATAATGTACACTATTATAGATTAGTATAATGTACACTATTATAGATTAGTATACTGTACACTATAATAGATTAGTATACTGTACACTATTATAGATTAGTATACTGTACACTATAATAGATTAGTATACTGTACACTATAATAAATTAGTATACTGTACACTATAATAGATTAGTATACTGTACACTATAATAGATTAGTATACTGTACACTATTATAGATTAGTATACTGTACACTATTATAGATTAGTATAATGTACACTATTATAGATTAGTATACTGTACACTATAATAGATTAGTATACTGTACACTATTATAGATTAGTATACTGTACACTATAATAGATTAGTATACTGTACACTAATAGATTAGTATACTGTACACTATAATAGATTAGTATACTGTACACTATAATAGATTAGTATACTGTACACAATAATAGATTAGTATACTGTACACTATAATAGATTAGTATACTGTACACTATTATAGATTAGTATACTGTACACTATTATAGATTAGTATACTGTACACTATAATAGATTAGTATTCTGTACACTATAATAGATTAGTATACTGTACACTATTATAGATTAGTATACTGTACACTATAATAGATTAGTATACTGTACACTATAATAGATTAGTATACTGTACACTATAATAGATTAGTATACTGTACACTATAATAGATTAGTATACTGTACACAATAATAGATTAGTATACTGTACACTATAATAGATTAGTATACTGTACACTATTATAGATTAGTATACTGTACACTATTATAGATTAGTATACTGTACACTATTATAGATTAGTATACTGTACACTATAATAGATTAGTATACTGTACACTATTATAGATTAGTATACTGTACACTATAATAGATTAGTATACTGTACACTATAATAGATTAGTATACTGTACACTATAATAGATTAGTATACTGTACACTATAATAGATTAGTATACTGTACACTATAATAGATTAGTATACTGTACACTATAATAGATTAGTATACTGTACACTATTATAGATTAGTATACTGTACACTATAATAGATTAGTATACTGTACACTATAATAGATTAGTATACTGTACACTATAATAGATTAGTATACTGTACACTATAATAGATTAGTATACTGTACACTATAATAGATTAGTATACTGTACACTATAATAGATTAGTATACTGTACACTATAATAGATTAGTATACTGTACACTATAATAGATTAGTATACTGTACACTATAATAGATTAGTATACTGTACACTATTATAGATTAGTATACTGTACACTATTATAGATTAGTATAATGTACACTATTATAGATTAGTATAATGTACACTATTATAGATTAGTATACTGTACACTATAATAGATTAGTATACTGTACACTATTATAGATTAGTATACTGTACACTATAATAGATTAGTATACTGTACACTATAATAGATTAGTATACTGTACACTATAATAGATTAGTATACTGTACACTATAATAGATTAGTATACTGTACACTATAATAGATTAGTATACTGTACACTATAATAGATTAGTATACTGTACACTATTATAGATTAGTATACTGTACACTATTATAGATTAGTATACTGTACACTATAATAGATTAGTATACTGTACACTATAATAGATTAGTATACTGTACACTATTATAGATTAGTATACTGTACACTATAATAGATTAGTATACTGTACACTATAATAGATTAGTATACTGTACACTATAATAGATTAGTATACTGTACACTATAATAAATTAGTATACTGTACACTATAATAGATTAGTATACTGTACACTATAATAGATTAGTATACTGTACACTATTATAGATTAGTATACTGTACACTATTATAGATTAGTATACTGTACACTATTATAGATTAGTATAATGTACACTATTATAGATTAGTATACTGTACACTATTAACAAAATATATTATGATAGATAGTTTTATAGACACATATAGTTTCAAAAATAGGTAAGCTTATATACAGTATAGACTGGCTCATTAGCATTAGGAGCACAGAGTGATTGGACACACACACACATACACACTGGTGAATTAAGTAGTAGCATGTCAAATAAAAAACGGGATGTCACATTTCTCTACATAGAAAACCGTGTTCTGACTAAAGTTAATGCGAGGAGGAACTGGTATAATGTGCATGCATTACACATGTTCCCGTCGAACACCTTTTCAAATTCACTTGGGAGTTAATTTCGAATTTCTCCTTGTTTAATTGATGCAATATTTCGTTCATAAAAGCAATTCACATTCATTATTCTATTTTTAGGCTATTCCACGCCCTACCATAATAATCTCCAAAACGCAATCATACTTAGAGACAAATTTGATGCCTGGTTAAATCTAATTTGGTTTTACATCCTACGTCTTATCTGTTCCAAATAGGTAGGCCAAAAATCGTGAACCCTAAAACCTCTGTAACTCAAAAAGTGCTAGAGCAAATGAGATGCATATTTCCACACCTGTTCCTTGGCTGACCCTTCCTCAATGGTAAAAATATAAGCTCGATTACTCTAGTCATGTGTGAGTTATAGAGGTTAATATTCAGGATTGTCAGCCTACTTAAATGGAACAAGGTGTATAATAATATAATGATAGCTGGAACCACACTGTGTATGCAGATACATGTAAGTACCGTATAATACACACGTGATGAAAATAACTGCAATATAAAAGGAAGCACATATGAGTAAGTAACATCCAGTTCTTAACATTAATCATCAATTACAGACCCCAAAGTACTTGAATATACTAATTAAAGCATATGGTCCTCCCGGGATTCGAACTCAAACCCAATATGAATGATTGGGAAATATTTGTGTGTCTATGAAAGACACAAAGGTATGTATAAATGAGTGAATGTGGGGTACTACATTAATTAGCCCAATAATGATTGGGGCGAAACATCCTTCAAGGCAGTATCAGTTAGATCTAATAAGACGAAGCTAGTATAAGAAAGCTACTGTACTGTATACATGTGCCACAAACATTGAACTGCAAAAAGAGTCATTCGTTACATATGGAAACAATATCAACAAACCAGAGCGAATGAGAGACAATAAATAACATGATTGAATACGAAAAAAGTATTAGCAAACCAGAGAGAATGACTGACAATAAATGACAGTGTATGAATGAGTCAATCCAGAATAAGGGTAATATAGGGTGCGAGTAAGCCAGCTACTACCTAAACAGAGAGTTGTACTTATTAGTTTATTAATGTATTTATACTTATTTGTGTCTTTCATTTCCTCCTAAGACCTCCATCAAGCTTAAGTAAATACACCCAAGACTCTCCTTCGAGATAAATTTGTATATTTTTCGGTAGAAAAATGTCCCGGGCAAAAGACAATTCCTCCTAAATCACAGGTTCGCTATCTCTCGCAGGAATAAATCGACACCTAATTGGCACAAAAGGTCTTAATATTTACAAAGAACAGGGGCGAAAGGTTTTAACCCTTCTTTGGCGGCGCCCGGCTATAGTCGAGTGAAATAAATGTGGCCTATGTGGCGGGGCCCGGCTATAGTCGCATGCAATTTTGAGCACGTAATGAGCTCTGAGAGAGAGCGGAGCGGTGGGAGGAACGTAGGTTACCTCATGACCGCTCGCCATGGTGGCCGTGGAGCTACTGAGATGTACTCCCCCCTATTCCACCCTCCCTCACTCGTTTCACACGTAATAATGTAAGGAAATGACCGTATTTTACCGATTTTGCCCTTCGGTTGCACGATCGTTGCAACAAAACCAGTGATCGTAGAAGGATGGTTCTGGTGTCATTGGAAAGCTCATTTAACGCACTTTCAGGGATACATACTTGTATTATGCTCTGGCTCTGGTTTATGCATGAAAACGAGCACGGAAACAAGCTCGTTTACGGTAAACCCCCCCGCTGGGCGGCACAGTCAAATATACTCCACCTCCCGCTCTTTGAGTGTTAAAATCGTCAAACTAATGGGCCAAACGTCTTAAGATCTCAAAACTAATGGGGCTAAAAATGAGGGAGAAGGGGGGGCCAGAACAAAAAATCCATTCCCCCTTATAGTAAGGGAAATTTAGAAAAAAAATCATGAATCTGCAAAATAATTGCTTACCAATAGCTTTCTTCACCAATGTGTTAATTTAGGTGTCTACTAACACCTCTCAATTTATTCCAACCCAAATCCTTGTGGAAAATTCTGGGGAGCCAATCACAGTTGGGGTACCCGGAGGGCCTGGGCGATTTTTTTTAGAAATATACGTTTGCCAGTGTTAGCTTGTGAGATGTCTAACTAGGGGTTTTCAGGGGTGCTGAATCGACTCCAACTATGAGTTTTGAGTAAAAACAACTCCCTGGCCTGATAAAGTATACTAAAATTATATTTACTGCAACCAAGTTTGATCATAAATACGTTATGGGCCTCTTGACCAAGAGAGACAATTGCTGTTTGAAAAACTGTGCGAATGGATGTTTGAAGGAGTGGAACACGGAGTGACAACTCTTAGAAACATACACATGAACATGGTAGAGCTTGACCCAACTGAGGACAAAAGTCTGGCATATGGTCGGGGATATCTGAAAACCAAGCTGTTCTACTTCACGTCAAACAAGAGAAGAGCGGACATTGTGTGCCTGAAAGACACAAGAAATGCAATCCTTTGAGACTACCGTCAACAGGTCATCACTCCCTTGCACACCCTTGACGATGCTAAACTCAAGGAACTCACAATTTCAACTGCCATCAACTTAATTTGTGGAGACTTGGCAAGAATTCTCCCTTTCCTGTAAGCAATACCCTTCAGTGGACAGCATGACCAATGCAGATAGCCAATTCGCTCTGATTACCGACAGCCTCCAGCAGTTTCTGAAGCTGATCATGAAAACTCATGAAAAGGTGGCAGTTTGGGGCCAAAGCCTGCTGAAAGCCTAACACCATCGGTCAGGAGTGATGCCCTCTCACCTCGGACTCACGATTCAGCTTGACCACAAGTTTGGATCTAAGTGGCTCATTGAACGTTTTCATCACTTAGAATACTGCGAGTCGTATGCTGAGCTCCATCGCTACCAGTATTGTTACTTGAGTGTGAAAAATGCTCTTGCTAGCATGGATCCGAATACTGTGATCACAGACGAAGATGAAGTAGGAGCCGTGGAGATTGAGGAAGCAGAAGTTGATGCAGTCTTAAATGCAAAACGGGCAGAAGACCAAGAGGAGAGAAGTGATGATGATATGGATGAGGATCTTCAAACCAGAGAAAAGGACAGTTCTACAATTTGTTGGTGATAATATAGATCTGAACATTGTGTCTCTGAACGGGAACATAGCATTCCATGCTATGGACATCATCAAGGCAACTCTTGCAGCACTGCAGAACACTCTTCTCAAGTGGTGCTTATGCCAAGACATCCGGTTTCACCTTCTTACATCTGCTGGAATTACCAAGTTCATGATGAGAGATGTTGTGTTCAGCGAGCACAAGTTCAAAGAAGTGGAAGACTTCATCAAGAATGCGAAAGATGAGAAAACAGGTAATTGCCATGTCCCTAATTTGTAAATCTCGAACTATATCTTAATACTCAAAATGCTGTGCCAAATCTTTTTTCATATGTAATTAATATAAATTTCAAACTTAATATTCCCAACAGGTACAACGTGCATGCCACGGTTAGTCACTGTCTTCAAGGAGAGGGTGGCAGAGAGGATGAAGACCTTGGATGAGGGAGGAAAGACACCTGCACTCAGGGTCTGGTACCACAGCAGAATCGACCTCATCAAGGTGTTCATTAGGTGTGAGCGTATCCCGGATCACACAGGTTACCTCAGCTGCATCATTGCAATGCTCAACACCTTCGCAGCAGCAGGTCACCATCAGTGCGTGACGGGAGCAAGGCTGTACGTACAGCTAATGCAGCAGCGACAGGAGACTCCGGTGTTCAAGAAAACTTTTACCAAATTCACCGTGTACGGCAACCATGCATTCAGGTGTCATCAAGAGTGGTCAGGCATGTGGACTGACATCACAATAGAAACCACACTCATGTGTGAGGCCAAGTCCTCAGGTGGTTTAAACAGAGGACGCTTCCAGAACGAATCTGCTCATAAGTCTTGGGTTCAGATGCTAAACCACTTCTCATTCATTCACCAAAAGCTGGAAGGAGATATGAACAAACGTGGGGTACTTGTCCACACAGGTGTCAACAGAGCACAGATGAAGAAAAACGATGATGTTGTCAACGCCATTCTTGGATGGTTTTGAAGAGGTAAACACCTTCGATGCAACACGGGACAAGATGACCCTGGTATCCTTCTCCACGGGGTTCAGTAGCACTTAAAAAGACCCAGTTAATGCTGATCAGGCAGAGGAGGTTGGAAGAGGCATACAGGCCAAGATGGATGGAAAAACTATTCTGGATACCATGGAAACTAAGCACAAGGTTAAATCATTATTAGAGACCCTCAGAAGTGGACCAAAAGTCAATGGGTAGCAACTGGTTATTGACTCACTCAAGCTCTTCAACTGCCTCATCATCAGTGTGTGCGAAGTCAAGACCAAACAGGCCCTGCAATTTGAGTTGACGCTAACACCGATGTCTCAATTTGACAAAGATCAGAAGTTGCGAAAGCCAGACAAGGCTGCTTTAGCAAGGGTCCTGAAGGCATTTGTGGAACCCATTGAACCCCCCCCCCCCACAATGCACGAGCCTGGTTATTGATGGTGAGTGACTCCTGCGCAACATCAGGTGGGAGACTAACCTCACCTAGAACAACATATCCGAGAGTTACCTCCGGTTTGTGAAGTCCATGAGGAGCCAGTGCCTCCAGAGCACTGTGGTCTTTGACGGATACAGCAGCTCCACCAAGGACCATGATCACCTGAGACGAACAAAGAACGCATGCTGCAACATTCTGATTCTCCCAGACATAAAAAACATTGTTCCACGAGAAAAGTTCTTCGACAACAAGAGTAACAAGGCTCAGCTCGTTCTTCTACTTGCTGAAACATTCAGGAGAAAAAGGTTCATTGTACAGCAATGCCCTGATGATGCTGACACATCTATCATCCGCGCAGATCTAGATGAGGCAAAAGTCCCCTGTTGAGGTGAGGGCTGAAGATACCGACATCATGATTATGCGGATTCATCCTGCTGCAGACCACTCGATCTTCCTCACAACAGCTAAAGAAACATCTTATAATGTCGGAAAGATCCAGGAGGTCCTCCCAGGGAGATACCGGAAATATCTGATCTTTTTACACAGCTTCTCCGGCTGTGATACAGTGTCCATGATTTCTGGGTTTAGCAAATCAACTTTGCTAACCAAGCTTTGCAAGACTGACAAAGCGGAGAGGGCCATGGATGGGCTTCTTGACATCCGAGCCGAGAAAGATGATATCATCAAAGCTGGCTGTGAAATATTTAAGCTAATATTCCGTGGGAAACCAACGAAAGACCTAGGGGACTTGAGATTTTACATCTTCATCAAACCTGAGAAACTGCCCCCGACAACAGAAGCTGCAGTACAACACTCTCTCGAGGCTTATCTTCAGACAAGAGATTGGCTGGTGCTGCAAAGTCCATCACTGGATGTTCTGGACTATGGATGGAAGCTCGGTGATCAAGGTTATGAGCCAGTCCTTTCAATAGATGCCATCGTACCAGACTATCTTCTGAAGTTTGTCAACTGCAACTGTGAAGCGGACGGTAACACACTCAAGTGCTACTGTAAAAAACAAGGACTACTGTTTGGACACTTGACCATCAGTGTTTTGGAGGGCAAGAGGCCTTTAGGGGTCGCTGGATCTGTTGTTGCTTGATTTCCTTTGTATTTCTGCTTGTATCAACTGTCATGGTAACTCTTGCTACAACATCAAACAGCCAGATCACAAGATAAGTGAGGAAAGTGCCGGAGAGTTCAATGGGTAGGGTGAAATAGAGAGACTTACCCGAGTCTCAATTGAAATCAATTTTTGTTTGTTATACTTTTTATGGCCAGGGAGTTGGTTTTACTCAAAACTAATAGTTGGAGTCGATTCAGCACCCCCGAAAAAGCCCTAGTTAGACATCCCACAAGCTAACACTGGCAAACGTATATTTATAAAAAAAAATCGCCCAGGCCCTCCGGGTACCCCAACTTTGATTGGCTCCCCAGAATTGTCCACAAGGATTTGGGTTGGAATAAATTGAGAGGTGTTAGTAGACACCTAAGTGAACACATTGATGAAGAAAGCTATTGGTAAGCAATTTGTTTGCAGATTCATGTAATTTTTTCTAAAATTCCCTTACTATTAAGGTGCCAAGGAGTAAAGGGGTGGGGGGGGGGGAATATTATTCCCAAATCTGCGACTGGAAGTATAGTCACTGGCACTGTAAATACACAATCACATTTCTACAAGGTATAGCAATAGTGTGCAGAAGATTGCTACTATACCCTGTTCTAAATAGCTAGTCGAAAACTCTTAAACATTAGCCTCTATTACCCACGAACGGCTAAAGTAATCGAGCTAATATTTCTACCATTTGGAAAGGGTCCGCCAGGGAATAGGTGTGGATATTTATAGCCCATTTGCTCCAGCCCTTTTTGAGTTAAAGAAGTTAGGGTTTGCGATTTTTGGACTACCTATTTGGAACAAGGTATATAGACCTTCATAACCACATCTGTTTTGGAGTGGGATCAAAATTCGTATCAATTATCATCAGTTTCGTTGCAGTTGAATACTGTACTATATTTTGATAGTGTTTACATCCGCCAAAGTATTCATATCTTTTACTTTACTTCTTATTTATAAACTTACTCTTTATCTAAATTAGTCTACTCTCTTACTTTACTCCAGCCATCGTTCATTTGTAACGTTGGGAAGGGTCTGGAGTTCTCGAAAAGGGGTTCCAGTTCTGACGCTACTCCTGACTTACAGTGTGCTGGCTTAATAACCCAGAAGGGTTGATAGCCTCTGAAGTCCTATTCTAACTAACTAAATGTATCGTAAATTGTGAATAATTTATCTCTTCTATACCGGCGACGCGTTTTTCACTTTATTCTGGCTAATATTATACGATTTCGTTAAGTTTAAAAACGGCCTCAAACAATTACTAGGTTTCGAACTAACACACTTAGCCATTATCACTACCACGGATCCTTTTTAAACTGTAAACCGAGCAAAATCGTCTAAATATAGCTAGAATAAAGTTAAAAGGACGTCGCCAGTACAGAGTAGGTAATATCCCCGATAATTCTAACGTAATATTGATGGTAAATACAACAAACCCAACAGGGCTTCCATTACTAAATTCCTGTTGCACATCTGAAATTAGAATCGAAGAGGTTCCAGGAAAATGACATGAAAGATGATGAGAATAACAGACGGAAAATGGTGGTTGTCATTTACGATTTGTGGGGAGAAATGTGGAGAAATATTAATGATTGTGTGTGTGTGTGTGTGTGTGTGTGTGTATGAGAGAGAGAGGGGGGAGGGGAAGGATTGTGTGGATAAATGATTGTGTGAGCGTATGAGAGAGAGAATGAGAGAGAGACAGACAGACAGACAAATAGACGAATTGTGTGGAGAAAGGGTTGTGTGTGCCTATGAGAGAGAGAGAGAGAGTAGTAGTTCAAAGGAGTACAAAGAAAATCAAGCAACAACAGATCTAGTGACCCCTCGAGATTGCTTGCCCTCTAAATCACTGCTGTTCAAAGTGTCCAACAGTCGTTCAGAGTGCGTAAGGGACAATTGGAAAGGGAAGCACTGCCTGAAGACCAATGTCCTTGGTAGGGTTAGGAGATGTTAGTAGGGAACAATTTGTGTTACTAACATAGCACAGCTACAAGTGATCCTCGATGTATTAGAGAAAAATTCATTCATTTACAAATGCAATCAGTCGCGGGTTTAAGGCGAGGTGCTTGGTAAGGCGATGTTTAAGGGAATCAACGGTGTTGCAGTCTATAACATCTCGAGGAAGCCCATTCCAAAAGTTCACAACTCGATTGAAGAAGACATTCTTAGACTCGTGCGAGTTAAGAAATTTACCAATAATTTTGCAACCGTTTCCCCGCGTGTAGTTTGATTGGTCGATCGTAAAGTACTTATTACAGCTCATATTGCTGATGCCTTTGATGATTTTTAAGAATTGAATTAGGTTACCTCTTAATCTACGTCAGTCCGCTAAGAGGTAGAGAAAAAAAAGTTATGAAATAGGGCGAAAACTTCCTGATAAAATCGTCAAACGTGATGGCACCAACCTCCTAAAGTTTCGGCTTCATTGTGCAATTTTTACTATGTTTAATACAAATACGATTATAGATAATATATATATGGCAGTGTGGGTTTGTTTACATCATACGTCATAGTACAAAGTAAAATTTGACGTGCGATTCCCTTTTTTTTTTTTTTTTTTTTTTTTTTTGCTAAAATAATGTCACAATTGTTTATATAACTCGGGGAATTCTTGATGGATTTGAATAATGTTTAGTTTATTGGAAAGCTTACACTTAAAACATGAAGGTATTTTAGGTCTCTATGAGTTGAAAACATATTTTTCTTGGGCAAATTTTATGAACGGTACTGAGAAAAATCCATGAGTAAACTGAGTAAGCATACCAGTACATACCCATTGGAGCTACACCAATAATTCACCCATAGTTTTACAATCATGGCTAGTACTTCTCCCCCCAAAATTACCATAGCCTAAGTTGTAATAGCTATTGAGTATAGTAGCAGCGGATAATATGCGTTTTGTTCGCATTCTTTCACAGTTTTTTTATGTTTTAAACATTTATGTTTTCAATATAAATCAATAACAATTGGTATGCATGGACACCAATATGAAGACAACCTCCAGTACAAAGATGAGCATTCAAGCTCTATTAGAAGCGAATCTCGATAATATATTATTAGCGGACTGACGTCCTTAAAAGAAATCAACTTAATTCTCTAAGACGCTCCTCGAATGGTTTGTTTCTTAGATTAGGTATCATTTTGGTAACTATACGTTGAACTCATTCAAGTTTATCAATATCTTCTTGGTCGTAGGGGCACCAGGATTGAACGCAATATTCCAGAAGAGGACTGACTAGGGAATTGTAAAGTGTGAGGATTACATCTTTGGATTTATGCTCGAATGACCTGCCTATAAAGCCAATTATTATCTTTGCCTTCTTGACAACTTCTGAACATTGTTGACTGGGTTTTATGTTACTCGATATTGTTACTCCCAAACTAGTTTCTCTGTCTACACTCATAAGCTGAGTGCCATTCATTGATTAATTTGCTTTCTCATTTTGGGTCCCGATATAGAGTACTTTACATTTATCCACACTAAAACTAATTTGCCAGATTTGAGCCCAACATGACAGCTTATCTATGTTATTTTGCATATCTTCTACATGTTCATTTGAGAGTACAGTGTTTGCAATGTTAGTATCGTCTGCAAACTTTGAGATTGTATAGGTGAGGCCCTCATCTATGTCATATATATAAACTAGGAAGAGAACTGGCCCTAGAACCAATCTCTGGGGTACCCCACTAGTTACATTGAGAGAGAGAGAGAGACAGAGCTAGTTACATTGAGAGAGAGAGAGAGAGAGAGAGAGAGAGAGAGAGAGAGAGAGAAAGATAGAGTAATATTCCTCCGCACAGGACAACAAGCTTATGGCAAATACATATCTATAACAAAATGCCGATATATAATGACAACATGATAGTAAAAGGCCTCCACGTACATACCTTAAGAGTGCGTTTAATGTTATTTACGCGTGATTTGTGTAGCATGTGTGAGTCTGTGCATGTATTTATATTTAATTCTTTCTATATCCTCTTTGTCGTGGATTTACCTAAATTTTGTAAGCAATCATTGTTAAATGTAAACCTTTATATCTATGCCAATAAACTTTATGAACATATCTATCTATCTATTGATCTATCTATATATATGTATGTCAGTATGTCTATCTATCTATCTATCTAACTATCTATCTATCTATTTATCTATCCATCTATCTATCTATATTATCTATTTATCAATATATCTATCTATCTACAGTATATTATCTATTCATCTATCTATCTATCTATCTATCTATCTATCTATATATCTAAGCGTTGAGGTTCATTTGGCAGATAATGAGGGATTTTAGTCTGGCCCATCAAGTCAAAACTATTTTAATTTAGCTAATCATGTCATTATCAGGTAAACCGGCTAATCTGCAAGTGTTTTAATATACCGAATTAATTAGGACTTTAAGCATTAGGCAGGATGCCGAAAATTATAATTATATAATGAATGGCGACAAAGTATTGTGCTGTGAAACAATAGTACAGTGATAATTATTGTCGCTGACACTCGTAAGTTCTACAGCTCATGTACTGCAATATGTTTATGTTTGTGTCTCACCTATACAGAGACTAATCCAGCTAGCTCTCACAAACACCTCTTCCTCCTCCTATCCATATCAATACACTTACAAAGCACACCACACGTCTTTCCAATACACCCAAACAAAATGTTTCTGATAGCGACTATCACTCTTTCAAGTTTGAGGGAGACACTTTTTACAGGCAGATTAACCTTTTGTAGCCTTCATACACATAGAAGAAAAAAATGGATAGGTATAGCATTGTATGGAGAAATGGATAGGTATAGCATTGTATGGAGAAATGGATAGGTATAGCATTGTATGGAGAAATGGATAGGTATAGCATTGTATGGAGAAATGGATAGGTATAGCATTGTATGGAGAAATGGATAGGTATAGCATTGTATGGAGAAATGGATAGGTATAGCATTGTATGGAGAAATCAGGCTTCGCCGGAGACATTTTTCTTTCGAAAAATGTACAAATTTAGCTTGCTGTCAAAACAAAAATATACATATGCTGGCTCGCTGCCGCTCGCCAGGAAAATATTGACACCTGGATGGGGTTAAACGTCTTAAAACAGTAGGCTGAATGGGGCCGAATGTATACAAGCCAAAGAGAGAGGGATAACTTTAGGTTAACCTTTACATTTTTATCACAGCAAGGGACTGGAGTTCTCGAAAAGAGGCTCCAATCCTGACGCATTTCTTGACTTGCAGTGTGCTGGCTTAATAATCTAATAGGGTTGATAGTTTCTGAAGTCTTATATTAACTAACTAACTAATATATCACAGGGCTTTTATCAACACATAGAGGCGGATTCCCACAAAGGTTTGTTCCTGTATCATCTAATATTAGCCACAAATAGAGAGGCAGTCAGTAGAGCGCATACCTCTACCTACGCTGGATGGCCTTCATAAGACTAAATTTTATTCTGGATCTGGGTTCAAGGACATGATCCCGATCGCCTCCTAAATTGAATCAATTCATCCTCGGCACATAATATCCTATCTGTTCACTTAACGGAGCCCACCTCGCTTGTTTTCTCTTTCTCTCCTCTCTCTTTGGCTTGTATCCATTCGGTCCCATTCAACCTACCCCATCCAGGTGTCAATATTTGTTCTGGCGAGCGGTAGCGAGCCAGCATATATATATATATATTTTTTCTCCATACAATACTGGCTCGCTATCTCTCGCCAGGAAGAAATCTACACCTGGATGGGGATAAACGTCTTAAAACAGTTGGCTGAATGGGGCCGAATGGATACAAGACAGGGAAAGAGAAAAAAAGGAGAGAAAGATAAAACAACGGTGACCCCCTCTAATGTCTTGAAAATGTCTGGATTGTCTCCTAAATTGAATCCCTTCTTAATTGGCATATATTTTATATGCCTACCAAATTTCGTAAAAGTCGGTTCATAACTTTGTGAGATATCCTTGTTTACAGACAGACACACAAACAAATGGAGGTGGACATATTATATATTAATGCGTCATTTTGCGGGGAGATGGTTCTTTTTTGGGTTGATTTTTGTTTTCATGTATTTATTATTATGTTTTTATATTCCCCCCTAGACCTCCTACAAACTTAAAAAACACATCCATTAGATCCCCCTTCTAGATAAACTTTTAAATTTTTCAGTAGAAATATTTCCCGGCCGAAGGCCAGTTCTTCCAAAATTACGAGGTCACTCTCATTCGCCAGTAAAAACATAGGCACCTAAATAGCACGAAAGGTCTTAATATTGACAAAGAAATGGAGCGAAAGGTCTTAAAATCGACAAACTAAAATGGCAAACATCTTAAAATCTTAAAACTAATGGGGCTAAACATGAGGTAGAAGGAGGTCTAGACAAACGGTCCATCTCCCCTTAAGAGATGATCTGATATGGAGTAACGAACCGCCGCCTACAGTCTGTTTGACCTACAGTAACGAACTGCCGCCTACAGTCTGTTTGACCTACAGTAACGAACCGCCGCCTACAGTCTGTTTGACCTACAGTAACGAACCGCCGCCTACAGTCTGTTTGACCTACAGTAACGAACCGCCGCCTACAGTCTGTTTGACCTACAGTAACGAACCGCCGCCTACAGTCTGTTTGACCTACAGTAACGAACCGCCGCCTACAGTCTGTTTGACCTACAGTAACGAACCGCCGCCTACAGTCTGTTTGACCTACAGTAACGAACCGCCGCCTACAGTCTGTTTGACCTACAGTAACGAACCGCCGCCTACAGTCTGTTTGACCTACAGTAACGAACCGCCGCCTACAGTCTGTTTGACCTACAGTAACGAACCGCCGCCTACAGTCTGTTTGACCTACAGTAACGAACCGCCGCCTACAGTCTGTTTGACCTACAGTAACGAACCGCCGCCTACAGTCTGTTTGACCTACAGTAACGAACCGCCGCCTACAGTCTGTTTGACCTACAGTAACGAACCGCCGCCTACAGTCTGTTGACCTACAGTAACGAACCGCCGCCTACAGTCTGTTTGACCTACAGTAACGAACCGCCGCCTACAGTCTGTTTGACCTACAGTAACGAACCGCCGCCTACAGTCTGTTTGACCTACAGTAACGAACCGCCGCCTACAGTCTGTTTGACCTACAGTAACGAACCGCCGCCTACAGTCTGTTTGACCTACAGTAACGAACCGCCGCCTACAGTCTGTTTGACCTTTGGCAGTTATTTAGGGGAGATTTTCCCTTGGGGGATTTTTTTCTTGGACCCCTTTCTCCATATGTTTAGCCCCATTGCATTTGAGATTTAAGACGTTCACCCCCTTAGTTTGGCCATTTGAAGAACTTTCACCTCGTATCTGTCAATTTTAAGACCTTTTGTGCCACTTTTTTTTAAGGGGAGGTGTGGCGGAGTGGTCTTGCCACTGGACTGGTAATCCAATGGACCCGGGTTCGAATCCCAATATGTCAATGGGAAGATATTATTGGGATGGAATTTGTGCTGTACCTAGTATCAGTGCATTACCACAGCACACCGAAATGCCAAATAAATACCCTCATTGTTCCCTGATTAAATAGCATTGTATGAATATTACCTTATTCAAAAATATGCTACAGGGGGACAATGCCTAGTGAGTTAATTGCTCAATAGGTGGAGTTCTGACAGTGAGGGTCCGAGCCTGGGGGATGAGACTGTGAAGCACAGAGGCGGAGCAGCTTCAGAGATGGAGTTGCTTCAAGCCGCGAAGCTTCGCATGTCTCACTCTCTAGACTGGAGCAAGACCTCACGGGCCTCACCGTATTCAGCGGTGTAGTGTAAAGGCTATCAGCCTATGCCCGAGAGGGAGTAGTTGGAATATACAAAAAAAAAAAAAAAAAAAAAAAAAAATAGGTGTAGATTTTTTTCTGGCGAGCGATAGCGAGCCTGTATTTTACTAGAAACAGGCCTTCAACCGGGACATTTTTCTACCGTAAAAATGTACAAATTTATCTTAAAAGGGGGTCAAGGGAGTGTAATTTTAAGCTTGATGGAGGTCTAGGGAACAAACTAAAAAGCTCTCGTTAAGGATGTATCCAGATGTAGCATATTATAGTCTACCAAATAAGCTTCACTTGCAGTATTTAACCAAGCTTCCGCAACATCGATTATAGGTTTGAGTCCCGGAGGGAAGAATGAAAACCTAATATTTAGTAGTGGCCCCGAAATCATTGGAGATAAGCCTATTACATAATAGCTCTTTCAAGCGTCCGCGTCAGCCTGTTTGAAACAACCCGCCATAGGGAGAAAGAGTGCCTACATCATAAGGGTACGCCCATTCTCTTATGGAATTGTCATTATGATTGGGTACTCACTACGAAAAAACTTCATAAAAAATAAAAAAATTAAATCTACTTAAGAAATGCTATAATAAAGCTTTCCAACTTTTGTGGATGTCTTGCTGTGGATTCTTATCCGAGAGACGCTGAACCGAGTCACGTTATCCTGCCTTCAATGATATATCAAGACTTAACTAATTAAGACATCAACGAATGGGAAGGGGATGGATGGGAGGGCCTGCATCGTCAATGATTTTGGGGCCACTACTAAATATTAGGCTTTCATTTTTCCCTCCGGGACTTATACTTATAATTTATTAGTGGCCCCTCCATCATTGACGATATGCCTGATATCTCAAGACTGGAGGGGGACATTCGTAACAATCTCTAAACCCCTAGTCAAACCTACTATAGGTCGAGAAAAACACCCAAAATAGCATTCTTAATTTTATTGTATACATACAATATTTTTGGTATAAAAAATGGAAAGAGGAGCAGATTGCGCACTTCGAAGAAGTCTGCATGTACATAACCTTGTAGGTACATGTAGGTAATGAATATCACATTGAGATTCATAAAATAATGGCCAAGAATTTCCTGATTCTTGATAAAAATAAAGATAGTTCTCTGACTCTCCCTAGATGTCAAAGTTCTGTAGGCACAAACAAATTATTTGATACAAGTATTTGGTCCTTAAAATTAATTTGAACATATAATTACTGTATGATGTTGTACAACTTATTGCATATATCTCATAGTTGCAACTATCACTGTAAATATCCCTTAACATTAAAAATGTGAACTGTAAAACCAGTTCGACACTATTAAGTATCACAGCTCGTATACTTATCACATTATCCGGCGGAGGGTCTGAGGGTCTTAGCTTACATTGCCCCCCCTTCCCCCCCCCCCCCTTTCTCCTTTTTCATATATAAATTTATTCTTAAAACTAATAGCACAAAGACCAATTAGACCCGTTGACGTAATGCCACACAGGTAAATGTTGGTTTATCTAAGGCAACAGACAAATAGCGCGTCAGGAATGTATGATTAGATGACCATATACGAGTGTTAGCTATGTCATCGACTGAAATTTTTTGTAAGAATCTTAATGAAACTGCCCACTTTCTAATATCGTGGGCCCTACCCACTAGACCGGGGTTACTTTCCCTAATAACCTCTACAAGTAATGATGCTAATTTCCTTTTCGTGATGCGCTTGCCTGTACTATTGATCAATAGAGCTCCCTGTTGTTGAGGGTTTGATACTCTCAAAAACTTAATAAGAGATTGTACTGGGCATAAAATATGATGTGTATCCCCTCGCTTTAGCACTGGGATCATAAAATCATAAAAACATATGATCACTATGCTCATTTTTAGCAATAAAAGTGGGGGACGGCGCAATTTGGACATTGATATTGCGTCTCACAAACCTGAGACAATTAGGTTCGTTGCTTATCGCCGCCAGCTCAGACACCCGGTTACCTGTGGCCAAAGCCATAAGAAACACAGCCTTCTTTAAGATTGAATCAAAATCCGGAGCGTGATTATACTTGCGCGAATGAAGTAAAGACAATGCTTTGTCGAGTGACCAGGTAGGCATGAGCTGACTGGGTGGTGGGCGAAGCTTAGAACACGCCCTCATGAAGCCCGTCTCCTCGGCCTGTGGTATGGATAGCCCTGTTAAATCATAAAAGGGGATTCTGATAGCTGACAGATGGTTCTTTAGCGTTACTATGGACAGGCGTTTCTGTTCAAATAAGTAGTCTAGTTATTTGAAAATTAAAGCTACTGATGCATCAGTTTGTGTCGTTTCCACAATCCAGGTTGTAAAAGATTTCCAATGTGACTGGTATTGACGCCTGGTAGATAGAGTGTACTGATTTAAAAATGTATTAGTGACGCTTTCACCAAACGGAGTTAACCATTTTGCCTTCTGAATGTCCAAAAGGCAAAAGTCAGCGAGGTCTCTAGGTTGCCAATTGTCTCTAAGTAGAAGTACGAGATCGGGAGTGACACCGGGTTCTCGCACCACGTCTTCAATTGGTGGTACCACACCTGAGCCGGCCACAGAGGCGCGATTATCGAGACTAAGCCCCGGTAATCCCATAGTTTGCGAACTACTTGACACATGAGAGAAGCGTCTGAAGGCGGAAACAGATAGATGGAATTCCACCTGTTCCAATGCTCCATCAATGTGTCTGGACCCCCCGCCGAAGTTACTTCCCGGCGGGTTAGGTAGAGAGGAAGTTTGTGGTTTTCCTTGGACGCGAATAAATCCACTTGTGGACGGTATGGCTCTGCAATCATCTGATTGAAGATGGTTTGCTTGAGAGACCATTCTGCTCTGGTGCTCTGTCTTCGTGACAGGGCTTCTGCCCAGACGCTGGCTACGCTCGGCAGGTAAGATGCATGAAAATGAATGTTCAGCTTGTCCACCAGGACAACAAAAAATTCCGACAACTCTAGCAACTTCCGAGACCTCGTTGACCCTTGCTTTTGAATCCAGGATACTGCATTCAAATTGTCGATTCGAAAGGCTACTGATTTGCCCCGCAAGGTGGAGCCGTGAGCCTGTAGGAATAATAAGGGGACTAACAACTCTTTCGCATTTATGTGAAAATTCTCGGATTGGGACCAAATCCCTTGACCCTGATGGCCGAGGCTTGACCGATAACCCCAGCCTATTGTCCCTCATGCATCTGTATCTATCCATATCATGGGTGGAGGAGATATCCACGTCATTATTGAGTGCAATGTTTCTTTCCTCGCCCAAACCGATAGCAAGTTGTGAATTACCGATGGAATTCGCCATAACTTTCCCGCTGGCAATAGCGGAAAATATTTGTTTCCTTCCAGGATTAATCTCTTTACTTTCAACCGGCCCAACTTTACTGTAAGTTGAATGCAGTTAAGAGAGCCTACCAGGGATTACGACATCTTGCTCGTGGTAGTCAGACTGTGGAGAAACAAAAACAATTTCTTTCGAAATCTGTTTTGATTGTCCACACGTCTGACTGAGAGTAAGATGTGCTGTGTCCCAGACCAGCCCTATCCACTGAATTACCCTTGTTGGGACAAGGTTTGACTTCGCCAAGTTGACCTTGAACCTCAGGGATTGAACATGGTTTATAATTTGAGTTACATGATTCTTGCATTGACTCTCTGATTCCGCCACCACTAGCCAGTCGTCTAAGTACCACAACACTTTGATTCCCTGATTTAAAAGTGGTAGTAAAGCCTGCCGGACTAATTTGGTAAATATTCTCTGTGCTAGGTTCAACCCGAATGGCATCCTCTGAAAGACATAAGTCTGATGCTCTATCCTCAAAGTGAGGAATTTTTGGAACCTTTTGTTCACCGGGACGTGCCAAAATGCTTCTGTCAGGTCTAACGAGCACATCTAACCTTGCGGCGGAAGTGTTAGCCTGATTTGATTCACAGTGAGCATCCTGAACGATGCGTTGTGAATGTATCGATTCAAACAAGACAGGTCTACGAATTGCCTCATCTGAATACTGTCTCTCTTTGGTACGAAAAAAAGTCTGGACGTGTAAACTAGGCAAGTTGGATTGACCGGGACAATAATATGCTTGGTGATAATTTCCTGTACTAGTGACTCTACCTCTAAAGAAACATGATTGATTTCGAGTTGTTGACGTAAACGAGGTCGCCGGAGCCACTGCCAGGTTATGCCCTTGCTGTCTGCCGGTGCCAAGCCCGATGACACGCCCGAAATGACCCAGTTACTTGACTGGGCTTGTCCGGCGTAACTACACTCTGATATAACTCTCCCACGATAGGCCCCGGGAGTGAGAGAGTTTGTGATATGTTTAGTTTTTTTAAGGTGATGGGGTAGGGTTAGACAGCTGGCTAGTTTTGGCAGAAGTTGACCCTTGACCTAATTTGTGTTTGGGTTGCTGTTTGAACCATTTACCTGAATTTTTTCCCTGTTTATACTTGGCTTGAGTGCTTCCCTGTGCCGGAGGGGACTTGGAGCCTGGAAAGAATTTGGACCCACTAGGTTGAGCCTTTGGACTGACTTTAGGTTTGGCATATGGCTTAGGAAATTTGAAATAATCCTTCCTAGCTTTGGAAGCACTCGGCTTATTTGACTCTACCAAATTAAACACTGTTTGCCACATAATGGGGCAAACTAAAGAGGGCGTCAGTACTGGTGAGAAAAGTACCCAGCGACCAATGTCGTCCGGTAATCTCTTTACCAGCTAGACCCGTAGGTCTTGACGTGCTTGGACTGCCTCCAACAAGGCTATCCTGACGTCGCCCGGTGACTGGCTTGAATTTTGTAGCAAGAGGCACTGGGATAATTCCGTGGCCTTCCTAGCATCTGAATCATTAACAGCCTGTATGGTTCTAGTGAGAGACTGGGCAATTTGGCGACTTAGCAGAAATTGAGAGAAAATTCTTAGTGCTTTACTACTCAATTTAAAGTCCCTATCCAGGTGCGCCGGTGGGGTGGTTGAGGGGGGGGGGTGGGTAGTCGAAAAGGGCTCCTGCAGTTCCCATAAAGACAATTTGGGGGCAGCAAGAAAATTAAAGATAGCAGGTGGTATTCCCACAGCCTTGACAATTGGCATTGAAAACCAAGAATGATGATCTTGGGGTATTTGATGGGAGGATTTTGAAGTAATGGTTGAGGCAAACTGCTATGCTTCAATTTCCCAGTCTACCCACGGCCCTGTGCCCACTTGTCCCACCTGCAGGACTGGATTGCCGGACTGATCGCTAACCGGAAGTGTATCCAGTTCCGGCGTTAACACAGTAAGAGACTTAATGACATTTAACCCGTCAGTCTTAGACCAATCCGCAAATAGAGGAGGCAGTTGGGAGAGCTGGTGTGGGGGAATAAACAAAATACTCATATGCATATACATTTGGGATTGCTTTTACAGCCACATCTAAAGTATTACCTGCAGTATCCTTTGCTCTCAGCTTCCTGCTCTTATTCATTTGGATGACCCACTCATTTGGAACCTGAAGCTCACCCGAGATTGTCTGTTGTGCACTAGAGGGATTTAAAGCCATAATAGTAATCCTTGAACAATCTGGACTGTAAAGGAGAGGCATAGGGCCTTTCTTTATCGGAGCCTTCTCCAAAGGTGGGGGAATAATGTCAGTAATCACCCGTACGTTAGTTGTAGTTAAAGTAGATGCAACTGGGACACTACTAGCACACGTAGGTGTTGGAGTTACATTAGAGGTGGGAAGCGGTACGTTAGGAGGAGCAACAACCCTGGCAGTCTCCAGGGGTCGCACAGACACTATCGGAGGACCTTCCGGCACAGTTGTGGGAGTTTCCGGTGATATTGTTGGGTTCTGAAACTTCTGTATCATGTTATCTAAAATATAGTCTAAGTCATCACATGTCATAATTATATTCATTCTGTGAACTCTTAGATCTAGCCGAGCCTACCTCTGACCCTTCAGCTGCCTGGTTGGGTTGAGCAGAAGAAAACTTTTCTATTTCTTCTAGCTCTTGACCTGTCACTTCCAATTCTTCCGGCTGTTGCCGGGTGTTAGCAAGTAAATTTTGTTCAAGTCCTACCCATGACAAGTCAGGTACGGGTGATAGTACCGTCTCAATGTTCACACTATCCCTGTTATCCACTGGGTATTGTCTACTAGTACCCGCGTGCACGGTTTCTGGGAGTCTCCACACACTACGACTTTCCTGTTCACTCTAGTCTGTGAACTTGGAATAAACTGTGAACTTGGGTTATAACTGTGATGTTCACTCGCCATGTACCTCCTTTACTGGTCAGCCAAGACTTTCGATGACACCCCCCGAGAATGACTAAGTGTTTTATCTATCCGAGGTGTAGCAAAACTGAAATCTTGAGACCCTGAGTTTCTATCACTTGACCCGTCCCTGGGAGTTGACTCAACGTCCTCCGTCCCCACCTCTGAACTGCCAGACTGGACGTTAGACACGGTAGAGGTAGGGACGGAGGATGGTGGACACAACCCCAGCGTTTGCCGGTGCCGCGAGCTCGTCGCCTCCGTACGGGACTGTTTACTACCCTTCCAATCTGAACTTCGGCCACTAGACGCCGCCGAGTCAGTTTTCTGTTTCTTATGAGTCTTTGAATTCTCTGCCGATGACTTCGTAGACCTCTTGAGAGGTGATCTCGACCTGGACCTTGGTTGGTCGTCTCATGGAGATGGTGACCGAGCTCTCTTACGGCGGCCGGGGGAAGGTTGCCTGAGTTGAAGAGTCACAACTATCACTACTGCTTAATGTTTTGCTTTCGAAAGAACTTTAGGCTTAGTTTTATACTTAGAAGTGGACCGGGAAGGAGGAGTTTTATGAACTTGAGATTTAATAATCAACAGGACCCAAAGCGATTCATCATCACAATGGAGTGCTTTATGAGTTATGTCTTTGGTGTAGTTATTAACACCTTACGAGCGGCCTATGCGGTTTATTTATGTGTACCGCACAGCGGGGTGTTTTTAGCCAAAATAGGGCTGTTTACGTGATCATTTTCATGCCTAAATAAGACCCAGAACGTAAAACAAGTACCTATCCCTGAAAGGGCATAAACAGAGCTTTCGAATGACACCATAACGATCCTTGTATGATGGATAGTTTTCTTGCAATAACCGTGCAACGCGAGTGCAAAAAGCAGGTAATTCGGTACTTTCAGTACATAATTGAGTATGTAGCGAGTGAGAGAGGGAGGAGGGAGCTGAGATTTGTGTCAGTAGGTTCGCCGCGGTGGTCTGGAGCAGTCATACGCTCGCTAGTCTCCTGCCACCACTTGTCTCTCTGTCTCAGCCACATTACGTGCTGAAATTGCCACTCGACCTATGTCGAGCGCCGCCACATAGTCCAGCTTTATTTAACTCGACTTATGTTGCTCGCCGCTAAATAAGGGTTAAGAGTAGATTTAATCTCTTGCAAGGCTACTAGGCATGACTGATCTCGTTGATCAAGAAGACCACTCCTGAGGTCTGTGCAAATTCCGCATTTCTTGGACATCCAGACACCTCTGGAGCGGTCCAGACACTTAACACATTTAACACAGAGTTTATGGTTAAAGACCGGAATTAATAAACACATAGGAGTAGAGCACAGAATGACTAAAGGCATGATGGTGACAAAACAACCTCCCCCCCCCCCCACCCCCCCCTCCCGCCGGGATCGGCCCCCTTCCTTGTGTGCTGTGCCGAGGTTGTAGTGCTGTGATCTGGAAAGAACATTTCCAGGAATCAATGCTCATAACGGTAAACCAAAACATTCACATACCACTTTACCCCAAATACGCCGGAAAACTAGATGTAGCAACATTTTGCTACTCTAATTTCCTGTCGTACTTTTCTTTGAAAAGGCCCCGAAGACCTTTTCTATGAAGGTTAATAACTGCTTATCTATGACCATCTGTCACCAACCCATACGGATCGTCTACGAAGACCTGAGTGATAGTTAATTACCCCACTGGACTTCTCCGCCGGGCGGGGTTAAAGTCATTCTACGCCGCGTGAGGATATCCGTATAGGTGAGTTGTTTCCGGCCGGGCCCAAAACACTCCCTTTTGGACCGTCACTTCCGCCGGGAGTCTAGTGGTACTACTGACCCCGCCGGGTTTATTGGATCTTTTCCCTGCCCGCCTTCGAGCCGAGCCTCCGGCATCAATGCCTGATAAAAGATCGCCGGAGGGTAACACCAAAACCTTGCGAGTGCTGACTTGTCCGGGCAAGGGCACCCACTCACAAAACCCACACCCAATAAGTCAGAACATCTCCTGACACCCTTCAGTCATGTATAATAGCACCACATGATAACGAAGGACATATCTTAAGGCTAATACTTATTATATAATCAAGCAATAAATAACACCACCTAGCCGTAGATAAATAACCCCTAACTGAGGCTGGCCACGAGGCAGACGGTAAGTATCACGACGAAGACGATAACCTTACCTCCCAAGACGACACAGCAACCAGCAACACGCGTCACCCCACGCCAGAGGGGAAAAAAGCAAACTCGGACTCTGGAAAGTTCCCCACCACGTGGGACAACCCTTAGACCAGAGCGTCTGCTAAATAATTATAACACACGTTACCCCCATCTGATAGATGGCAAGTAATTCAGCTCCGTGTATATATAACCTCCTAAATAACTAGGTAAGAGCAAAGCTAGAGCTAAAAATAAAAAATAAAAACAAAGGCAAGCGTGTCCCAAGCGGATCGCATGGACGCCTAACACTATTTTAACACTATGTACCCTATTTTAACACTTCCTTTGGACGTGCCAATGGGCCCGACCGTCCTAACTAATCTAAACCTATTCTGGAACATCTCAGATAAATACATATGAGCAAAAGACTCACTAGAGACGAAAGAATGCAGAATGAAGTGAAGGACGGACTAGGCACGTCTACTCGGCATGACCACAGGGAAGAGAAGGCAGGATAACGCAACTCGGTTCAGCGTCTCGGATAAGAATCCACAGCAAGATATCCACAAAAGTTGGGAAGCTTTATTATAGCATTAGAATTTTATTTTCTATTTTTTACGAAGTTTTTTCGTAGTGAGTACCCAATCATAATGACGATTTCATAAGAGAATGAGCGTACCCTTATGATGTAGGCACTCTTTCTCCCTGTGGCGGGTTGTTTCAAACAGGCTGACGCGGACGCTTGAAAGAGAGCTATTATGTAATAGGCATATCGTCAATGATGGAGGGGCCACTAATAAATTCACACATTTTGGTGGTTTAAGGGGGGATGGTTCAGTTTTTTATCGATTTTTCTCATTGAATACTGTAATTATTTTTCTTCTTTCCCTCCCAAGACCTCCATCGAGCTTTTAAAAAGACATATTTGTATATTAGTTTGGCGATTTTAAGACCATTTGTCCAATTTCTTTGTCAATATTAAGACTTTTGTTGTCAATTAGGTGTCGATGTTTTCCTGGCGAGCAAAATTGAGCCTGTAAATTAAGATGAATCGGCCTTTGGCCGGCACATTTTGATATCGAAAAATGTACAAATATATCTTGAAGGAGGGTCTTGCAGGTTATTGTTGTATAAGCTTGATTGAGGTCTAGGGAGGAAATATGATAACAAATATATCGATAAAATATGAAATAAATACGCACATCCTCCCTAAAGCCAGTGCTGTTAACAAAGCAAAAACTCAATAATATAAAATAATATAAACATAATTAAGAAAAAATGTACTCAGTCAAATTACCTGCCTCATGTACAGCTGGCTCAGGCAGATATTAAGGGGAGTTTATTTCCACTTGAGTAATATTTTTCTGGACCCCTTTCGCCTTCATGTTTAGCCCCATTGTTTTATTTATATTTTAAGACGTTCGCCTCATTAGGTTGGCGATTTTAGGAACTTTCGCCCCATATCTGTCAATTTTCTGACCTTTTGTGCCATTAAGGTGTCGATTTTTTCCTGGCCAGAGATAGCGAGCCTGTAATATAAGAGGCCGAAAAAATTTACAAATTTATCTTGAAAGGGGGTCTAGAGGGTTTAATTTTAAGCTTTACGAAGATCTAGGGAACAAACTAAAATCAACTCCTCTTAAAGTATATGATCAAATAGTCGAAATCTGCGATACTAAAGAATGAATGCGACTATATTTTAGAAACCAAAATATCTGACCGTGATAACATAGAGGAGGAACTGATTATCCCACCATCCACAAGAGCTCTATACAATCTTACGAGAAAATTAAATCGTGCAACTCATCAGCCTTTATCCCATTATGTACCAGCGATGTCTGTTTCATCTGATTTTAGCTACATTTAGACGATTTTATGTAGCTTAGGAACGATATACGGTAGCTAAAACGATTAATTGCGATAGTTTGTAGTCATTTAATGAGTAGACGTCCTTCCCAAGCTGAGTAAAATCGTCTAATAGTTTCCAGAATAAAATGGAAAGAACGTCATTGGTATTGTACGAGTTAAGGGGGTGTACGTGGTTATTGTTTGGTGTATATATGTATTGTACGAGTTAAGGGGGTATACGTGGTTATTGTTTGGTGTATATTTGTATTGTACGAGTTAAGGGGGTATACGTGGTTATTGTTTGGTGTATATTTGTATTGTACGAGTTAAGGGGGTATACGTGGTTATTGTTTGGTGTATATATGTATTGTACGAGTTAAGGGGGTATACATGGTTATTGTTTGGTGTATATATGTATTTATTCATGTATTGTTTTGCTTCCTCACTAGGCCTCCATCAAACTTTAAAAAGAACCCCCTATAGCGCCCCCTTCAAGATTAATTGTCCCGGCTGAAGGCTGGTTCCTCTTAAAAATTCAGGCTCGCTATCGCTCGCCAGGAAAAGCTCAACACCTAAATGACACCAAAGGTCTTAAAATTGACAACGATATTGGGGTGAAAGGTCTTCTATCTATCTATCTATCGCCTGACGCCGTGATCCCCGAAGGGGTGGCCACGAACGAACCGCCCCCATGCACCTCTGTCCCCAGTCAGTCGACGCCCCTCCCCCCAACCAGCACCGCCTTCGTTCATGTACTTCCTCACTCCATCCTTCCACCTCATATTCGGTCTACCTCTCCCCCTCTGTCCCTCCACCTCGCTCTCGTACACCCTCTTAGTCATTCTCTCGCTTTCCATACGTTCCATATGGCCGAACCATCTCAAGTTGTTCCTTTTCACACTTTCCAGCACATCTACCTCCACACCACACCTCCTTCTTACTTCCTCATTAGTCTGTCTATCCCTCCATGTAACTCCGCACGCACTCCTTAAGTAATTCATTTCCACTGCTCTCACTCTTGGTCTGAGTCTCTCAACCAACGTCCATGCTTCGCTTCCGTAAGTCAGTGTCGGGATTACCACACTGTCATGCAAGGACTTCTTCACTTCCATACTGACCACCCTATTTCTTGTTACTGCTTTTAGCGTTCCTACAACCCTCTTCCCCTGTTGTACCCTCTCCCGCACTCTTCATCCATAGTCCCATCTTTACTCAACACACTGCCCAGATACTTAAAAGAGTTGACGATCTCCATAGCCTGACCGTTCAGCTTCACCTCACACTCTGTGACTTCACCCCTTTCGAAGACCATAACCTTGCTCTTCCCCGTATTTACCTTCAAATTCCGTTTTTCGCACACTGTTCCAAACTCATTTACCAGACCCTGCAACTCCCATTCATTATCACTCATCAGAACTGTATCATCCGCAAACAGCAGTATAGGTAGCTTCCACTCAATTCCCTCCCTTTTCAGCGATACACCAACATCCACTGCTCTTGATATTTCTTTCATAACTCCATCCATATATACAGTAAACAACCACGGGGACATCACACACCCCTGTTTCAAACCAACATTCAGGTCAAAGAACTCGCTCTGCTCACTCTCCACACGTACTGCCGCCTTTGCACCCTCATACATGCTCTTTACTGCTTTCAGCAACTTGCCCTCTACTCCGTATATTCTAAGTACTTTCCACAAACCTTCTCTATCCACTCTGTCATAGGCCTTCTCCAAGTCCATAAAGGCAACATACACCTTTTGTTTCTTCTCCAGATACTTCTCCACAACACAATTCAGGGTAAAAATCTGATCTACACATCAAGGTCTTACATGAAAGGTCTTAAAATCGCTAAACTAATGGAACGAACGTCTTAAAATCTCAAAGCTAATGGGAGTAAACATGAGGGAGCAAAATGAACCATCTCCCCCTTAACGATATTGGTGATGACAGTAGTAGCGTAACTATTGCCAACTACCGCTCGTGTGTGTGTATTACGTATTGCCAACTACCGCTCGTGTGTGTGTATTACGTATGATGAAGGTGATGGTCATGATGTACAGTATAATGTCCAGGATGAGTTAGGGGGGGTCACTGGCTTTTTTATATCTTTCTCTCCTTTTCTCTCTTTCCCTGGCTTGTTTCCATTCTGCCTCATTCAGCCAACTGTTTTAAGACGTTTATCCCCATCCAGGTGTCGATTTATTACTGGCGAGTGATAGCGAGCCATCATTGTATGGAGAAATCCGGCTTCGTCGAAGAATTTTTTTTATCAAAAAATTTACACATTTAGCTTGCTGTCAAAACAAAAAATATATATGCTGGCTCGCTACCGCTTGCCAGGAAAATATTGACACCTGGATGGGGGTAAACGTCTTGAAACAGTAGGTTAAATGAGGCCAAATGGATACAAACCAATGAGAGAGGGAGAGAAAGAGAAAAAAAAGCGAGGTGGGCTCCCCTAATGACTTCAAAGCTAATTATTCGGTCCGCTGGCACCCTACCTCGGTAATAGTTATGTTAGTTTGGTTAGGTAATTAGTCTTGTAGTATTCCTGTTATATAATCAGATATATAGTTAATCATGTAGTAGATCTATTATATTATCAGTTAGTTAGTAATCATGTAGTAGATCTATTATATTATCAGTTAGTTAGTAATCATGTAGTAGATCTATTATATTATCAGTTAGTTAGTAATCATGTAGTAGATCTATTATATTATCAGTTAGTTAGTAATCATGTAGTAGATCTATTATATTATCAGTTAGTTAGTAATCATGTAGTAGATCTATTATATTATCAGTTAGTTAGTTAATCATGTAGTAGATCTATTATATTATCAGTTAGTTAGTAATCATGTAGTAGATCTATTATATTATCAGTTAGTTAGTAATCATGTAGTAGATCTATTATATTATCAGTTAGTTAGTAATCATGTAGTAGATCTACTACATATCTATAAGATATCAGTACCAGGTTAGTTAAATCACAAGTAGATCGATTATTATCAGTTAGTCCGTAATATGTATGTAGTTAGGATCGTTAGAAAATCATGTAGTAGATCTATAATATTAACAGTAAGTTAGTAATCATGTAGTAGATCTATTATATTATCATTAGTTCAGTAATCAATGTAGTAGATCTATTATATTATCAGTAGTTAGTAATCATGTAGTAGATCTATTATATTATCAGTTAGTTAGTAATCATGTAGTAGATCTATTATATTATCAGTTAGTTAGTAATCATGTAGTAGATCTATTATATTATCAGTTAGGTAGTAATCATGTAGTAGATCTATTATATTATCAGTTAGTTAGTAATCATGTAGTAGATGATCTATTATATTATCAGTTAGTTAGTAATCATGTAGTAGATCTATTATATTATCAGTTAGTTAGTAATCATGTAGTAGATCTATTATATTATCAGTTAGTTAGTAATCATGTAGTAGATCTATTATATTATCAGTTAGTTAGTAATCATGTAGTAGATCTATTATATTATCAGTTAGTTAGTAATCATGTAGTAGATCTATTATATTATCAGTTAGTTAGTAATCATGTAGTAGATCTATTATATTATCAGTTAGTTAGTAATCATGTAGTAGATCTATTATATTATCAGTTAGTTAGTAATCATGTAGTAGATCTATTATATTATCAGTTAGTTAGTAATCATGTAGTAGATCTATTATATTATCAGTTAGTTAGTAATCATGTAGTAGATCTATTATATTATCAGTTAGTTAGTAATCATGTAGTAGATCTATTATATTATCAGTTAGTTAGTAATCATGTAGTAGATCTATTATATTATCAGTTAGTTAGTTAGTCATTTAGTAATTCTGACAAATAGTTAGTCATTAGTCAGTCAGTCGTTTAGTAATTGTGTCATAAAATCAGTCACCAGTCAGTCAGTCTAGTAATTGTATCATATAATCAGTCACCAGTCAGTCAGTCTTTTAGTAATTGTGTCATATAATCAGTCACCAGTCAGTCAGCCTTTTAGTAGTTGTGTCATATAATCAGTCACCAGTCAGTCAGTCTTTTAGTAATGGTGTCATATAATCAGTCACCAGTCAGTCAGTCTTTTAGTAGTTGTGTCATATAATCAGTCACCAGTCAGTCAGTCTTTTAGTAACTGTGTCATATAATCAGTCACCAGTCAGTCAGCCTTTTAGTAGTTGTGTCATATAATCAGTCACCAGTCAGTCAGTCTTTTAGTAATTGTGTCATATGATCAGTCACCAGTCAGTCAGTCTTTTAGTAATTGTGTCATATAATCAGTCACCAGTCAGTCAGTCTTTTAGTAATTGTGTCATATAATCAGTCAGTCAGTCTTGTAGTAATTGTGTCATATAATCAGTCACCAGTCAGTCAGTCTTTTAGTAATTGTGTCATATAATCAGTCACCAGTCAGTCAGTCTTTTAGTAATTGTGTCATATAATCAGTCACCAGTCAGTCAGTCTTTTAGTACTTCTATCAAATTATCAGTCACCAGTTAGTCAGTCATTTAGTAATTCAGTCAGATAGGCCTATTCAGTCAGTCAGTCGTCAGTCGGTTAGTCAGTCAGCCAGGTTAGTCAGTTACTTAGTCTGTTAATCAGTTAATCAGTCAGTTAATCAGGTAGACAGTGAATTAGTCCATCAGCCAATCATTTAATTAATCAGCCAGTAGTTCAGTTAGTCAGTTAATTAGTTAGTCAGTCAGTAATTTTATTAGTTAGTCAGTCTGATAGTCAGTCAATCAGTCAGTCACTTAATCTATGAGTTAGTCACTTAATCAATCAGGTAGACAGTCAGGCATTCAGTCAAACACCTAGTCAGTCAGTTAGTCAGTTAGTCAATTAATATGCTAATCAGACCTTCAGTTACTCAGCCAGTCACTCAGTCAGTCAGTCAGTCAGCCAATCAGTCGGTCAATCAGTTAGTCAGGCAGCCGAGTCGTTTGGTAGTTAGTTTGGGAGTAAGTTTGTTAATTATAGAGTTTGTGATTCTGGTGTGTGTGTGTGTGTGTGAGAGAGAGAGAAAGAGAGAGAGAGAGAGAGAGAGAGAGAGAGAGAGAGAGAGATGAGTGTGCGTGTGTGTGTGATTGTGTGTGCATGTGTGGGTGTGTGTGCGTGTGTGAATTGAAGTGAATTGAATTAAGTATAGTTGCTCAGACTTTTACACAAGTATGGATCACATGTAGCCCCTTACATATCACACGTATACAGTATGCCATTGCTGACTAAATGTGCGTACGTACACTTAAATACACGGGTACATCTTAAGCAAACCATGTTAAATGTGCTAAGACGTGATCAATCTATACATAATTAACGTTCTGTTGAGAAAAAGTGCCTGATTCTTAATCAATTTTAAGTTAGTATTAGTCATTAACAGTATATATTTATACTGTGTTGGGTTATGCCTGTAGTAATGATATATATATATATATATATATATATATATATATATATATATATATATATATATATATCATAACTGTACAATATCATCATTTTGACAAATAAACAACGATGATATTCGTCCCCCGCCATACTCTCATTACATTTAGTACATACCCTGTCTTCTCTATCAATGTTTCTGTGTCTACCAGTAATAACTGGTATTATATTAGTACTTACTCTCAGTTTACTCATTGCTAATCTCTTTCCTTTATTCAATTTCACAAGATAATCCTTCATACAGAAAACACAGTTATACGTTCTATAGATACTAAAAATGGCCTTACTTAATAAATTACTATTCCATTTTGTTATCCATTGATCTTTAAGCTGTGTGTGTTGTGTGCGAGTTTGCGTGTGCGTGTGTGTGTGTGTGTGTGCGTTCGTGCCCGCGCGCGCGTGTGTGTGTGTCTGTCGGTGTCTGTTTGTATGTACTAATAAGTTTCATAAATTTAATGCGTTTGAATGTGAAAAAATACACACAATAATCTATATTTAACTTTCACTTTATTTAGACTAACTGTAATATTAGTAAACACACAACAGATACTTTTATATCAAATACCAAGTTAACAACGTTAGTGTACGCACTTACATCGTCATTTCAGAATTAGTGGTATGAGAGTTACGACGGCTATAACGACATATGGCGCCGTAAATGACTGGAGAATGTGGGGCCGGATAGTCGATATCTTTATGAGTTCATCTCCCTCCCACATAGATTGTCGTTTAGGAAGAGAGAGAGAGAGAGAGAGAGAGAGAAAGAGAGAGCGAGAGAGAGAGAGAGAGACAGGAGAGAGAGATAAACAGAGAGAGAGAGAAACAGAGAGAGACAGACACAGAGAAAGGAGAGAGAGAGAGAGAGACCAAACAATGGGCTTCCAGGAATCGCCAAAGGTATACGATTTTTTCCTTTTTGCTTTTCACTACGCCAGGTTGAAACATTCCAGGAAAGCGTAGCCGGTCACTTCGTCAATTGGTCTGTTCGCCTACACTCCACCTACTTTGTCTAGGCCCTAGGGTGTGTTAGGTTACGTTAAGCTTTGTGGGGGGGAGGGGGGGATGGTGAAGTTATTCCCATTTATTCCTCTGTTTCCCCTAATTTCGATCCATCAGTTTGGACATTTTAAGAAGTTTCACACCATCTGTTTGGCGATAATTAGACGCTTCACCCCGTTCAGCTGTCGATTATTTCCTGAGCGAGCGATAGCCATTGTCCGGGACATTTTTCTATCGAAAAATGTACATATTGTGGTTGAAGGGAAGGACGTCTGGGTGGGCATATTTTAGTACGAAAGAAGTCTGGGAAGGCGTTTTTGTTAGCCTAGGAGACAAACTAAAATACATTGCTCGAAAATGGGAAAAACAAGCAAAATCCTTCATAGTAATTAAACGAAATATCATAATTACGCACAACACTTCGGACCAGATAACATTAAAATATGTTTGGCTAGGTTAGGCTTGTATTAGCCTAAATTCGATATGGAAATGGTAAACCTTTATTTAACCAATAATGCAAATAAGTTAGTTCTCACGCAACCTGTACCGAAAATGTGTGATCCTCCAACTATATATTTATGTGTGATCCTCCAACTATATATTTATGTGTGATCCTCCAACTATGTATTTATGTGTGATCCTCCAACTATATATTTATGTGTGATCCTCCAACTATATATTTATGTGTGATCCTCCAACTATATATTTATGTATACTGTACTGTATATGTGTGATCCTCCAACTATATATTTATGTGTGATCCTCCAACTATATATTTATGTGTGATCCTCCAACTATATATTTATGTGTGATCCTCCAACTATATATTTATGTGTGATCCTCCAACTATATATTTATGTATACTGTACTGTATATGTGTGATCCTCCAACTATATATTTATGTATACTGTACTGTATATGTGTGATCCTCCAACTATATATTTATGTGTGATCCTCCAACTATATATTTATGTGTGATCCTCCAACTATATATTTATGTATACTGTACTGTATATGTGTGATCCTCCAACTATATATTTATGTGTGATCCTCCAACTATATATTTATGTGTGATCCTCCAACTATATATTTATGTATACTGTACTGTATATGTGTGATCCTCCAACTATATATTTATGTGTGATCCTCCAACTATATATTTATGTGTGATCCTCCAACTATATATTTATGTGTGATCCTCCAACTATATATTTATGTATACTGTACTGTATATGTGTGATCCTCCAACTATATATTTATGTATACTGTACTGTATATGTGTGATCCTCCAACTATATATTTATGTGTGATCCTCCAACTATATATTTATGTGTGATCCTCCAACTATATATTTATGTATACTGTACTGTATATGTGTGATCCTCCAACTATATATTTATGTGTGATCCTCCAACTATATATTTATGTGTGATCCTCCAACTATATATTTATGTGTGATCCTCCAACTATATATTTATGTGTGATCCTCCAACTATATATTTATGTATACTGTACTGTATATGTGTGATCCTTCAAATATATATTCATGTGTGATCCTCCAACTATATATTTATGTATACTGTACTGTATATGTGTGATCCTCCAACTATATATTTATGTGTGATCCTCCAACAATATATTTATGTATACTGTACTGTATAATAATGTGTGATCCTCCAACAATATATTTATGTATACTGTACTGTATAATTATGTGTGATCCTCCAACTATATATTTATGTATACTGTACTGCATATGTGTGATCCTCCAACTATATATTTATGTGTGATCCTCCAACAATATATTTATGTATACTGTACTGTATAATAATGTGTGATCCTCCAACAATATATTTATGTATACTGTATATATATATTTAGATGCTTCTGACGAACCTGAGCCGACATCAAACCAGGACAGCCGCCCTGTTCACCTTAGTCTCTCCCCCACTCCTCGTGCAAGAAGCCTGCTAGCACGAACAGTACCAACCCCTCGCCCCCGTTCTAACCACTCCTCTCCCCGACCTGTACGTAGAGTCCCGCCACCACAGGTTTCCGGATTTACACCAGTGAGGAACGGTGCACGGCCAACGCAGAAAAGGTCTCATCTACCAGTCACAATGTCAAACAGATTTGAGATATTGGTAGAGATGGAAGACGAACCAGAAGAGACCAGGCTCGTTGGGGATTCCATCCTACGAGGACAGGTCGAAGAGTTCTGCGACAGAGTCCCAATTCAACGAAAAAATTTTGCATCCCAGGAGCTGGACTGGACGACATTGTGGAAGCCTTCGAAGATACCACAAAGGATGCAAATGAAAATACCCTTTTTGTCATCCATGCTGGTTCAAATGACGTCATGCGCACCAGATCCGAAGAGTTGATGGATAAATATCGCAAGATGATCCAGCACTACAAAAACAAGTCAAGGAATATCATCATCTCAGGCATTCTCCCCAAGATCGACGCACCTGACAAATTCTACGACAAGGCCTTCAGCACAAATAGCCGACTAAAACATTTGTGTCTGAGGGAAGAAGTTGAATTCATCAACCTCTGGGACAACTTCTACAACCAGCCTACTCTGTTCCGCAAGGATGGCACTCATCTAAACCCTGTGGGTTCAGCACGCATGGGTCGTCTCCTACACGAAGCAGTCCGCAGCCATGGATCAAAAAACGCCATCCGAGAAGAAGCAGCAGTGACATAAATCATCCAACGCCAAGAAAAAAACAGAGGCAACCGAGGACCACCAGCGATAAGGACCGGAGACAGCGAGGACCGAGGACAGCCATGAACATAAATGTAGATCCGACAAGAACCAAAAATATTATTGAAGCGCGTTCCGTGAGTTCTAAAATAACAAATTTAAAGGTTTTCTATGCAAACGCTCGTAGCATACGCAATAAATTTTCAGATTTAGAGGAGCTAGTGTTTACAGAAAATTATGATGTGATTGGCATAACAGAATCTTGGCTCAATACAGAAGATAGAGACTTTTTAGCAGAGTATTCACTTCCCGGTTATGTAATGTTTGAGAAAAGCCGAATAAATCGAAATGGAGGTGGCGTTTTACTTTATATCAAAGAAAGTCTTAACCCTACCCTCTTGTCAAAACCTTAAATTGTGAACGTCGACGCATCTTTTGTGCTAATAAAGAATAATAAAGGTACCAAAATAATACTTGCATTAATATACAGACCTCCAGCTCAATCAGTGCAAACTGACCGAGAAATTTACGAACAAATTGCAGATATAAGTAACTCGCAAGATACCGTAATTTTTGGTGACTTTAATTTACCTGTGACCAAGTGGGGCGATACTCTTACTTCACAATCCGGACATGACTTGTATACGAACTTGCAAGAGAGTTCGCTTTATCAATTTGTTGGAACGCCGACCCGTGGTAATAACGTTCTTGACATTGTACTTGCAACAAAAGAAGAATTAATAGAGAATTTGAATGTTGGTGATGAATTCAGTAACAGCGACCATCATACGATAACTTTCACTTTAAAGTTTACTAGTAACGAACCAAATAGTAGCATCGAAAAAGTCCCTAATTACAAGAAAGCAAACTTCCATAAACTTAGAGCTATGTTTAAAGAAACTGATTGGAGCTTTTTAATTCACAATAACGACATAAATACATCTTGGAAGTTATTCGAAGCCACTTACCTAAAAGCAGTGCAAGACTGCATACCATCGAAAACTCGGCGTCCAGGCCATAATAATAAGCCCAAATGGTGGAATAAAGATATTTCAAACTGCCTGCTTGCTAAAAAATTTGCTAATGATAGATTAAAATCCTCACAAAATGACGAAGAACGGCTGAAATTTGTAGAGCTACGACGCAAAGCCAAATAGTTAATTAAGCAAAGTAAAAAGACCTTAGAGTTACATATTGCGAATCAAAGTAAAACAAACCCGAAAGAATTCTATAGTTATATCAGAAAGAAAAAAGTAGTTACTTCAACTGTTGGACCGTTAGTCGATGAAAATGGAGAATACACCAAAGACGAAGAACAAATGAGTAATGCCCTCAATACCTTCTTTGCATCAGTTTTTACAACAGAAGACCTCAGTGATATCCCTACACCATCGCCGATTCAGATTGATAATTCAGATGTTTTAAGCAATATCACCGTTACAGAGAGAGAAGTATTGAATTGTTTAGATAAACTCAAGGTAAATAAAACGCCTGGACCTGATACAATCTCGCCTAGAGTTCTAAAGGAAGCTAAGGATGAGCTCTCTAAACCACTGACATTACTATTCAATAAATCCTTGCAGTCTGGAACTATGCCCGATCAGTGGAAGCTAGCCAACGTAACACCGATATTCAAAAAGGCAGCAAATCCCTATCCAGTAACTATCGTCCAATTAGCTTAACCTCAGTTGTATGTAAAATGCTAGAAACTGTCATACGAGACAGACTCGTAAATCACTTAGAGGAAAATAACATACTTAAAGATACTCAACACGGCTTTCGTAAAAAACGTTCCTGTTTAACAAACCTCTTAGACTTCTTCCACGATATCCTCAACCTCTACGATGAGAGTAAAGCTGTAGATATTATATACCTTGATTTTCAAAAGGCCTTTGACAAAGTTCCCCACAAACGTTTACTGCTAAAACTAAAAGCGCATGGAATACAAGACGGTGTGTTGAAATGGATAGAAAATTGGCTCAGCGACAGAAAGCAAAGAGTAGTCATAAACGGTAAGGCATCAAAATGGACCAATGTAAGTAGCGGGGTACCCCCGGGATCGGTACTAGGACCAATTCTCTTTCTAATTTACATCAACGACATAGATGAGGGTCTCACCTGTACAATCTCAAAATTTGCTGACGATACAAAAATTGCAAATAGCGTACTCTCGAAAGAACAAGTTGACGATATGCAACACAATCTAGATAAATTGTCATGTTGGGCCCAAATTTGGCAAATGAGTTTCAATGCGGATAAATGTAAAGTACTACATATCGGATACCTAAATGAGAAAGCAAACTATTCGATGAATGGCACTCAGCTTAAGAATGTAAACAGAGAAACCGATCTGGGAGTAACAATATCGAGTAACCTAAAACCGAGTCAACAATGTTCAGAAGTTGTTAAGAAGGCAAACAAAATAATTGGCTTTATAGGCAGGTCATTTGAGCATAAATCCAAAGAAGTTATCCTAACCCTTTACAATTCCTTAGTCCGCCCTCTTCTGGAATACTGCGTTCAATCCTGGTGCCCTTATTACCAAAAAGATATAAACAAGCTAGAACGAGTTCAACGTAGAGTTACCAAAATGATACCTAGCCTAAAGAACAAACCATACGAAGAGCGTCTTAGAGAATTAAATCTATTTCCTTTAACCCAGCGCAGATTAAGAGGCGACTTAATTCAAGTGTTCAAAATCATCAAAGGCATCGACAATATGAACTGTAGTAAGTACTTCACTATCGACCAATCTAATTACACGCGGGGAAACGGTTGCAAAATTATTGGTAAATCTTTTAACTCGCACGAATCTAAGAATTTCTTCTTCAATCGAGTTGTCAACTTGTGGAATGGGCTTCCCCGAAACGTTATAGACTGCATTACCGTTGATTCATTTAAACTCCGCCTAGACAAATATCTCGCATCAAACCCGCGACTGACTGCGTTTGTAAATGAATAACTTTATTTTATGCCCCCCTCAGTTACTAACCCATCTGTCCCCTACTAACTTCCTAATCCTGCCACGGACATTAGTTCCAGGGCAGTAATTCCCTTTCCAATGTTCCCTTACCCACTCTAAACCACTGTTTGGACACTTGATCCTCAGTGTTTTGGAGGACAAGCAACCTAGAAGGGTCACTGGATCTGTTGTTGCTTGATTTCCTTTGTACTCCTTTGTACTCCTTTGTACTCCTTTGTACTGTATAATTATGTGTGATCCTCCAACTATATATTTATGTGTGATCCTCCAACAATATATTTATGTATACTGTACTGTATAATTATGTGTGATCCTCCAACTATATATTTATGTGTGATCCTCCAACAATATATTTATGTGTGATCCTCCAACTATATATTTATGTATACTGTACTGTATATGTGTGATCCTCCAACTATATATTTATGTGTGATCCTCCAACTATATATTTATGTATACTGTACTGTATATGTGTGATCCTCCAACTATATATTTATGTGTGATCCTCCAACTATATATTTATGTGTGTTCCTCCAACTATATATATGTGTGTGATCCTCCAACTATATATTTATGTGTACTGTACTGTATATGTGATCCTCCAACTATATATATGTGTGTGATCCTCCAACTATATATTTATGTATACTGTACTGTATATGTGTGATCCTCCAACTATATATTTATGTGTGATCCTCCAACTATATATTTATGTGTGATCCTCCAACTATATATGTATGTGTGATCCTCCAACTATATATTTATGTGTACTGTACTGTATATGTGTGATCCTCCAACTATATATTTATGTGTGATCCTCCAACTATATATTTATGTGTGATCCTCCAACTATATATTTATGTGTACTGTACTGTATATGTGTGATCCTCCAACTATATATTTATGTGTGATCCTCCAACTATATATATGTGTGATCCTCCAACTATATATTTATGTATACTGTACTGTATATGTGTGATCCTCCAACTATATATTTATGTGTGATCCTCCAACTATATATTTATGTGTGATCCTCCAACTATATATATATGTGTGATCCTCCAACTATATATTTATGTGTGATCCTCCAACTATATATTTATGTATACTGTACTGTATATGTGTGATCCTCCAACTATATATTTATGTGTGATCCTCCAACTATTTATGTGTGATCCTCCAACTATATATTTATGTATACTGTACTGTATATGTGTGATCCTCCAACTATATATTTATGTGTGATCCTCCAACTATATATTTATGTGTGATCCTCCAACTATATATTTATGTATACTGTACTGTATATGTGTGATCCTCCAACTATATATTGTGATCCTCCAACTATATATTATGTGTGATCCTACTATATGTGTGATCCTCCAACTATATATTTATGTATACTGTACTGTATATGTGTGATCCTCCAACTATATATTTATGTGTGATCCTCCAACTATATATTTATGTGTGATCCTCCAACTATATATTTATGTGTGATCCTCCAACTATATATATATGTGTGATCCTCCAACTATATATTTATGTGTGATCCTCCAACTATATTTATGTATACTGTACTGTATATGTGTGATCCTCCAACTATATATTTATGTGTGATCCTCCAACTATATATTTATGTGTACTGTACTGTATATGTGTGATCCTCCAACTATATATTTATGTGTACTGTACTGTATATGTGTGATCCTCCAACTATATATTTATGTGTGATCCTCCAACTATATATTTATGTGTGATCCTCCAACTATATATGTGTGATCCTCCAACTATATATTTATGTGTACTGTACTGTATATGTGTGATCCTCCAACTATATATTTATGTGTGATCCTCCAACTATATATTTATGTGTGATCCTCCAACTATATATTTATGTGTGATCCTCCAACTATATATTTATGTGTGATCCTCCAACTATATATTTATGTGTGCTCCTCCAACTATATATTTATGTATACTGTACTGTATAATGTATATGCAGAGTTACTTAGGGTAAACAGCAAGAGAAAACCTTCACGGCTGTAGGCTAACCGATGTTCGTACAAGCAAAATACAAGAAATAGCATTGGCTACATAAATATGTGTATACCCATGAATACATTTACATTAATATACCCCTGAGTGATTAGCTTGATAACAGAGTCTGTTCAATAGATTTAATCTTCCCGCCTCAGGAACGGCTGTTCCAACCACTTGCCCCCTCCCCCAACGCTACATTTAATAAATTCCATGAACATGTAGGCTACTTTAAATGTAGCACTTGCCTTATATTACATGTACTAAAGTGTTTTAATACATTTTTATATGCACTTAAACAGTGTACTAAACTGAAGTGTTCGTTTAGGCGTCAGTTGACTTTGGTACAGATGCATGTTTGGTTAATGCCTGCTTGTATTGCAAAATATCAATGCTAAACGGCATTTACGAGATTTATAATAGAAGACACTATTATACTTTGTAAATATGATGAGTCAAATAATTGCAATGAAACAGTTATTTTAATGTTTATCACAAACAACCTACGAAATAAAACACATTCACTCCGACCAATTCCGGGACATTACCGCGCAGTTGCCACATCCACGATTCTCGACTATCAGCTGGAATAAAATCAGGCATAGTTATGAGGTTTTAATATTGTTATACTGAAGTAAAGGCAAGCCACCCACAATAACCAGCCACCTGCAACCCCCAGTACTTACCAGGGCGCCCCAAACCGACCACCACACCAAAGCCAAGAGACACAACTCTACAGCCGAGGTCACCTACAGCAGGCGCACCAAAGGCCTAACCCTGTACGGCACCAAAACAACCAGAGGCATCGCCGACCATGGGGGCCTTATGCCCCTTTCCCACTGATGCGATTTCATACAATTTTCATCGCAGACACCAAGAAATAGGCACATTCGTGACATGTCGCAAGAAAATCTTGAACCCTCGCATGATAATCGTTTGACTCGCATGATAATCGTTTGACTCGCAAGGCCTCGCAAGGGCCCTCGCGGGTCATCGTAAATGTTCGGATTGTTCAAAATTTGGGACGAAGACTTGCGAGGGGTCCGAACCCTCGCAAGCATCGTTGAACATTGCCAAGGGATCGGCGAGGCCCTCGGAGATCCTCGGCGACATCGGCGAGACATCGACGAGTGTGTCGCACGAAAAAAAAGCGTCGCCGAGAGTATACCCGCCACGGGTATACTTCGCAAAGGCGTGTGAAGGGCTGTGCGACGTAGATGAATGCTCCGAAGACATCTCGCCGAGGCCAAAGAGCGCCTTCGGCGAGGTGGGTAAAAAAAAATGATTAGGCCTATAGCCTTCTATCGAAAAATGTACAAATTTAGCTTGCTCTCAAAACAAAAATATATATATGTTGGCTCACTACCGCTCACCAGGAAAATATTGAAACCTGGATGGGGTAAACGTCTTAAAACAGTAGGCTGAATGGGGCTGAACAGATACAATGCAAAGAGAGAGGGAGAGAAAGAGAAAACCAAAAAAGCGAGTTGGGGTAACGTAAACATACGGCAGGACATTGCCAACCTCCGAATTAAGGGGAGATGGGTCGTTTTTCTGGTCGGCTTTCTTCCTCATGGTTAACCCCATTAGTTTTCATATTTTATGACGTTCGGCCCATTAGCTTGGCGATTTTAAGACATTTCACCCCATTTAGTTGTCAATATTAAGATTTTTCGTGTCATTTAGGCGTCGAGTTTTTCCTAGCTAGCGATAGCAAGCCTGTACTTTATGAGGAACCGGCCTTCGGCCAGGATATTTTTCTATCGAAAAATGTACAAATTGATCTTGAAGGAGGGTGTTGGGGGGTGCTTTATATGCTTGATGGAGGTCTAGGGATGAAACTAAATAAATCATAAACAAATATATAAATGAGCAAATATTACGCCCATCCCCCCTTAAGGGGAAATGGACCGTTTGTTTGGTCATTCATTCCTTTATTTCTAGTTTCCTCACTAGACCTCGATCAAACTTAAAACAAAAAACTCTAGACCCCCCTTCAAGATAAATTTGTACATTTTCGACGAGATGGGCTGGGTATGACGGGGGATCTGCTTGGTGTGGGCCAATCGGCGCTCTGCAGACCCCCGTAATCTTGTGTTGCTCTCTAACCGTTTTGGTGAGGTCAGTCCTCAAGGCATTAGTGAGTTGGGTCTATAATTAGGCCATGTAATTGGGGTTGGGTGTGACAGGGATCTGCCTTGTGTGGGCCGATCGGCTTTCTGCAGACTCCCGTCTTCTTATGTTCTTATGTTTGTGCCATGAAATATATGCAAAACGTTTTCTGATAATTTCGCCGAGGTATCCGCCGAACCATCGCTTAATTCGCCGAAGACGTCGCAGAACATACACCGAGGATTCGTTCATCCTTCGCATTATTTTATTCCAATGTGTCAGTTCTCGCCGAGGTCATCGGCGAACCATCGCTCAATTTGCCGATGAAGTCGCATAATGTCACCGATTACGTCGTATCCATCGGCGACATCGTCGCCAAGTGTAAACTTGTCAACGGTTTTTAACGGTCAAAATCGTTGACGTCGCACAAATTCGTTGCGAATTGACAAGACTACGTCCTCGGCGACGAAAATCGTATGAAATCGCATCAGTGGGAAAGGGGCATTACAATACCGAAGCCCATCCTTCAACCGTTTTCTCTCAAACGGAACGGGATCGGTATAGGGAAATCCCCCCGGGGACAGGTGTACCAACCCCCCACCAACACAGATCAAACAAGCCGCAGGGAATTACTTTGCATACAAGAGAGTGGTTCAACGGTCCTACGCCGCCAGATGTGACGTCACCACTACAAGGTGACCCAGGCTTGGCCGACGGCTAGGTCAACCAAGCCAACCAGGACGACGCAGCGCCGCCCCCCCACAAGCTCACCTATAGAGTGGACCTGGGAGGGGATACGGAAGCAAATATTGCGGGTCCTACCTTTGCTATCCCCCCTCGCCCCATCGCCGGAGCGACAAGATCCTATGTCAATGTTAGAAAAGGCCAAAGGCGCTCTTTTTCCGTGAAGCCAGTCAATGCCTAGGAAGACCTAAGGAGTGAATAGGTACTCAGACCAGGTTAAGGAAAGTATATCACCTTCCCTCCTGAGCTGAGTGTCCATGACCTCCCTAGGTGCTCCAAAGCCCAAAGTCTCAGTGTGGTAGGAAAATTAAGGAGTATTTAATATCTCCTGGTCCCTCTGTCAGTATCACTGCAGAAGCCATTCGTTGTTGGACGCAAAGAGTATTTAATTATCTCTGTCAGCCTCAGTGCAGAATTTATCCGTGGTCTGTCCATCAGGCCCCCTGTTAACGTAACTTCCATTCAATCAGTTATTATTTAAAGTCAAACCCTCAGTTCGCTATCAGTAATTAATATCGTTATATTATGAATAGATAGTTGCATGTTGGAACGACCCCTCAGTCGCTTGACCCTGACTAGTCATAGATAACTAACTCTGCCTTATCTTATATCATAATAGAGTCCAGCTAGATTACCCCTCCCCCTTATATTCCAACCACACTCACGAGCATCATTCTTGATTATTTAATATATATCATCCTTGTCTAATGTTCTGTATCTGTGCACGTCATGTATATATTACTTGTCCTATTGCCTTGTTCATGTACAGGTAGAGATAATTAGGTTGATACCTGATTGCTTGCCAATTGTACTCTGTTAATTCGGGTAACCTCTTAAAGGTAGACCCAGTGTATATAAAAACAAACATTCTATTTCATGCCATGTTGGGACTACTACGTCCTATAATTCTACTCCTATTAAATATAATAAATGTGTGAAACCTGATTGGACTACTCACTCCGATCCCTCTCCCTTAGCAAGTAAAGACCCACATCATACAGTACAGTTTAAGCAGCTCTAACTCCTCCACATCTATAACAAGGGCTGGTATCTTACTATTTGCCCTATTAGTTTGGCGATTTTAAAAAGTGTTGTGCCATTTAGGTGTCTATTTATTCCTGACGAGCGAGAGCAAGCCTGTAAAATTAGGAGGAACCAGCGATTTTTCTGCCGACAAATGTACAACTTTATCTCGAAGTTGGGTCTTGGGGGTATTACTTTAAGAGGTATTACTTGGTGGAGGTCTTTGGAGGAAACTAAAGAAAATAATGAATATATGAATAAATGAACAAATATATACCAATCTCCCCTTAAGGGGACAGTGGCTCCTTTTTTGGCCTATTAATTCATGTATTCATTTATTTTGAGTGTCCTCGCTAGCTATCGACATCCCTCAAACTTGAGTGTCCTCGCTAGCTATCGACATCCCTCAAACTTAGAGAAACACCCCCTAGACCCACCCCTCAAGATAAATTTGTAAATTTTTCGGTAGAAAAATTTCCCGGCCGAAGGCCGGTTCCTCTTATAATTACAGGCTCGCTATCTCTCGCCAGGAAAAAATGGACACCTAAATGGCACGATAGGTCTTAAAATTGACAACGAAATGGGACAAAAGGTCTTAAAATCGCCAAACTAATGACCCGAGCGTCTAAAAATCTAAATTTCAACGGTGGTAAATTACATGAGGGAGAAGGGGGCCAGAAAATCCAGCCCATTCCCCCCCCCCCCCCCCCCTAAGGGCCACTCTACTGGTGATCTCCTCTCCTGCCTTACAATGGAGATGGTGTCAGACGAGCCTTTATTCCGGCGTATTTTTCGTGCAATTATCGTCTGGCAACTTCAAAATATAAGCTTTATCAGGGTTTAGCCGTCGCACATAATCTACCTTCAATCTAGTTGCCGACACCATTGCAAAATATAAAATCCCGAAATGTTACGAGAAAAACAATTGTTCATGAGAAATTGACGGAAAAAGCACTCTTGTGACACTGCCTTAAGGGACCCCACCTCGCTTTTTTCTCTTTCTCTCCCTCTCTCTTTGGCTTGTATCCATTCGACCCCATTCAGCCTACTGTTTAAAGACGTTTTCCCCGATCCAGGTGTCAATATTTTTCTGGCGAGCGGTAACGAGCCAGCATATATATATTTTTGTTTTGACAGCAAGGTAAATTTGTAAAATTTTCGATAGAAACATTTCCGGACAATCCGGACAAGCCGGATTTCTCCATACAATGCTGGCTTGCTATCGCTCGCCAGTAAGAAATCGACACCTGGATGGGGATAAACGTCTTAAAACAGTTGGCTGAATGAGACCGAATTGATATAAGCCAGGGAAAGAGAGAAAGGGAGAGAAAGATAAAAAAAAAAAGGCCGGTGACCCCCCTTAACTCTCGGTCATCTTCCTTTCGGGATTGTCATGAGACCTTTTCTATAGAGGTAGAAATATCAAAAACCTTCGATAGAGTCTGGCACCAATCCCTTCTGTCCAAACTATACCTCTTATGTTTCTATCCCTTTATCGATCCGTAACCTACCCCACAACCTAGTTTGACAGTTTCTCCTGGCTATCATTTAGACGATAGCATACAGCATAGGAGGGATCTGTGGGAGATAATAGGGTAAACACTATTTCAATTAACCCTCTAACTTCCCTATACCCTTCCTGATCTAAATAAAATCATCTAGCAATAGCCAGAAACCCGAAAAGTATTGCTTGATTGTATCTTGAGAGGTTTAACATCCCATTTTCTTTTCGAACTGACCATAGTTGTTGTTGTGGCCACCGCTCGCTTCCGTAACATATTAAGGGGGTGTCCTGGACCCCTTTGTCCCTTATGTTTAGCCCCATTGGTGTTGGCATTTTAAGAAGTGCATCCCATTAGCTTGACAATTTTAAGATCTTTCACTCCAAATTCTGTCAATTTTAATACCTTTCGTGCCATGAATTTGGCGAATTTTTCCTGCCGAGCGGTAGCGATCCTGCATTTTAGGAGGAACCGGCCTTAATCGGCCGGGACATTTTTGTACCGGAAGTTGTAAAAATTTATGTCGAAGGTAGGAATGGGGTTAGGTTAGATTAGGTTAGGTTAGGTTAGTGTAATTTAGGTTTAAAAATCGAAAAATGTACTCGTAAGCATGCACCAAATTGATATGTACCGATAAACACACAACCGCACGTATGTGTGTGTGTGTGTGTGTGTGTGTGTGTGTGTGTGTTTCAAGCATGAGAGGTCTAGGGAGCAAACTAAAAATAAACCCCCTTAACTTTGGAAGACGTTTCTCTTGTCCAGCCTCTCCCTCCCGTTCTACCCCCCATCCCCCCTTTCCGCGGTGGATGACAGGATGGCAGAGTGGTTGACTGATCTTCCTTACTCTCTCTTTCTCTCTCACTTGCTCACTCGCCCTCTCTTTATTTTAATCTCCCTCTCACCTCTTCTTATTGGTCAGTGTTCCAGCTAATTTTCCCAACCCAGAAAGAATGGACGCCCTTCCTCATCCTGCTAATCAAGCCACCTTAGTTTTTATTTCCGCCTGTGTGTGTGTTTTTTTTGTTTTCGTTTTTTTTTCTTCCATCCATGGAGCCTCTTTAGAAATGTTTCTCTTTCTTCTGCTTTATCTTCTCCTCTTCTTCCTCATTTTCCTTGTTTTCCTTCTCTTCTTCCTCCTTCTCCTCTTTCTTAACCCGGGAACGGTGAGAACACTCTTAAGAGGTTTTGGTGGGCAAAGGCGACGATCCTCTTAAGAGGTAAGGCCTAAAAAAAATGTTTTAAAAGGCCCCAGTACCACTTAAATCAAAAGAATAGTTGATTAAGTGAGATAATTCCCCTCCATACCTCCTATCACTCCTACACATGTGTCAAAACCCCATCCTTCCCCCCTTCAATTATCATCTATTTTTCCTCTTATTTACTTGTTTATCTGTTTATTTACCGCACCAACATCTCCAATCTGGTTCTATGGCATGGTCATGCACCTACCGAGTGTGTGGTGTGAGAGAGAGACTCAGTCTGCATCTAGGCTTGGGAGAGGGAGGGTGTACGTCGCGTCTGCCTCACATTTCATGAATGAACGGTCGGCGATAATTCGCGATTTTCACCCTCAAAACACTATTCCCACTTGTTTTTTTTGCTGTTACATGTTAATATCTTTATATTAAACGTAAAAGACGCATATGAATAAGTAATAACGATATTTATCGTAAAATTACGATTTTACGCGGGAATGAAGCCTAATATGGCCGCCCAGTAGTAGGGTGTTCACTACATACAGCTCGCGCTTACCGGGGTAAACTTTATCTTCTTCTCCTTTTCCTCCTCCTCTTCTTCCTCCTCCTCTTCCTCTTACTTCCTCTTAAGTCATGTAACATAATCATCTCAGGCATTCTTCCCAAGATCGATGCAGAGACTGGTTTCTACGATAAGGCGTTCAGTACTAATACCAGACTAAAATCCCCCTGCTCACAGGAAGATGTCGAATATCTCAATCTCTAGGACCATTTCTACAATCAACACATTCTCTTTCAGAATGATGGCTGCCATTTGAATCCAGTCGGAGCACCACGCCTAGGCAGACTCCTACATGATGTCTGCGCTTTCAGATAAAAAAACGACAACCGAGCAGGGGCAGTAGCAGCGACATAAACTACCCCATATCTAAAGAAAGCCCTATCCAAAATAATATCACAGTCTGCTACGTCAATGCACGCAGCTTGCAAAACAAATTTGAAGACCTGGAAGCACTTGCATGTATGGAGGACTGTGATATAATCGATGTTTCAGAATTTTGGATCAACACAGAGAAGCGAGATTTTTTGGCAGAATACGCATTACCAGGTTATACTCCCTTCAGTTGCGAAAGGTCCCATAGAATGGGATCGAGGTGGGGTTCTGTTATATGTTAAAAGTAATCTTCACCCAATCGAGGTAACCAAACCTGCCATAAATAATATTGATGCTAGTTACGTTCAAATAAATAATCAAGCAAGCAAGGTAATAATTGGCCTCATTTATCGACCTCCAGCGCAATCACCCGATACAGACGAGAAACTCTACGATCAAATAGCAGAAATAAGTTGTCAGGAAGAAGCAGTAATATTTGGCGATTCAATCTGCCAGCCACGACATGGGGCAAACCACTAAATGCTCACACGGTACATGATCTATATGCTAATCTTCAGGAAAGTGCCCCTTTATTTAACTGTCTTCGTGGTGCGATGTATAAGGTTTTGATTTTCGGTGTGAGCATCCTGGGTTCGAATCCACGGACTGCCACATGTGTTTGTAAATTTCATTAATCGATTTTAGGAGTATGGTTGGTTGTTGGAAGGAACATAATAATTAACACATAGAACACCCAACGAGGGGAAACAACATTCTGGATATTATTCTAACGACAAATGAAAGACTGGTAAATAGCGTCAAAATCGGACCGGAATTTAGCTCTAATGACCATAGGATAATGTCCTTTAACATAAAATTAAAAAATGACAAAGAAAACAAGAGCACTGAAAAAGTAGCAGATTATCGAAGGGCCGACTTCAACAAACTTAGAAGGCATCTTGCTAGTACTGACTGGAGTGAAATGACCGAAACTCATGATGTAAATCGATAATGAAAGATATTATCTAATAACCTAAACAAAGCCATAAATACATGAGTCCCTCTACGAAACCGGTGCCCAGCTGGAAAATATATGCCAAAATGGTGGAATAATGAAATAAAAACAGCCTCTTAGTCAAAAAACAGGCATACCAAAAATATAAGGTAACTCAAAACAATTAGAAAACGATAGACTGCGTTGAACAACCAAACATCTCATCAAACGAAGTAAGACAAATCTGGAACTCCATATTGCCACCTCCAGCAAAAGAATTGTACAGCTATATAAGACACAGACAAACGGTAACCTCAACAATAGGCCCACTTATTGCAGAAAATGGAGATCATACCGATAACAAAGTAACAATGACGAATATCCTAAATAACCATTTTACATCAGTATTCACGTCGGAAGATACTACCGGTAGCCGACCTACCCCTACGAATCAAACAAATGGCACTGAGGTCGAAAATTTTACGATTTATGAAGCCGATATCCTGCTCTCAATCAACAATTTGAAAGTGAATAAAACCCCAGGCAAAGATATAATATCCCCAAGGATCCTAAAAGAAGCAAAAAACGAATTATTAAACCCACTCTCAAATCTGTTCAACAAATCATTGAATGTTGGTAAAGTTCCAAACAAATGGAAACTATCTAACGTGACGTCCAAATACAAAAAAGGAAATAAGTCCTCTCTAAGCATTTATCGACCAATTAGCTTAACACCAGTAATATGCAAATTAATGGAAACCATTATAAGAGTCACAAAATAGTAAAATATTTGGAAGAACATAAAATAATAACAAATCACAGCATGGTTTTAGAAATAAACGTTCATGCTTAATAAACTTACTCGATTTCTTCAATTAAGAGTACAAATCATATGATGAAGATAGAGCAGTTGATATAATATATCTCAATTTTCAGAAAGCTTTCGATACTGTACCCTATAAGCGACTAGTTGACAAAATAAAAGCTCATGGCATAACAGGAAAAACTCTGAAATGGCTCGAAATTGGCTCTCAGACCGTAAACAGTTACTTGTAATAAATAGTAAAGAATCTGATTGGTGCAAAGTAAACAGTGGCGTTCCTCTGGGTTAGGTATTGGGTCCTAATTTTTGTATTATTTACATAAACGACTTAGATGAAGAAATATAATGAAAAATCTCGAAAATGTGAATGTGCGGACGATACAAAAATTACTAATAAAATAACCTCAACCGTACATTGGCAAAAACTGCAAGGAGACCTACACACTTCAAGTTCAACATAGAGAAATGCAAAGTTGTTGTTGTTGTTGTTCCCCAAGCTGCCTGGCCGAACAGCCCCAAGGCCCCGAGCAAGGCCAAGGCCATAACCGAGCGCCCCCACAGAACCCTCCCTGCCGACCACAATAAAGCCTGAGTGACCGAAGCCACTCCATGGCGAGGAGCTGAGGAGGGTGCGGATACGCCCGGGAAATCAAAGCCCCACCCAGGGCCCTGTGCCCCTCAGCAATTATGAAGAGAAAGGTGAGGGGCAAAGGGAAAATGTGACGCTGTGGCTTCCAATCTTGGTAGATTGGGAGGTCAATCCACGGAAGAGACGCCGTCACTTGAGATCTAGAATATATATAAGTAAAAGGAACAGTCAGAGTAAGCTATGGGTATGGCAGAGATCGCTCAGTTCTCACTCTGATAGACCAGCCCATCACCATGCAAAGTATTACACATCGGTAGTAACAACGCTAAAAATGATTACTCAATGAACAACGTTCAACTATCAAATACGAATAAAGAAAAGGACCTGGGAGTTATAATATGAGTGATCTGAAGCCGAGTAAACAGTGTACAGAGGTAATAAAAACTGCTAAAAAAGTTGTGGGTTTCATTGGCAGAACATTTAAATTCAAATCAGAACAAATCATACTTACTCTATTCAACTCATTGGTGCGTCCTTATCTCGAATACTGCGTGCAATTCTGGTCACCGTACTACAGAAAGGACATAAGTAAACTTGAAAAGGTGCAACGCAGAGTCACTGAAATGATACCTAGATTGCCTAATAAACCGTACAAAGAGCGTTTAAAAGAACTACATTTGTTTAGCTTAACAAAGCGCAGAATGAGAGGTGACCTAATAGAAGTGTTCAAAATCTTCAAGGGATTCAGCAACCTAAATGTAAGCGAATTATTTACGATCAATCAAGCAAATACGAGAAACAATGGTTATAAGATTATAGGCAAGCGTTTTCATTCTCATGAGGCGAAACATTTCTTCTTCAACCGCGTTGTGAATATTTGGAACAAACTACCCTCGAACATTGTAAAGTGTAATACTGCCGAAACATTCAAGAATCATCTGGATAAACACTTGGCATATATATATAATATAATATATAATATATATATTATAACCCCCAATTAACACGGCTTCTTCCAGAATAACGTGCAACGAAGTGACAACGCATACCGCAATGTACATTGATATTCATACATCTGTTCCCTTTCAGAATTGTAGCAATAGAGTTAGCTTATATTACAAACCAACTTCATTTTCTCCCTGTCCTATCCGAAATTCCGTGTCAGTTTTTCCACACTACATGGTATTTTTCCAACTGTTTCCATGCCAGCATTAGCTGGAGGGAGTGGTGGGTGGGGAGGAGCCTTCTTCTTTGCTATCCTTTTCTCTAGCTCGTAGTCAATAGATTAGTAGTTTTAGATATCCAAACTGCCCCGTAAGGACCAATAGGTTTGTTGCAGTTTGTTCTCATCTGTATTCGTTTGTATTCCTTTGTATTATCTTCTTCCTCCTTCTCCTCTTTCTTCTGCGCTATCTTTTTCTCTTCTCTAATCCTCCTTGTCTTCCTCCTATTCTTCCTCCTTCTCCTTTCACCCTCCCCCCTCCCCACCGTCCGTCTTTGATCTCATTCTCTTCCTCATTCTTGCCTCCCATTTTCACGTTCAGACCCCGAAAGTGATATTGAGGTTTTACAATTGGGGGAAGAATAGATGTTCACGATAACACAAAAAATCGTCTTGAGATTTTCAGAATATGATGATTTTTTTTGTTTCATATTGACAAGCCGAAAGGCTAATAAAAGCTGCGATATTTTAATAAAAGTTTTAGCGTATTTGGTCAATTTTTGTCATCAGTGGCAGTCAACAGCTTTTACACTGGATAATTAATTTCTGCTTTTTTTATTTTCCTTCATATCTCTCTCTCTCTCTCTCTCTCTCTCTCTCTCTCTCTCTCTCTCTCTCTCTCTCTCTCTCTCTCGTTCATGTTTGATCAATTTGCGAACTCTGATAATTTGGAATACAGTATATAAGGAAATATTACTTTGCCTTATACAGGACGTCCCATAATAGTTGTGCAATATTTCGGGATTAAGTTATGTATATAATTATAAGCATATACTGTTTTATAAGAAAACATCCGAATCTCAGCCGTTATAGAGATATTGCATGTTGAACATGGTACTTACCCATGTTTTTTCCCCATAAGGTTTGCCCGTTTGTCAAATGGCCTATCCCACCCATACCTAAATGTGCTTATTTCACCAAATTACAATCAAGATATTATAATTGTGTATGTTTCAAAATTAATAAAGACATTTTCTATAGCTCACATGGGACTTGTTGGAAATAGTTTGACATGGAAGAGTTAATTACATTGGTACAGAGAGGATCCTAAAAACTTTCAATATATTAAATTTTATAATCGTTAAGATTCAAAGCTTTTGCAATAGAACATTTTAATCTTAGAAACATCCATATAGTCATATTCTGAAGTTTGGCTCATCTATTTCGGGACACCCTGTAGAAACACATGTTTATATATATATATACCCATAGCAGATAATTATGTGTGCAGTAGTTCAATAACCTAGTATTTACTAAATTAACTACACTTTCCTTGTACGTGAGCTTTATATACCCTTGTTTGAATTAAGGGGGTCACCTGCTTTTTTTCTCGTTCTCTCCTTTTCTCTCTTTCTCTGGCTTGCATCCATTCGGCCTCATTCAGCCAACTGTTTTAAGACGTTTATCCCCATCCAGGTGTCGATTTCTTCTTGGCGAGCGATAGCGAGCCAGCATTTTATGGAGAAATGTGGCTTTGCCGGAGAAATTTTTCTATCGAAAAATTTACAAATTTAGCTTGTAACAAAAATATATATACAGTATATGCTGGGTCGCTACCGCTCGCCAAGAAAATATTGATCGACACCTGGATGGGGGTAAACGTCATAAAACAGTAGGCTGAATGGGGCCGAATGGATACAAGCCAAAAAGAGAGGGAGAGAAAGAGAAAACAAGCGTGGTGGGCCCCCTTAAGATATATATTGTTGTATTTATAATTTGTATTTGTTACTATTATTATTATTTTGTGACCACTCCAAAGCATAACCTTGCTTCTGTGGAGAATATCATGTAGTTCCTCGGTAGTTGGTAGTTACACACTTACCGTGGGAACCCTGAGAGGACTGAGACCCACCTTCTGACTCTACTTCAATATTAGTAGGTCGAGCTGAGGACAAGTTTATGTCTTCCGGCTCCCCTGGTAGTTCTATCACTTCTGGTGTTGGCGGCCGGGAATTAGTAAATGGTTCCGGCAGTGGCCACACCAAATCTGGGACTGACGAGGGTATAATATCAATTTGGTCAATTTCCCTGTCTTGAACGTTAACTTGTGAAGGTTCGGATTGTCTCCAGATCCCCCGGCTTAGTGCCGCGGGTGGCTGGGAGTCCTGTATCACCTGAGGGTTATAAAAAATTTGATATGAGCAAGACGGAGAACCCCTATACTGATCCACTAACACTCTGTTAACCGGGGACCTTTACGTGGCACATAACTTAACTTAGGAATGGCGAATGTAAACTCTTGTGGCTCACTCAATGATTGTTCATCCCTGTGACTAGACTCCATCCCCTCCGCTCCTATCTCCGAGCCGTCAGATTGGACGTTAGACGTTAAAGAGGTAGGAGTGGAGGGAGGTGGCCATGACCCCGGTAATGGCTGGGGACGCGGTTGTGAAATAATCGTACGTGCACTTAATTAACTGGAAGTGGACGGCGTTGAGGAAGCAGAACCCTCCTTCCGGCGTTTCGTCGACCTCGAGGACTCGGCGGAAGAATGTCGGGCTTGCTTTCTAGGGGATCTAGACATTGATCTAGATTTGCGCTTCGGTGAAGGCGACCATCTCCTCTTACATCGGTCGGAGGGGGGGAGGGTCGGCTCGGCGGTGTCACTTTCACTACTTGTCACTACCTGCTTGGATAGTACTTTAGATTTAACTTTGGGTCTGACTGACTTCGCCGGAGCTGGCTTAACTAATGGAGATTTAATGACTAGGTGTTCCCAGAGCTCCTCGTCATCACAATGGAGAGCTTTATGAGCAGTGTCTTTCGCATAAGCGTTAAATGTTGACTTGATCTCTTTCAAGACTGCTAAGCAAGACAATTCTCTCTTATCAAAAACCGCCGCTCGTAACTCAGAGCACACGGCACACCGTTTAGACACCCATAGTCCTCTTGAGCGATCAAGGCACTTTACACATTTTATACATAAATCGTTGGCAAAAACTGGTAATAATGAGCAATTGGGAGTAGAGCAAAGGTCAAAGCGAGGCATGATGGACCTAGGGACCACCTCCCCCCTGCCGGAAGCAGTTACTCCTCTGCTGCCGGGACCACTACTACTGGAGTGATGAGACTCTGGAAATAGAAAATTTCCAGGAATCAATGCTAATAAGGATAACCTGAGAGGTGTTAATACATCCTATCTCAGGTCCGCCGGAAAGTAAGTTATAGCTACTTGCTAAGCTAACCTTCCGCTAGACCTGATAGAAAGACCCCGGGTCTCTCCTTTTATTCCACAAAATGAACTGCTTACCTGTGAATAAGTGTCACTGGCCCAAACGACCTTAAGCATTGGAGTATCCTTGACTATTAGCACTAGATGGATAGTTAATTCGCTTCATGACTTGAGTCATGGTTAAGCTCACTTAACTGTTACGCCGGGCGATAGAAGTTACTAAATGAGGCTATCGGTCAGGGCGAGTTCACTCGGCAGGTCGAGTTAACTCCCTTAAGAATCTTGCAAATTCCGCCGGAAGGTTCGTGGTTCAGCACACCACGCCGGGACATTTGGTTGGTTTCTTATCGTCCGAGACGAGAAAACGCCGGCTCTGCTGAGAAAGCCGCCGGAAAAACGAACCAAAGTTTTCAGAGGTTAGGACTTATCTGGGAAAGTCCAAACCTCCAAAAAACCCACCGCATAAACGGGACGTCTCCCAAAAAACCCTGAAGCATGAAAGCACACATGCCAAACACAATTATATATCGGGGATAATATTAGGCTTACACATATAGAGCTTAATTTTTAAATCATAAATCACCCCTAGCCTATGTTGGAAACCCCTAATAAGGCTGACCATGCGGTAACGACGAAACATCCAAGTGGCAGCAACTCGACGCTCCGAAGATCCAGCAGCAGCAGCAGGTGGAGAAGAGGCCCGCGATAGGGGCCCAAGCGCAGATACGGACTCCAGATGATTCCACACGTGTGGCAACCCTTGAACTGGAGCACCTGCTAGAATAAACTATGCAGCTACCTCATAATGATGGCCTGAAGCATAAACTTGCGGAATGGTAGCCTCCTAAATAACTATCAAAAGCTAAAGGTGCAACACAACACATACAATAACAAACATGGCGCGATGATCCTGGGGACCCGTAGGCGCCTGTTACAATAGTTCCCTAACTTACACACCTCCTGCGGACGTACCAATGGGGTAGTCTGTGCTAGCTAATCTAAAGACATGTTCAATACAACTCAGATGTATACGAATGAGCAAGGACTCACTAGAA
>CM064550.1:9235814-9267592 GCA_032716605.1 Paralithodes platypus
GGGTCTCGTATAAATCAGTGGCTCTTATACATTGGACTAGACTGGCATAAATACAACAACGGAAACGCTAGATCCAACCCCTGATATATAATCCCGTCGAACAAAGAACACATATACCCTCCAGAGTTATATCTGCGATAGCGGGGTATCTTAACTCTCAGTATCTATGTGCTTCTACTATAGGCTGATGTTCTCTGAAACAGCCTATTACCTATAACATATGGTTGCTTAGTTATGGTACACAAGGAAAAGATAGTTAACTTAATTAAATCACAAGAGTGATCTAATGCAAACAAGAAGAAGGTTTACTTAACGTTACTTTAATCAATAATATCTGTCACTCCTTTACGAAAGAAAGTGTTGTAAAGTCCTCAAGCACCGAACAAGGAATCTTCTGAATAATGTCGGATGCTACTAAGAAGAACGTATCGGAAATGGAACCACAAAATAGCAGGAGGCAGGACAATGCACGTGTAGGCTATATACACAAAAAGGTTGGACATATAATGTTATTGGACACAAGAATATTATAAGCGGTGCAACTGTAATAATGCTCGCCACGAAAAAGTAGTACTCCTATTAACAAAACCGGTCTATGCTGGTTGTGTCTCTCTACAGCAACCTAGACCTCAAAATGCTTGTGTAAAAATAATGGGTATGCATAAAAGAGTATATGATCTAATCCAGCTAATGTCTACCTGGGTTAATAAAGTCTAGCTGGGATGCGCAAAGGTACAGAATTCTGGTGGAGCAAGGCAGCTCCTAGCCTAGTGTGGACCTTGGGTCTGTGCGGCCTGATTACGTTAATATGAAGGGGTGCTCTCTTGAGGATTCTCGATCACAAGTATTGAGTATCCTCCTGGCGACCCTCAAAAGTAAAAGCAAATAGAGTTAGAACAGTGTTGGGTGGATTAGGCAAGCAGCCCTCACGCACTACACAGTCTAAACTCCGAGGTACACAGACAAAAGATCCACCCAGGTAACCCACAGAATCCGTAGTGTCGTGTAGCTCAAAAGTAGCCTACACACATTGAAAAGACCAACAGCAAGGTACCTGATCCCTAGTCTAGCATTATTTAACCCTGTAGAAACATTAGTGATTGATGGAGACAGTCTGAGCAATATAATCTCCCAAAAAGACAATGACTATCTTCAACCTTAATCTAGTACATAAGAAATGTGAGATCCAGCATATAATACAGTCTGGCCACCAATTCAAGGTGTGGATGCAGAGAACCAGAGGGGAATTGATATTAATAAAAGGTGAGGAAGTAGTGGAAATGATAGAGGCAGTAGGAGAAAAAGAATCTAAGACAAGAGTGTGGGACAGTTCAAGGGAGATGCTTAGAGTATGCTGTCTGGGAAGGATCTGACAAGGATATTCCCATGGACCTCCTGGCTGGAGTCCCAGTTCGCAAGAATGGCACGAGGGCGCGCGACAGTTGCCCAGTAAGCAGCCGCGTAGTAGGCAGTGTTGGGCAGGAGGCAACGAATCCCGCGAGGCCTATGTAAGGGGGCCAGCCACGCGCCGCACTCACTACCAAGTCACACCACCTTGTCTCTCTCTCTCTCCCTCTCCCGCTCGCCTTCCCATCATTCAACTACTTAACACAATACTTTCAATTGACTAAATAAAATAGAAAGGATTGTGACAGACGAAAATGAAGAACAGTTCTGAACTGTCTGCAACACAAGCTTTCTCGAGAAGGAAAGTACACAATGATAGGTAGACTGTAGCTATATTCTCTGCCCTGGCGAGTCCTAGCGAGTAAGCCATACGGTTCTGGGGGAAGCGGTGAGCGTCACAGGAGGTGCGTGGACATACTTAGCTTCAAGGGGAGGTGCGTGGACATAATTAGCTTCAAGGGGAGGTGCGTGGACATACTTAGCTTCAAGGGGAGGTGCGTGGACATACTTAGCTTCAAGGGGAGGTGCGTGGACATACTTAGCTTCAAGGGGAGGTGCGTGGACATACTTACCTTCAAGGGGAGGTGCGTGGACATACTTAGCTTCAAGGGGAGGTGCGTGGACATACTTAGCTTCAAGGGGAGGTGCGTGGACATACTTTACCTTGAATGAAGTCTTACTTTTCGAAACCCTTTATGCCATCAGACATTACAAAGGAGTACAAAGGAGTACAGAAGAAAAACAAGCAACAACAGTTCATGCGACCCCTCGAGGTTACTTTCCCTCCAAAAAACTGCTGTTCCAAGTGTTGCAACAGTATTTCGGAGATAATGTGGGAAAGCTGTGAGAAAGACGTGCTGCCCTGGGGCTTAGTCCATGGCAGTACACTAGGACCATACGCTGGGAAAGTGTACATAGCAGAGAAGAGGTGTTGTAGATAGAGGAAGCTGTTAGTATGGCTTTGTTGGGTATGTTATTCTTGGAAGCTGTTTTTATTAGCCTAGGGGGCAACAAAAATACATTGTTCGATAATGGCAAATACAAACAAATTCCTCAATAATAATTACAAATATATAAAGTATATATCCTAATAATTACCCCCCCGAGACGTCGGTTCAGACAGTGTTAAGCTCCAGCCCTTAATTGTCTCTCTGTCTGGTCATTCCTCTCTTGTTCTAAACCATTTAAGGGAGATGGTGGATTTTTCTGGCCCCCCCTGCTCCATCATGATTATCCCCATTAGTTTTTGGATTTTAAGACGTTTGACCTATTTCGTTGTAAATATTAAAACCTTTCATGCCATTTAGGTGTCGATTTTTTCCTGGCGAGCGAAAGCGAGCCTGCAAAGGAACCGGCATTTGGTCGGGAAATTTTTCTACCGAAAAATGTACAAGTTAATCTAGAAGGGGAATCTTGGGAATGTTTGTGTTTAAGCTTGACGGAGGTCTAGGGAGGAAACTAAAGAAATATTTAAAAGATCAATAAGTAAGCAAATAAATACTCCCATCCCCCCTTAACATTGTTAGGGCGTTGTTTGGTTTGCTTTAATACTCCCATCCCCCCTTAACATTGCTAGGGCGTTGTTTGGTTTGCTTTAATACTCCCATCCCCCCTTAACATTGTTAGGGCGTTGTTTGGTTTGCTTTAATACTCCCATCCCCCCTAACATTGTTAGGGCGTTGTTTGGTTTGCTTTAATACTCCCATCCCCCCTTAACATTGTTAGGGCGTTGTTTGGTTTGCTTTAATACTCCCATCCCCCCTTAACATTGTTAGGGCGTTGTTTGGTTTGCTTTAATAAATACTCCCATCCCCCCTTAACATTGTTAGGGCGTTGTTTGGTTTGCTTTAATACTCCCATCCCCCCTTAACATTGTTAGGGCGTTGTTTGGGTTGCTTTAATACTCCCATCCCCCCTTAACATTGTTAGGGCGTTGTTTGGTTTGCTTTAATACTCCCATCCCCCCTTAACATTGTTAGGGCGTTGTTTGGTGTGCTTTAATACTCCCATCCCCCCTTAACATTGTTAGGGCGTTGTTTGCTTTGCTTTAATCTTGTCGTAAACTGTCCAAGTGTTTCACTGATAGTATATAATGTATACATTGTATTTTCACTATTAATGTATAAATTTACATTAATACGACAGGTTATTCTCACGGTGCTTAACCATGAGACGTCCTTTTCATCATATTCTGGCAACTATTAGACGATTTTATTCAGCTTAAGAAGGACCTATAGCAACAATAAGGCTTCAAACTATCTCAACCAACATGTTTAACTACTACATATCTTTCTCAAGCTGCATAATATCGTCCAAATATAGCTAGAATAAAATATAACATACGTCGCTGGTACTCAAAGGGTTAATGTGATTTTTTTTTCCATTTTGACGTCCTCACAATTTACATCCAGCGTATTTCTTATTTGTTCTGTATATCATTATATTTGCTTTAATATCTCTATCTTCTTGAATCGAAGAATAATGAAAAAATAGTTATAGGGAATTATTTTTTATTTGGTTTAATTTAATTAATTATTATTATATTTATTCTCATCCCTATACCTCCATCAAGACAAAACAATACCCCTAAGACTCCCATTCGAGATAAGTGTGTGCATTTTACGGTAGCAAAATACCGTGGGCAAAAGCCGGTGCCTCCTAAATTTCAGGCTCGCTCTCGCTCGCCAGGAAATAATCGACACCTAAATGGCACAAACGGTCTGAAAATCACCTAACTAATGGGGCGAATGTCTTATAATCTCAATAATAATGGGGCTCAGTATGAGGGAAATGGACACAACCCCCCCCCCCCCCCCACACACACACACTAACACACACCCCGCCCCCCTCGAAATAAAATCGCTCCTGTATTGGCAAAAATTTTCCGTCTGTGTACTCATACCTCATGCTTCCCTGTACCCTGGAAAGAAGCAAACATCCATCCAGTTCCTAAAAAAGGTGCCTCTTCAGATCCATCAAACTACAGACCAATAGCTATAACTTCCACTCTTTGCAAAGTTTTTGAAATTATATTAAATAATCACATAATTAAGCATCTGGAGAATAAAAAATTAATCAGTGATAGGCAATATGGTTTTAGACGATGTCGATCAACTGCAGACATTCTTTGCCTTCTTACGCATCAAATCAACCAAGCTACAGACCAACATGGTGAAACACATACAATAGCACTGGATATATCAAAGGCATTTGATAGAGTCTGGCATCAATCCTATTGTCGAAGATGTCACACTACGGCCTTGCATCATTAGTTCCACTAATTTCTTCTTATCTTCATAACAGAAAAATACGTGTAATGGTAGATGGCCTTTATTCTCAATTTCACTCAATAAATGCTGGTGTTCCCCAGGGATCAGTTTTGGCCCCAACTCTGTTCCTCATTCATATCAATGATCTCATATCTACCACTCATAATCCAATACATTCCTACGCAGATGACTCAACACTCCACAGTTCCTTCACATTTACCAATTCTTTCACCCAACCCGATCTTATAAATTCAAAAATAAACACTGCAATTTCTCTGAACCAGGACCTTTCTAGAATTAATGGATGGGGACAAAAGAATCTAGTTTCCTTTAATGCACAGAAAACCAAGTACATTCAATTTTCTAACCGACAGAATCTCACTGACTCCCATATATTTTTTAATGGTGTAAATATTCCCACTTCCCCTAGTATTGACATTCTCGGTGTAACATTAACTACTAACTTGAGCTGGACACATTATGTTAGAAGCATTGCTAAGAATGCCTCTAAAAAAACTGGGACTCCTGTACAGAGTTCGAGAATTCTTCACTGACGAGCAGTTGGCCGTGATATATAAAAGTCATGTGCGTTCTCAGATGGATTACTTGTTCACCTCTGTGGGGTGGAAGTGGAGTGGTTGCATTGAGGCAGTTGGACAAAATTCAAAATAAAGCTATTAGATTAATCAATAACCCTGCAATCACACAGGACCTTCCTACATTAGCCATACGAAGAAACGTTGCATCCCTTGCATTATTCTACAGATATTTTCACAGCAATTGTTCCGAGGAACTTGCTTCAATTGTGCCGCCTCTCCACATCTTTCCCCGTAGAACTAGGGCAGCTGAGAGCGCCCATGAATTTACACTTTCTCCTCCACAATGCAGAACTTCTGCTTATCAGAATTCATTTATCCCCAGAGCTACTACTCTTTGGAATTCACTTCCCTCGAATTGCTTTCCACAAACTTACAATCAACAAATGTTTAAATCCAGTTGTTACAAACATTTTATGAAGGGAGGATGCCTTTAGGCACATGGACCTTTTTGTTTTATCTGTGTTTTTCCTTCCTCCGTTCATTGTCTCTTAAAAAAAAAAAAAAAAAAAATTAGTACGAATTGCAGTTGACTCAGAAGTGTATGGTTACAAAATGATACTGTTAAAGAATATCTTGGTGACACATACAGTAGGCTATTACTATTGTTACACACATAATAGCAGAACACATACATGTAAACGACAGTGTATTTATCGTTACACAAGGATATTATGGATGCTAGCGAGTACATTTGACGTGATTTGAAATCTAAACGAAAATAAGCCAATCAACCCTAACCAATCCCCCCCCCCCCCCCCCGTTGTAGTCCGTTCTTTTCTATAATTTTTAAGAGAGAACAATATATGGTTTGTGTTTGCTTACCTCATACTCGCGCTCTCTTTCTCTCTCTCTCTCTTAGACTTCTTTCACGATATCCTCAGCCTCTATGATGAGAGTAACGCTGTAGATATTATATACCTTAATTTTCATAAGGCCTTTGACAAAGTTCCCCACAAACGTTTACTGCTAAAACTAAAAGCGCATGGAATACAAAAAAGTGTGTTGAAATGGATAGAAAATTGGCTCAGCGACAGAAAGCAAAGAGTAGTCATAAACGGTAAGGCATCTGAATGGACCAATGTAAGTAGCGGGGTACCACAGGGATCGGTACTAGGACCAATTCTCTTTCTAATTTACATCAACGACATAGATGAGGGTCTCACCTGTACAATCTCAAAGTTTGCTGATGATACAAAAATTGCAAATAACGTACTTTCAAAAGAACAAGTTGACGATATGCAACACAATCTAGATAAGTTGTCATGCTGGGCCCAAATTTGGCAAATGAGTTTCAAAGCGGATAAATATAAAGTACTACATACTAGATACCAGAATGAGAAAGCAAACTATTCGATGAATGGCACTCAGCTTATGAGTGTAGACAGAGAAACCGATCTGGGAGTAACAATATCGAGTAACCTAAAACCGAGTCAACAATGTTGAGAAGTTGTTAAGAAAGCAAACAAAATAGTTGGCTTTATAGGCAGGTCATTTGAGCATAAATCCAAAGAAGTCATCCTAACCCCTTACAATTCCTTAGTCCGCCCTCTTCTGGAATACTGCATTCAATCTTGGTGCCCTTATTACCAAAAAGATATAGACAAGCTAGAACGAGTTCAACGTACAGTTACCAAAATTATACCTAGCCTAAAGAGAAAACCATAAGAGGAGCGTCTTAGAGAATTAAATCTATTTCCTTTAACCCAACGCAGAATAATTAAGAGGCGACTTAATTCAAGTGTTCAAAATGATAATATGAACTGTAGTAAGTACTTCACTATCGACCAATCTAATTACACGCGTGAAACGGTTGCCAAATGATTGGTAAATCTTTTAAATCTCACGAATCTAAGAATTTCTTCTTCAATCGAGTTGTCAACTTGTGGAATGGGCTTCCCCGAGACGTTAGAAGAACGATCTAGGAACATCTCCGACGTCACAACCGAATCAATACCGAATTAAAAATGTCTCCTTTTTGAGCGACGAATCTCTCTTCTGGAGGAAAAAATGTCTCAAGAAAGGGAAACAGTGAACGACAGTGTCCCGGGAATGAACTCACCCAACCAGTCCACCATAGATAAACAAACACTAATTCTAGAAGACATCAACCTCAACGATATCAAAGTGTCAGACCTAAATAAAAATTGCGCCATTAGAACCTTGCACGAAGCCAATATAGACCTACTCAAGTGCTGGATACAGGAAAAACTATCATGGGCTCCAGAACAATGCATAATCTACGGAGGCCTATTCGACGAAATGGAAAGTAGAGCCCCTACAGTAGTTTTAGACAATTTAAGTGCTCTCGTAAGTGAACTGAAACGCAAAAACGATAGCATGAACATTTGTGTTTGCCAACTCGCACCCTGCCTACAATCTGACACACTCCAGGCCAAAATAAACGAACTCAACGAACACATACAGAAGTGGGCCAGTGACAATGGTATTGCTACCATAAATCCGGATCTCTCCTTCAAGCTAGCAACAGGGGAAATCTACGAGGCCTGTTTTACCGATCATGGGGAGCACCAGGGCTCTCTCTTAAATAGGACCGGAGCTGTTAGGCTGCTTCAGGCAATAACCAAACAACACCAAACCTTCAATGAGAGTCTAAATCGGGCTCAAATTAAAGATAACTCCAACAAAGACTGGAGTAGAAGCCAGCCACCCAACACGACCCGACCACAACCAGCGAACAACCCAAGAACGACGCCCGCCACAACCCTCACCCGGCCAAGGTCAATGTAGAGCGGTAGGCCGACGCGCAGGTAGGATGCGGTCTCTTGGGAGTTGTGACGTCACGTCACGTGTACCACCAGCCCTGACCCTGACTTGCCCTGACCCCAGTCTGACCCAGGTCTTCTCTGTGTAAACACCTTGTATCTAAGATTATTTCATCGACTGATGATATATTTTCATAGCTGCAGATATGCCGAGCAATTGTTCGGTATATGGGTGCCGTAACAAAAAAACAGAAAACAAAAAACAGCAGGATCAAACATTAAATACTTCCGCTTTACTGTCACACGGTCTGTGTGAGAGTGTGTCTGTTTAATTGAATGAATAGTGTGTGTGGTATGTGAGTGACTGAATGGTATGTTTGGTGTGGGAGTGTGTAAATGGTGTATGAGGGTGTGTGTGGTGTGTGAACGTTACTGAATGGGGTGTGTGAGTTATCTAAATAATGGATATTTTAATAAACTATATAACCAAAGATCTATCATATATGTCGTGTGTGGGGTGTGTGATTGTGTGTGTGTATGTATGTGGATTTGTATGTAATAATAATATATGAGATACATCTATAACTGTTAACAATATGGTATATCCCTAGATCTTTTCTGAAACGATATTAGGTAGGTTATTGCTGCAGTCAATTAGTTGAAATGGTGCCTCAGCTGAATTACAATGGATTATGCTGGAAAACAAGCAACATTATTATCTAGGCTGCTTGTAGAGATTTGTTATGCAGGCTTGTTGTGGGAAGAAAAATATGGAACATTATTATTATTATTATTAATTGTGTATGTGCAAATATTTACATATCTATGCTCGAAATCACATACCGGTACCTGTCAGTACATTATGCTATACAAATATTATTTTATACTGTGTGTGTGTGTGTGTGTGTGTGTGTGTGTGTGTGTGCGCGCGTGTGTGTGGCAAAAGAAAATAGGAGTCTACAGAAATCCGATTGGCCCAGACAAGGCAGATCCTTTTCACACCGAACCCTAATTATAAGGCCCAATTATAGGCCCAACTCACTAATACTATGAGGACTGACCTCACCAAAATGGCGTGTGTGTGTGTAATGTGTGTGTATCTGAGAACTAAAAAGGGAATTCCCTTGTCGAGTAAAAGTACCCTAAATGAACGAGCCAAGAACTTTTCATGTGAACCTGGCATTTTAGACTCGGTGTTATCAATCATGAGGGCAAAGTCTGATACCTTCACTGAGATAGAAAAATTAGCAGTTATATCATTAGATGAAATGTCTATTACAAGTGAGTGGTGCTATGAAAAGGGTACCGGTAAGGATATTCTATATAAACCTCATGATAAAGTACAGGTTGTGATGCTCAACGGACTGGTAGTCAAATGGAAGCAGCCAGTTTTTTATGACTTTAATGTTCCAGACATGACGAAAACCTTATTGACATTAATAGAAGAGGTTGAAAATGCAGGTTATCCAGTTGTCGCTTTGATTTATGATTTAGGGCCCACTAATATTAAAATGTGGAAGGACTTGGGCATTGATCCGGTGGGAACTAAACAGATGTCTTTTAAGAATCCAGTTGCAGATCGGGATATCCATGTGTTTGCAGATGTGCCACATTTGATTAAATTGATTAGGAATAATTTTCTTGATCATGGTTTTTACCAGAAGGATGGCAATTTTGTGTCTGATTCTTGTATCAGGGAAATACTGACGGCAACAAAAACAGAATATGGTTTAGCATATAAGTTAGGTGAAATGCATTTGAATGCATCAGGTCAGTAACGTCAGCGAGTTAAATTTGCAGCTCAACTATTGTCCCAAACATGTTCTAGCTCAATAAAATATCTTGGAGAGAGAGAGGACTGTTGGAGAGCAGCAATTTTAAGGAAACTGCTGACTTCATAAGTCTGGTGGACGGATGGTTTGATATGATGAATTCTTCTCATAAGTTAGGTGACAAGCATTCACGTAACGCATTTGGAGTTAAATTATGTGACCAAATAAATTTCCTGCATAGAGTTATTGAAGTGATGACAACGATGAGAGTAGGGAGGCGAATGCATAAAGGGCTGTATATGTTTCAGAAAGGTGTAATCTTACTTCTCATTCACTGATTGTGTTGGCAATAGAAAGTGTTGGAGTTGATCTACCGACTGATGTCATATGCTTCTTTGCCAAAATATCTGTATTTTTTAGAATTCGAGAGATAAATGCTAGTATTAAGATAAACAAGAAAAAAAAGCAAGACTTGCAGAAGTGAAAATAGAAAATTTATGAAAATTAGCAAATAATAGTATGGAGAACATAGCTGTGAATAACTTGTGTAAATCATATTCTCTTTCTTATTATGGTATATAGTGACATACTGCAAAAAAAGAGTCTTATACTATCTGCTAAACTATGATATTTCACTTGAATTTGTTTCCAATGCTGAAAGACTACACTGATATTATGTTCATGAGTATTGGGGCTTCTACTGTTAACCTAAGAAGTGCGCATGGGGGTAATTAGACACCTCTGCCTGTGCTGACGTATTTGAGCTGTTTCCATCACTAAAATATTCATTTGACCATATATAGCATTAATACTTATCCATACGCGCCTATTATGGGTTGATTATAAAGCTATTAACCTGATAACAACAATAAAACGAGTGAAAACAGCGTTTGGATGGTCAAAATCGGAGATACAGGCCGCGAGTTATATAATGTATGGGTGAGGCAACCTGCTTTCCCGCCAATTTCCCCCAAGGCCACTGAGACACAGTCGATCGATACTCTCTCTCTCTCTCTTGCACTCGCTTGCTAACAGTGATGTCAATGCCCTGCTTGCAACTCGCTAATGTTAGCACGAAAATATACCTCAGAATAAGGGAATAACAGGGAAAATAGGTGATAACTGAAGGAGGGGAGGAAAGTGGGGAAGGAGGGGAGGTAGAGGAGTGATATTTTGCATGGCCCAGGGGCAAAACAAAAAAATAAAAATATAAATATTTTTTTTATTTTATTTTTCGATGTTTAAAGTTGATTTTTTTTGTCTCTGACTTTCAAGAGTCTTCCCGCAGTCCGCCGGGGGAACTCTTAAGAGTCTTCCCGCAGTTCCCGGGTTAAGGGAATAAAGATAACCAAGCAAGCCAAAACCATATTTGTGTACATAATTATATTCTAAGGACTCCCCTTTAAGATGTACAGATACTGCATATATTATATAAATTATGTACAAATAATGCCTGCCAACGCCAAATATGCAAACAAATTAGGGGAGAGAGAGAGTGAGAGTGAGTTCTGTGGCGGCTATATGGTCCCTCATCTTGGTCCAGTGGTACCGCCTACGTCATGCGCACAGTGAGCGTAAACTCGTGCGTCGAGTGGCCGACCTCTCTACATAGACCCAAGGTCCATAGATACTCAGGTCAACCCACGCGCAGCTCAGTGACGTCACACTGTTGTACCAAATGAAAGAAAGAGAGAATACGCTCGCCGCTCTGCCTAGCTCCGCCCCCTAACAGCTGCGAGTTATAAAGGCTTATCCCTCACACAGTCCATACAATATCTGGACTGTGATCCCTCAATACCTTCACCTTCCCGCCTATACACTGTCACAAGCTTATAATACTTTGTATATTTGTTTACCCGGTCCAATCATTTTCATATCAAATGTAGGCTATTACTATATTACTATTATAATATTATAATATTATATTTAGCATATACAAAATGGGATAACTATTTTCAGGTTTAATTTATAGGTATTGGTTATTGTTCTAATTTCTTTTTACAACTAGGTTGCACAAAGTGTTCATGGTTGCATCACGAAGTACATTGTCTTTTGCTTGACTGTTGAATTGGTGAGTCGTAGGTGTCTGCAATTGTGTGTCGTTTTCATCTCTAAAGCACTTCTGGCCTCTTATGGACTCACTTTCAGAGGCAGGCATATGTAGAGTAGGTAATGCTCCAGGTTGAAATCTTATTTGGTTGTGTGGTACTGGTAGTCGTAGCACTTCATATTTCAAGTTTCTTTTAAAAGCACTTGATTCAAAATGTTTTCCGCAGATTCTTGCACATTGTGGAGTAACTCTGTTTTTTTTTTAACACATAATGTAGTCCATTTGGCCCTCAGTTGTTCATCTTTGGGAAATAGATGGAATGATACATTTCCTTGTTTAATGAATACAGACTTGCACCCAACAACTTCACAGTATAACGGCATTTTGTTCACTTACAATAGCAGAGCTACACTGTCACACAGCATTATGGTCACTGTTGTATTATAAAATATCGAAGTTATACTTTCACGGCACGAAGATATAGAAACCGGAGGATGCTGCTCCAACGGCTGTGATTTTGAGAATGAGCGGAAAGAAACTGGTGACCCCTTCACCCTTCAACACTCTGACGTCATGCGCGCGGATAGGGAGTTTGAACGACCCCGTGGGTTGACCTGAGTATCTATGGACCTTGCATAGACCTTGCACCCGGCCACCCTTCACAAATAACGCCGACAAAGAAGGGTGGCAGATTGCAGGAAATCACCGCAGCTCACCACCCCGCTCACCACCCAAGCCCCTCCTCACCACCACGATGGTCATGGTCATCACCCCTTCCCCACTATACCCCTCACTATCACAACCCCTCCCCCTCCCCCTCCTCCAACACCACCAGATACCACCCTGAACCCCCGCCTCCTCACCCCAGAAATCTCCATTCATACGACGATGAATACCCACCCTTCATCCGATACAGTGAACCCCAAAACTTCAGAAAAATTGGTGGTTTCCATTATGGCGAATTCAACCACCGCCAATCAAACTGCCGTTTCGATCACAAGGTTAAATGCGGCAAATGTCATAAACTAGGTCATAAGAGTAAATTATGTGAACACTACAGTGATTAGGAGTGTGGCGATGAGGACCAAGCCGACTGTTCATTCATAAAGGATTTACTTACTATCGAACATATTAATGCTCAATCATTACAAGCAAATTTAGAAGAAGTAAAAATAATATTAAATGAAAGAAATATAGACATTCTATGCATCAGTGAAACTTGGTTATCTCCCCACACCCCTGACGCTTATGTGAATATACCCAATTACACTATAATACAGATGTGATAATGGCTGTGGCTCAGGAGTTTGTATCTATGTTAAACAGTCCCTAAACTCAGATATAATTGAAACAAACATAACACAACAAACTGGAATAGAGGACTTATGGATCAAAGTTTAGTGCAGAAAATTACCTTCAGTGATAATAGGTTGCATGTACAGACATCCCAAGGCTCATTCTAACTCCTTCGATTACATTGTTGATGTCCTACAATCAATGAGCATGCGAAAAAAGCCAATCTTTGTCCTTGGTGATTTAAATGACGATCTTCTCCAGAACAACAGTAAACTGTCCAGTATCATTAAAACTAATAAATTATCACAACTCATAAATAAACCAACTAGAATCACTCCTACATCTGCCACCCTACTTGATGTAATCATTACAAACAAACCCGACCTAGCACTGAACTCTGACGTAATACCCCATTCTATCGCAGATCATGATCTCATAACCACTACAGTAACAAACCCGACCTAGCACTGAACTCTGACGTAATACCCCATTCTATCGCAGATCATGATCTCATAACCACTACAGTAAATATTAGTAAGCCTAAGTGTTCACCCATCTTCAAGACTTTTCGAGATTTAAGCCAATATGACAAGGACACCTTCTGCTCGCAAATACTTAGTGAAGTCAATAACCTAGATAATATACTTAACACAGATAACGTAAACGAACATTAAGTGAACATATTAACATCAGTCATTACCAAAAGTCTATATTTATGTGCTCCCATGGTTACTAAAGAAATAAGCCGACCTCCAGCCCCTTGGATGACTGACGAAATCTGTGAAGCAATAAGAGACAGAAACGAATCCCAAAAAATCTTAAAAGCGAACCGACTAAACCCGACATTGCAGAATAAGTATAAAGAATTAAAGAAAAAAGCTAAAAACCTATTAACAAAACCAAAGAAAGAATATTATCACAGTCAACTAATAAATTCTAAAAATAATATTGCTTCAACCTGGAGAGTCGTAAAAGAGGTAATTCCTCCCGTTAAAATTAAATCCAATACTTGCATAATAGAAAACGAGAAAAAAACCCTAAGCTGAAGAATTTAATACTTTCTTTGCTAACGTAGGGCAAAAAATATACGACAGTACCCAGCGCTCCCCACCGGACAGACCGCAACCAGCTGAGGGCGAAAGGGAAAGTAATATAAACAGCTTACCCTACCATTTCCGGCCTCAACCCGTTGACACAAATACAGTCATTTTAACATTAAAACAGCTACACGAATCATTTTTTTTTGGCTCTGATAACATTTCCCTTCGCTTCATTAAAGATTCTCTATTCGTTACTGCCTCCTACTTAACATTCATCATAAACACCTCTATTGTTACCGGCGTCTTCCTTACAATTTGGAAACATGCAGTAGTCACCCCTCTATTTAAATATGGAGATAAAAGCAACACTAGCAGTTATCGTCCAATCTCCATTCTACCAATTTTCTCTAAAATCCTCGACAAAATCGTCGCAATACAACTTACAACATTCTTAGAGTCTAACAAAGTTCTCTCTGTCAACCAACACGGCTTTCGACCTAAATGATCTACTGAAACCGCCTTCACGGCAATCACAAACCAAATCTACAGCAACATGGACAATAAACGAATATCCCTATTAACCTTAAGCGACCTCTCTAAGGCATTCTATAGCGTCAGCCATACCATCCGTCTAAGCAAACTTCAAATGCTCGGTATAGATAAGTTTTGGTTTGACAGCTATCTAAATGAAAGATCACAGTCAGTCCGTTTAAATAGCACTATCTCACCAAAATTAAAATTAAAATATGGCGTCCCCCAGGGCTCAATAATAGGCCCATTATTATTCATTATATTTGTAAACGACATGTCTGAACACATTAATGATTGCACACTAATACAATACGCTGATGATACTCAGTTTCTTCACAGCGACGTGATCAAAGAGTTTGACACTATTATAAATAAAACGGAAGAAACATTACGCAAAGCAAACCAATATTTCTTAATTAAGGAACGGACTAATGATGAACGCTAACAAAACACAATGCATCTTCATAGGGACACGTCAATTAATATCTAAGATACCAAGCAACACCATAATACGACACCACGCCAGCACAATCCAACCTACCACATATGTAAAACAAAATTGGCCTTTATATAGACAGATACATGGTATTTGACAAACATATTAGTGAAGTAAATACAAAAGTAATGGGAACACTAATGTTTATAAATATAATTAAGGACTACTTTGACAAACGAACCCGCAAAATCATTGTACAATCACTTGTGTTAAGCATTTTAAATTATTGCAACATAATATGGGGCTCATCAAACATTACTCTTTTATTGCAACATAATATGGGGCTCATCAAACATTACTCTTTTACTGCAACATAATATGGGGCTCATCAAACATTACTCTTTTATTGCAACATAATATGGGGCTCATCAAACATTACTCTTTTACTGCAACATAATATGGGGCTCATCAAACATTACTCTTTTACTGCAACATAATATGGGGCTCATCAAACATTACTATTTTATTGCAATATAATATGGGGCTCATCAAACATTACTCTTTTACTGCAACATAATATGGGGCTCATCAAACATTATTCTTTTACTGCAACATAATATGGGGCTCATCAAACATTACTCTTTTACTGCAACATAATATGGGGCTCATCAAACATTACTCTTTTACTGCAACATAATATGGGGCTCATCAAACATTACTCTTTTACTGCAACATAATATGGGGCTCATCAAACATTACTCTTTTACTGCAACATAATATGGGGCTAATCAAACATTACTCTTTTACTGCAACATAATATGGGGCTCATCAAACATTACTCTTTTACTGCAACATAATATGGGGCTAATCAAACATTACTCTTTTACTGCAACATAATATGGGGCTCATCAAACATTACTCTTTTACTGCAACATAATATGGGGCTCATCAAACATTACTCTTTTACTGCAACATAATATGGGGCTCATCAAACATTACTCTTTTACTGCAACATAATATGGGGCTCATCAAACATTGCTCTTTTACTGCAACATATTATGGGGCTCATCAAACATTACTCTTTTACTGCAACATAATATGGGGCTCATCAAACATTACTCTTTTACTGCAACATAATATGGGGCTAATCAAACATTACTCTCTTTTACTGCAACATAACATGGGGCTCATCAAACATTACTCTTTTACTGCAACATAATATGGGGCTAATCAAACATTACTCTTTTACTGCAACATAATATGGGGCTCATCAAACATTACTCTTTTACTGCAACATAATATGGGGCTAATCAAACATTACTCTTTTACTGCAACATAATATGGGGCTCATCAATCATTACTCTTTTACTGCAACATAATATGGGGCTCATCAAATATTGCTCTTTTACTACAACATAATATGGGGCTAATCAAACATTACTCTTTTACTGCAACATAATATGGGGCTCATCAAACATTACTCTTTTACTGCAACATAATATGGGGCTAATCAAACATTACTCTTTTACTGCAACATAATATGGGGCTAATCAAACATTACGCTATGCAATAATATGGGCTCATCAAAGACTCTTTTACTGCAACATAATATGGGCTAATCAACATTACTCTTTACTGCAACATAATATGGGGCTAATCAAACATTACTCTTTTACTGCAACATAATATGGGGCTCATCAAACATTACGCTTTTATTGCAACATAATATGGGGCTCATCAAACATTACTCTTTTAACAAAAGCTCAAAAACTCCAAAATGTCGCCGCTAAAACTGTAGACAGCACAGCCAAAAAATACGACCATGTGATCCATATTATAAAAGATTTAAAATGGCTAACCATAAACGATAAAATATTCCATGACACAGGGGTTGCTATCTTTAAATACCTAAATGATCTCTACCCTGATCACTTCTTAAATCCTACTACTGTAAACAATATCACAAACAGTTCCACAAGACAGCAAAATAATCTCTACGTTCCGATGGCCAATACGGACATAGGACAAAGAGCTCTTTTAGTCAAAGGACCTAATCTGTGGAACTCCCTCCATCTGTACGTCAAAGAGGCTAACTCCTTAACTACTTTTAAATTAAGACTGCAGAGTGTACTCCTGGACAAAAATTAAAAACCTACATAAATAACTACCAATAAGAAATTGCATACAATGACTCTCTCTCTCTCTCTCTCTCTCTGCGCCCCCCCCCCCCCCCCCCCGACCCTCCTCGGGCGATAAGCCTCCTCCTCCCTCTGCTATTTCTGACATATTAAATCATTAAATCCACTTCCTCCCGCCACCCCCTTCTCATCCTCGCCCCCCCCCCCCCCCACCTCCCCACCCTCTTCCAACTACCTCAAAATAATGTATATAGTTAACTTTATGTATACGATGTTTGTATGTAGGCTATGCGTCTATATGTATATGCTGTATGTAAGTGTACAGTATATGCGTGTACATATGTATATATATGTATATGTTATATATGTGTGTGTGTGTGTGTGTGTGTATCAGTGTGAGGAACACTGATTATTATAGTAGCGATAGAATAGCGAGAGAGATGCAACATTGCGGCGGAGAGAGAGAGATTGCAGAGAGTTGGTGAGTGGACGGGAGTTAATGATACGGAAGGCCTTCCTTTCAATTTTGTCTAGGAGAGCGGTGTGAGAGGAACCTCCCCACACATGTGAACAATACCCAATACAAGGGCGCACTGTGCCCCTGTACAGAGCAAGAAGCTGTGCAGGGGAAAAGAACCCCCTAAGGCAGTTGAGCACACCCAGCTTCTGGGAGGCTGCCTTAGCAAGACTGGTAATATAGTCCTTCCAAATGAGAGCAGAACTAAAAGAGACACCAAGAATATTGAGAGAAGATGAAGGGTTGATTTGTGTATTGTTGAAGAATAAGGGATAGTCCGCTGGGAGATCCTGACGGGTAGATAGATGGAGAAATTGGGTTTTGGAAACATTAAAGTTAACAAGGTTTTTTCTGCCCTAATTGGAAATAGTATTTAGATCAGAATTTAAGAGTACTATGGCTTCATTACGTTTGTCGTTGAGGGATTGCTGGCTGGGGCGTTCTGAAAAACTAATGGAGTAGTGCAAGGTTAAGTCGTCTGCGTATGAATGGATAGGAATTAAGGTACAGTTAAGGAGATCATTTATAAAAATTAGAAAGAGAATAGGAGATAGGACAGAGCCCTGAGGAACACCGGAGTTTTTAGGGTGAGGAAGTGAACAATGGCCGTCCACAACCGCGGCTATGGAACGGCCGGAAAGGAAATTGGAGACAAAGGCACATATGGAGGGATAGAAACCGAAGGAGGGTAGTTTAGAAATTAAAGATTTATGCCCCCTCTCATCTCCCCCCCCCCCATCCCTCCCCTGACCTGACCTCTTGTTGACCTAAAAATAACCCTCACCTGCATCACCCCTGCCCTCCACACCTGGATCACCCCTCACCCCCATCCACCAGTATAGCTCTCCTCTTCTCTATAAGTGTAATGTATGCAATTATAAATACTAGCATAATAAGGCCGGGAAGTCCGATATTGACTGCAAACATATAACAGGGTTCGCCTCTTAGGCAAACATTCTCCAATACATATTGTATATATTGTAAATAATGTAATAAGAATAACCACTATTGGTGGAAATATACTTATTAGGGGTTCGTCCCCTACGGGGAACCCCTATTGTAATCATTAAACCTGGGTTTTCATCCAAATTCTTCGTACGCGCCGGTTTCGACGCAATAACTCCAAAACCGCTTTTTGGATCGGGATCAAACTTTCACAAGAGGTGCATTTTTGTATTGGGCAAATTTTGATATGTTAAACATCCGGCATGGCGGCCAAACAGGTCCGTGGCAGACGATTTCCCGAAAAACTTGACGCCTAAATACCGTCTCTCCCACGCACAGGAAATGGCTGGGCTTTGGCATACGCACTCCCCTACTAATGCTCCGCAAATTTTATAGAGAAGGTTTTGCTTTTGCACGTGGGGTTTTTTCCGGCAATCTTGAAAAAAACTTGAATTCCACTTAAAATTCCACATCTTGAAAACTACGCCGATGATCAAAGCCTTGCTTGCGTAGTTGGGTGAGGCTCGCGATTCCGAACGTTTTGATACCAAAAGAATATAAATGGGTGGAATAGTTTGGCCACAGCATTGAAAACGGTCTATTCTTAAATTACTTTAAAACCGCATTCGCTACCCACACAAAGTTTACCGTCTACAGTCTATAGGCTTCCACGCATCCCCCAGTTTTGCTTAATAACATAATCTCTTTATTATTCAGATCTATCATTTTTTTTTTTATTTAACTCTCTCAAAACAGTTCGAGTCCCTACGAATTCCAGCAATTATTTAGCCAACCTACCTATACATACCTACCCTACCCAATAATAATAATTCAAATTTATTTTTGGTGAATGACAGAGTATTGGCTAAGGTTTTTAACAATTCCTCCCTTTGCCAAATGCTTAGTTTAATAACAATGATATGGACCTTTAAAGTTTTGGCAATTGCCCGTGTGACTCGTATTTTAACCCTCCTAAAGTGTTACCACGAAATACCGCTAGATCCTTTCTCAAAAGTCGCTAGCATGTTGCTACATAGCCAAACAATGTTAGGATAATGCTGCAATTTCTAAAGAGTTTTGGTTTGTTTGTTTTGCAAATTGTACAATGTGGTATGACTAGAATGTCTGAAATTTTCAAATTATCCCTAGTAAATGTCTCTAGATATAAAATAAATGGCTGCTAGATTGAAGTAAATAGCTCTACATTTAGCGGTAATATGTAGCTTTACAACTGGCAACACTGCAACCACCACCTCCCTCCCACCCTCCCAGTATGTCTCCACAAAATATCGCTAGATCCATTCTCAAAAGTCGCTAGCATGTTGCTACATAGTCAAACAATGTTAGAATAATGATGCAATTTCTAAAGAGTTTTGGTTTGTTTGTTTTGCAAATTTTACAATGTAATATGACTAGAATGTCTGAAATGTTTTAATTATCCCTAGTAAATCTCTCTAGATATGAAAAAATGGCTGCTAAATTGAAGTAAATAGCTCTACATCGAGCGGTAATATGTAGCGATACAACTGGCAACACTGCCTAGCCCTTCCTTCCTACCTCCCTCCTCCCTCATCTAGCAAATGTATCAACAACCACTCTAGTGAACTTTCGGTATTTAGTTTATTCAGCTTAACACCTTACGAGCGGCCTATACGGTTTATTTATGTGTACCGCACAGCGGGGTGTTTTTAGCCAAAATAGGGCTGTTTACGTGATCATTTTCATGCCTAAATAAGACCCAGAACGTAAAACAAGTACCTATCCCTGAAAGGGCATAAACAGAGCTTTCGAATGACACCATAACGATCCTTGTATGATGGATAGTTTTCTTGCAATAACCGTGCAACGCGAGTGCAAAAAGCAGGTAATTCGGTACTTTCAGTACATAATTGAGTATGTAGCGAGTGAGAGAGGGAGGAGGGAGCTGAGATTTGTGTCAGTAGGTTCGCCGCGGTGGTCTGGAGCAGTCATACGCTCGCTAGTCTCCTGCCACCACTTGTCTCTCTCTCTCAGCCACATTACGTGCTGAAATTGCCACTCGAGTTATGTCGAGCGCCGCCACATAGTCCAGCTTTATTTAACTCGACTTATGTTGCTCGCCGCTAAATAAGGGTTAATACTATTTATCCACATAAAATAGAAACCTATCACGATTTTTGTCTAATACAACCATAGACAATGCTATTACATATTATTTGAACATGATGTCGAATTTAACAGTTGCTGTTTACCTTGAACAGTAATGACAGTCTGTGACAGAACCGAAAGCTTCTCTTGCCGTGTAGTACTCAAAGAAAGCAGGGGTACTTAAGCCGGCCCATACCGAACTGTTATACCAAGTCAGAGATGCAGAGGTAACTTTCACAATGCATTATAACCCTAGACAGACACCAATATACCACTAAATCAGACAAATATCACTACAAAAAAGATAGGAAAATATTATATTAATGTCCTTGGTATTTGAAATTATGCAAATGAGTAAAATCCATTATCATATAATGATAATGGGATTGATTAGTATCTGGCAACAGTGTTGCAGTATAATTTTCTGAACGTATGCGAACTTTGGAGTATTTATCCCATTAATATACACATCTATCACTATTTAAATTTAATACAACCATACACAGTGCTATTACATATTATTTGAACATAATATAGGCTAGGATGGTCTTTCCTTTAAACCATTTTCTATATCTATTCACGAAAAATATAGGCCTAGCCTAGGCAGCGCTACCGGTAGGTACGAATTTATCAGTTCGAATTTTGATTGAGAGTGGGATTAGGCCTAGGCCTAGCCTAAGGCTTGACATGGGATACTGTTTGGGGGTTGGGAATAGACTCAGGCTGCTTTAGGCCTAATTAGGTAAAAATAGTCAAATCGAGACAATTGCACAGCCAACATAGCCTAGGCCTATTATGCAAATATTTTACCAATCTACAATAGGCCTAGTCTATTCGCTGTAAGTAGGCAAGAAATCATGACCTAGGTTATAACCTCTGTAACTAAAAAACAACTAGGCCTAGAGTGATCAAGCTAATATGTCTACCATTTGGGAAGAGTCAGTCAAGGAATAGCCTAGATGAGGAAATTTGCAGCCAATTTGCTCTAGCCCTATTTGAGATACAGAGGGTAGAGGTCATTGTTGAGGCCCCCCCACCCCCCCCCCTCATGACATATTGTCATCATCTTATATATTACCAGCAGGGGTCAAATAACCGAAAAATAGACGCGAACTTAACCACGGCGATCGACACATGGAAACATGGCGGTGGCGGGGGAGGTGTCGGACGTTTGCAATAAAGTTCCTGTCTATTTTGAATGCCATTGGATACAATAATATGTTGAGGGGGGCTTTGCCCCCCCCCCTCACCCCCCCCCCCCCATGACATATTTTCACCATCATATATATTGCCAGCAGGGGGCAAATAACCGAAAAAATTGCCGTCAAAATAGACACCTTTATGAATAGGTTAGCCTTTAGGCTAGGCCTATCGGCAAAAGTTGCATTGTATAGGCTATCCTAGTGTTTACTAATTTATAGGCTACCCCTTTGAAAGGACATTAGCCGGGTAGGATGTAGTTACCGGATGTATCGCCAGCCTTGTTTACACTACGCGTACGCGTAGTGGCGTCGGACGCTTGCCATCCTTTTCCTGTCTATTTAGACTGCCTTTGGATACAATAATATGTTGAGGTTGGGCTTTACCCCCTTCACCCCCCCATGACATATTGTCATCATAATATATATTTCAAGCAGGGGGCAAATAACCAAAATAAATCTCCGTCAAAATAGACACGAACTTAACAACGCCGATCGACAAATGTAAACATGACGGAGGCGGCGGACGTCTGCAATCATGTTCCCGTCTATTTTGAATGCCAATGGATACAATAATATGTTGAGGGTGCCAGCAGGGGGCAAAATAGACAAATACACCAAAAATTGGGTGTGGGGGCGGCAGCCCCCACCCATAATAGCCTACTATGATAGGATAGGTAAGGTTGTTAGGTTAGGCTAGGCTAATATCCTTTCAAAGGGGTATAGGCCTAGTAAACACTAGGATAGCCTATACCCGGGCAAAGGTAAGTCCTGCTGTAGTCTCCTTGAATGCTACCTTAAATTGTAATATTAGACTAGGCCTAGCCTATAGATAAAATAGCTTAGCCTACTAATTTATTGTAGCCTATAATATAGGCCTAGCCGGGCAGAATGTAGAGTTCGGGCGTACCGCCACCAATGTTTACACTACGCAGAGCGGCGACGAAAGCTTGCCATCATGTTCCCGTCCATTTTGAATGCTGTTGGATACAAAAATATGTTGAGTGGGGCAAACACCCCCATGACATATTGTCATCATCATATAATTTGCCAGCAGCGGGCAAATAGGCCTAACCAAACTGCGGCGATCGACCATGTAAACATGACGGCGGCGGCGGCGGTTTGCGATCGTGTTCCCGTCTATTTTGACTGCCATTGGATACAATAATATGTTGAGGGAAGGACTTTGCGGCAATTTTTTTGGTTGTTTGCCCCCTACTGGCAATATAATATATGATGATGATAACATGTCATGGGGGGGGGGGGTAAGGGGGGCTTTCAACATATTATTGTATCCAATGGCATTCAAAATAGACGGGAACTTTATCCCAAGCGTCCAACGCCGACACCGCCGCGGCTGCTGAAGAACAAGGAAGTTAGCAATAGGTTTCATTGTGAACTGGAGGAAATTAATAGAAATAAGGAAGCTAGGCCTAGCGATGTAAATAGTCAATGGAATTTCCTTAATAATGACAATTTTATGTATAGGTATAAAGTAAAAACAATATACTTTACATAATTTATTGCATATTTTACATATTTAAACAAATATATATTAAAAATAGTTTAACCACACCACTGAGTTCCCCCAAAATACTCTAATAGAGCTGGCCTGAAGAATTAGATCAAGATGGACAACCAATCAAGACATGATAGGTAGGGAAGGGTAGGTGAACAAATCTAGGACGGTGAAGATACGCAGACATTTCTCGCCATTTCACCAATTCAGCCGCACCACATGAGTTCCACAGCAGAACTCTTATAGGGTAGAGCCGAAAGATGAGGCAAGAACTGCTACACTGCAGCACAAATATATCGCACCGAAATGCACAAAAAATACACACACCGAGGGAAATCGAGTCAGCTCGACCGCATCAGCGACCGACACAAATCAGGTCAGGAGCTAACAACCTAGCCAGGCCAGGGTGGCATATGATATAGGCCGTCCGGAGGACAACCGAATGAGACAGAATAAGAACAGAAGGGGAAAAACATAGAAAGAGGAATGAAAAACTACGAACATTTAGTCAACCCGACGACGAAAGCTGAAAGGGAGAGGGAGTAAAATAAGCATAACCCTCCCCCATCAATCTCCAGTCGCCAGCCCCCCCCCCCCCCCCAACTGTTTTAGGGAGCATAATATTAGGGGGGAATTCTTACATAAAGTACACGGTATTACAATATCTAGATTAGTAAACAATTAATGCTCAAAACATAACATATAGTACAGTACGGTATATATAGTATTTAGTATTGCTCAAGTAATCACCTTATTATACAAGGACAACACCACAAAGGCTAAAGAAGATATCAGAATGCTCAATAATGCACTACATAAAAAGATAACGGGTACCGGTAACCACAAACATTGCAATATTTACAATAGCCTACTGTATATATTATGATTTTATAGGGATTAGATTAAAAATTACAGGAGGGTCATTTCAAATTTCAATGGAAATTCCCTCATGATAGCTGTAATATGTGGGAATAACTTTCACCTTCATATTTCCTAACCTCTTAGCATATACATGATCAATTAGCGTGCCATTTTCAGTTGTTGGTTGTGTTACATGTTGAGTGTATCCACGCTTTTCCATTAACTTTACAATAGAAGAGTTAGTTTGGCTGTTTTTATTGAAGTCCCCCATCACAATGCAACCAATTGTGTATTTGTCTAGTTCATTTAGCAATTTACTTAAATTTTCTCTAAAATTATTAAGTCTATATGAAACTGGTCTGTATATTACAACAGTTATTATATTCCATTCAACAGAAAAACAGGCCAGATATTCTAAGTTAGCCACTGAAAAATGTATTATATCACACTTAAAATCTTTACGGTAATATACACCAACACCTCCATGAGATTCTAGTTTTAAATGAGCACAAGCTTTGTCTGATGAGTTGTAACATTCCTCTCTTGTTTTATGAAAAACGGTAAATCTATTCAGCTCTGGCTTTCCTTGAGAGTCATTCTTAGTAAGCCAAGTTTCTGTCACACAAATTACATTAGCTACTAAGAACCGTATGTCTGATCTTATATCTTTAATATGGGATTTTAAACCTTCAATATTGTGCAAGATTATTTTCAACCCCTCTTGATGTTCATTTACTTGATTGTTTGCATAACTAATAAACGAGGCATACTAGATAGGGCTATTTCTACCTTTTCACTACAATAAATGGAGGACTCTTCAAAGTCTTGTATTATAAGTCCTTCCATTGAAGTGGCACGACTTAGTGCAACATAGGCTTGACCTGCTGTAAATATTTTGTCCAAAGACACAACACACTTGCTTAAAGTACATCCTTGGATTTTATGCACAGAACAGGCAAATGCAAGTTTCAATGGAAATTGTCGTCTTACACCACCATTATTAGTTACTCTATCCTCTTCAATCATAATGGGAGTGCTGTTCTTTACTGTTTGTAAAATATGTTTCTGTTTTCGCAATTTGCTTCCAACTTTTGCATCATCAAACACTATGTATATTACTTGACGAAAGGTAACACCAGGAGTATGTTGTACAAATGAAACTGTTCCAATTACACCGTTTACTAAACCATCTGAAACATCAATATTTTTTGTCAGCATAACGCGTGCATCAACTGCGATTACAAGTATACTCAAAAGACTGGTGTTAAACACTTTGTTATAAGGAGAAGCTCTTTTTTCCAGCTTTTCAGTTCTAGCATCTCTATAGAAATATTCTGCATCAATAGAAATAATATTAGAACATGATGAATTTAACCTTGAAATATTGTATGCATCAACCTGATGATTTGTTGCAAATATGTGAAGAGCATCACTATCCTCGCCTGTCTCACATTTGCGTAGTAAGTCCATGTCCTCAGTCATTAAAGGTTCAGATTTCTTTCGTGTTCTTATGCGATTAGGTGTTTCTGCGAACACACCCTCTTTCTGTCTCATTATTTGTGTTAATTCAGCAATAGAAAATAAATCTGTCCAAAGATTCAAACCAACACGGCCAGTATATAAGGCTTTACCTTTCGCTGGATTAAGTTGATAAAAATCTCCAAAAGCAATGACCGATACAGTACCAAATGGTGAGAAGCTCTTACATTGCTTTATATGTCTCAGTCTTCCATGTATATATATTAATAATTTGTGGTCAACCATAGATATCTCATCAATAATAAGAATCTGTAAACAGCTAAGCCTTGAACGTAAAGAGTTTATTTTATAATCTCCAAGAGGTTGGTAGGGTAGCTTTGAATTAATGCTAATACAAAATAAACTGTGTATTGTTGATGCTGTGGAGAATAGTTAATGAGCCAGCCCTCCTAGACTCAACACTCCGATATCCACTAACTCCAAAGTATCTCTGGGCTTAGTTTGAGAAATCTTACAGTTGTATTAAAGCAATCAGATACAACTATAATAGAAAATAGATTGAGTTTAACGTCAGTTACTAACTTGCACCTACTTGGTATTCGCAGTCTTTATAGGAATCGTCATTATGAAAGGCATCACAATACACACTGAAAATAAATTAAGAGTAATTAGTTTTATCATTTACGATATCTTCCTTGAATTATTTATAATATTTATCCCGATATATCACTGTAAGAACAATTCACTTTAAATTTAATTAAGAACAAGAGATGAAATTTACCTTGTATATTTTAATTATAGAGCGGCGTAACGATACAACCGGCGATTTGTCGAACGGTGTACCGAACTATTCACGTCCTATTTAACTACGAATCTAGCTATGGCCACAGTCAGAATTCGCAACTAAAGTATCCACTTAGTAAAGAGTTATAAAATAGCCCTCACTAAGCGAAGTAGAACTTATCTGGTGATGTCGATGTAAGAAGTTATTTGTAGACGTAATATAATCCTTGTTGGGGAAATAGGTCTCACTTCTACACCGGTTGAATGATATCTCCCCAGCCGCTACTCACGCCGGCTATTTATAGCCGACAGTCTCCCGCCAAATTCTTTGTAAACGAATCCTTAATGAACGAAACTATCTCATTGCTTTTGTTCGGTTTGGATTTGTATCAATACTTCTGTGTATGCGTGTACACTATGTTGATTCATACCCAATGTTTCAGCTTAGGATTTAGCTGCTTCGGTTTATTTATATTTCTGGCTGTTCGTAACTCAGGTTCATACAGTTCAAGTTACATATATTAGCACTTTCTTTTCTGACTTATGGACTAGCATTTTATTATATTTACACAATCCTCTCCAGTCAATGATAATGTCCTTAAACCTATAATCCCACCACCATATACTTAATTACTTAATAAACTAAAATCCATAAACATTATTACTTTATAAATATCCGTGTTTATAATAAATTCCTGTCAGGTAATTCTGACGTCTGCACCAATGTTAAAGGCTGCAACACCAGTTGGAGCAGTTAACACTACAGATACATCATCTGGATTTTGCAAAGTAGGAGCAAGAATTCTGGTGGCCTCATAGTGAATGCATTTTATCAAGTGACTTTTTCCTGTGCCAGCACCACCAGTAATGAACACATGAAATGGCTCTGATTCACTTTTGTTTCTTTTATTTATACACCACTGTCTAACTGTATAGAATATATTTTGTTGTTGCTTATTAAGTGAACGACATAGTTTATGTGCCTCATTCGGTGATACAGCAAACTGGTGAATTTCAATATTATGTTCTTTATTGCTGCACTGAAGTAAATCTGGAATATCCGAGTCCTCATTTATTTTTTTATTTTTTTATTTGGGTAAGCTTGTACATTCTAACCTTTCAACTTCGGTCTCTGGACAGATTTGAGCCCATGCATCTTCCAATGATCCATGTTGTTCTAGCATTTCTTGGGCCACATCAATAGATTCACCATCTACAGTACTTCAAACATTGCTTTATTGAATTTAAAAATTATTTTTACAGATTGTAAAACTTCTGTACCACACTTAATAGCTCCCGTTTCATAGAAATGTTCATATGTCTCAAAAGTATTCGGCCGTAATTGAATATCTAAGCGGTAAGGTAGAAAAAGTTGAAGCATGCTTTGGTAATATTTTTCAGGTTCCTTGGAACGTGAGAATTTTGCATACCTTATAACAGCAGGATCTGTTCTGGATCTTTTCTGCACATAACCAAGCTCATTTTGTAATTTATAGACAGGATTCTTATGGTTTCTTTTTACTGCACTGGGTTTCTCGGATTTGGCCATAATTCGGAATTCTGAACAGAAAGAGGTTAGGCACATGGTATCAAGCATTTGTTCATTAGGTCGATTCTTGTATTTATTAACTAAACTTGTCATCCACATATCTTCAGATTTAAAATTGTCTTCTTCCATTTTCTTCTTTATTACACTAATTGGTTGACTCATTTTCACTGGATTTTCTCCCACTGGAATAAATTGTACCTTCCTTGATGACTCCCAGTTTTGGTAAGAGTTGTAGTTGTGGGCTTACCAAAAGCTTTGTTTATATAGCCTAGTCGCACGCGGAAATTTAACTGCTGGGGTAAAGCAGGGCGTCAAACCGAAGCAATTTTGTGTGGAGACTCGAATGAATATGAGAAGGAATACAAGAAAATTAACTTGGAATAGCATTGTTTTGGCCACTTTATCACTTCCAAAGACATAATTTAAACTATAAACCATAATTTTATCTTTACATAGGCCTAGGCCCTATACAATAATAAAGACAAAACATATTGGACTCGGCTCTCGTTTGACACCCTGGGGTAAAGCCACCCTCAATCCGCCGGCCGGTAACAAAACAATTTACCCAACGCCTGGCCGTGGGATACAATAATGGGTTGAGGGGGCTTTATCCCCCTATGACTTATTGTCATCATCATCTATATCACCAGCAGGGGCAAATAACCACAGTCAAATTAGACGCGAATGTAACTGCGAGCGAGCGTGCGACTATGTAAATAAAGGGGACGATAGACCCGCTAACACAACTCTTAACGCATTTTTTCCTAATGTATCAGATTTTTTTATATTTATGACCTCAACAGTTGAAAGATGACAATTTTATGGTTTATTTTATACAAAAACATTTGCTTTGTAACTTAGATACTCATATTTATGCTTATAATTGCAGTACGAGTGGGGGTTTTCTTTTTATATGTAGGCCTAGACTAAACAAATGTTAGTTTTTGTTTTATAGGCTAAACTAGGCTGAATTTATGCTAATAAATATTAATTGGAGGGAGCAAATCTGTCAAGGAATAGCCTAGATGTGGAAATTTACAGCCAATAATTTTGCTCTAGCCCTTTTTGAGATACAGAGGTTAGAGATCGTTGGATACAATAATATGTTGAGGGGGTCAATTACCCCCCATGACATATTGTCATCATCATATATATTGCCAGCAGGGGGCAAATAGCCTAGGCCTAGCCTAACTAAAAAAAAAAATCGCCGTCAAAATAGACGCGAACTTATATTAACTACGGCGATCGACCACCGGCCGTCCCCCGGTTATTGTTGAGGTCCTGAAGAACCGTATGACTTTGACGAACTCTTCCCTCCGCAGTCTCCGCATCCCATGTATCGTCGTACGGTACCTCTTCCTCTCCACATCCTACATCTGGTCGTCCTACATATGCCTCCTAAGCCTCGCCTCGTCCCGTCACTGAGCATGTGGATGGGCGTCCCTTTCTGGCTTCAAAGATGGATTCCGTCCGACAGCTCCTACTGGATTATCTGGGGTTGGTTGATAAGGGCACCTCGCTTCAAGACATTGCTCTGGCCCTAGTACCGCGGTTTGTAGGTCTCTGGTTCGCCACCTGATGACCTGCTATTGGGTTGTTGCCTTTACAGTGTTACGGTTCTACGAATGACCTAGAGTGAAAGTGACACGGTGGTGAATTTTAACCTTAACTATAAACTAATTTAATTGTGACATAGGATCTCCGCGACTACGGTAGGGCCGGAGCGGGCGAGTATTCGCCTGAGGTTGCCCTTAACCCCCAAGACAAGACAAGACAAAATTCTAGTGCTGGTTTTACTCAGATTTTGTGAGTTTTAATTAAGCCTAGCCTAGGCCTAAGAGTTCAGAAGATTTGCAAAATGCACCCCTTACTAGCCTACCCATAGCCTAATAGGCCTAGTGATTCTTTTTTTGGCAGACCACCCACAAATTTTCATATAGCCTAGGCCTAGGCTAGCCTAAGTTCTGGAATGCATGTTGGAATAGCCTTCCTATAAACTGTAGGCTAGGCTACTTCCTTTTAATTTAAGTTTGATTCTTTGGAAAAATCTATTAGGCCTAGACCAGGGCAGGAAAGTAACATTTAAAATGACGTGTAAAAAGTCGCCCATAAACGGAGGGCCGCTATGTTATTGTAATTTGGGAGCTTATTTCGTCTGTTAATTGACTTAGTCCTTAACCCGTCCAGCCCCGGCTAGTTTTGTAATGTTTGTTCACCAGAACCCGGTTGGTTTTCAAAAAATGGTTTTATTCCAGAAACAATAGCGAATGGGTTAGGAATGAAGGAAAAACCACGAAAAACCGCTCAAAAAGCTTAAAGAATGGTCCTACAGAGCCCCCGAAAACGTATTTTACAAGAGTAAAAAATTTAGGCAATTACCCCCAAAAACCAGGTTATTGCGCGCTCACGCACACGCACGTGGACTTTGAGAGTTTTCAACCATCGGCACGGTTGCGTGGGATACGTACACAGTTCCCATACAAATCTGAGCCCTCTTGAGTGGCTACACCTGAGGTTACGGTCGGCGCAATTAGGGTGACGCGCCAGGCGCGTCTCTGGGGCTGTGCGTTACATACATCGCCGACGCGTCAGGCGCGTCGCTGGGGCTGTACAGGTTAATTGGGGATCCTATGAATTAGCACAGATGATGATGACTTACCGTACATCATAATACGTGACGGGCCGACGTTGGGGGGCAGAGCTGCAGAGACCCCCTCAACATATTTTGTGTCCTACAGTAACTTAATGGATGTAGTTACCGGGTGTACGGTCGTCCTGTTTACATAGGGCGATCGCCACGGTTAACTTCGCGTCTATTTATACGGCGATTTTTTCGGCATATTTCATTTTATTCACTTCCTTTTATATTTAGGCTATAATCAAGCTTTGGCACGACAATAACCCTAACCTAGTCTTTCTTAAAGATTCTTCTAATCTTCCAGTAGCCTAGAGCCTAATTTGGTCATTTTTAAAGGCACACAATTAAATAGTTGGTATTTTAAACGACACTACTGCAGCATTATGAGAAACAATTTATTAGAGATAATAGGCAACAATAGATTCGCCATATTTTTCTCCATAGGCTATAGTCCGCATGGAGGATTTTCGTTATCGACAAATTGAAAAAATTCCCACTTCACAGACAAAATAGCAAATACACCAAAAATTGGGGTGTGGGGGCGGCAGCCCCCACCCATAATAGCCTACTATAATAGGTTAGGTAAGGTTGTTAGGTTAGGCTAGGCTAATGTCCTTTCAAAGGGGTATAGGCCTAGTAAACACTAGGCTAGCCTATACCTTGTCAAGGGTAAGTCCTGCTGTAGTCAACTTGAATGCTACCTTAAATTGTAATATTAGACTAGGCCTAGCCTATAGATAAAATAGCCTAGCCTACTTATTTATTGTAGCCTATAATATAGGTCTAGCCGGGTAGAATGTAGAGTTCGGGCGTACCACCACCATTGTTTACACTGCGCAGAGTGGCGACGGAAGCTTGCCATTATGTTCCCGTCCATTTTGAATGCCGTTGGATATGATA